>VXAU01002918.1:25025-47729 GCA_013399695.1 Formicarius rufipectus
AAAAAAAGCATAAATGAAAACGTGTACTGGGAAGTAAGAGAATAGATAATAAAGAATGCATAGTGCTTTTAAAGATCAGAAGATACAGGTGAAATCAATTCCCGTAAATGGCAGAATCGGCAAGTTCAGCTTATGTTACAGTTCTGAGAAGTAGTGATAGCAGTAAGATTTAGCTATCTAGAAAAGACAGAAAATAATCTCTTAATCAATTTACCATGATTAAATACTTTTATAAGAAGTAAACAAATGCTCCTCTTAAGAACAATTTTAAATTGGATACGCTATAGCACTCACAGAATCTAGGATTCTTCAATGATAAATTAAGCACTAAACATGTCCATAAAATAAGCTATTTTTATTAATTCAGATGTACTTAATGCATCTCAGTACTCTATTTTAATTTGAATAGCAGAAATTTGCTGCTATATCATAAGAATGTTACACAGTACTGAGGAGACTAAAACACTGTACAGAACTGTAGGACAAGCTACCCAAAACATCAAACCCTGACAACTTTTACAAATAATTTGAGCAAGAATAAAATTGCTTTGCAATCCCCTATCTGAGTAAGCTACAATACCTCCTATGCTAGCTACCTGCATTTTCCTGCTTCAGTAGAAAAGTAAAGGTCTGAGATTATGTCAAGGACATGATTGTGAGGATTTTTTTGTTTGTTGGTTTTTGGTTTTAACTGCTGTAAAAATCATGATTGAACCAGTAGGTAAAATATGGCATTTGAATGATCAAATCTGAACTGTTCATGAAGTATTTCCATGATTAAAATTGCTCCTTCTTTAAACGGATGGGGAACTGATGTAGAAACCCTTCATAGACCTTGAATGTCAAGCAGTCCAGAGCTTTTGAAGAGACCCAGCTGTATTTTCTAGCTGGTTTGTTGCAAGGCAGATCCTAGAATCCTAAAGAAAGTGTCTTTGGTATTTTGTCTGCACAAAATTACATACAGCTCTTGATTGTGTGCTTTTAGAGACCTCTGAGAAAGTTATTATCTTGGTCAAACCTCTTGAGCATTAGTGGTTATTAGAGGCTGGTAAATATTGCAGAGTAGTTATTAATCTACCTGTGATCTAGTAACCAGATTTTCACATCTTGCTTCTTTTAGAATTCTTCTGTGAAAAAAAATGCATTATTAAGAGGTAGAAATTCTACATAAAGTGCCATAGCATATGAAGGCTGGACTGGGTTGGCATCACCCGTTCCTGACAACAGGCAGGGAGAATTCCAACACCATATGCTTTCATCTGCAAAACGCCTACTTCTGATCAAAAATGCAGCATAAAATTAAAATTATATTCCTGCAGAGCTCAAAGTCATTTGCAAATTTGCTTCTTTTAAACAAGCACAGAAATAAGATTAATGGAGTAATGAACTCAACTCTGCATCAAACCAGTTTTATCATTTGACTCTTTTGTGAGGTTCTGAATTTCTGTGACTCCTTTACAAACATATATTCACAGGACTCTAGTCAAAACTGGTTAGCGTCTTCTGTACAGAAAACACAAGTTGTCTCTTGTTATAACAGCATTGTTCTTTTTGCAACATCTGGAGATTTGGTAAAGGCAAACATCATTTAAAAAAACTACCATACAATGCATAGCTTCATTCATTTTTCATGGTTTCTGCATTACTTCATGTCAACTAGTTTGAAGATTTAAAAAAGTATCTTGGGAAAGTGATGTTTTTGTGTTGTATCATCAAGTTTTACTATTAGCATTATTCTCATTCTAAATACCAAAGGTACATGCTGCAGACCCACTGAGATCCTCCACAGTGTCTAGAGGTGATAGTAAAGGAGAGACACAACTCACTTGTGTAGTGCACTTGTGTGATCATTTATCATTCCTCCGGTAATGAAAAATTAGTAGTAAATCAATTAATAGTGTTGAATGTATTGGTAGGCCAACAGGTAAATACTAACAGTGTGGTAAATTGAGAACCTCAATACTTTTTGCTATCAAACCAAGAAGGATGGTCTAAGGGAGACCTAACCAAGGACTGAAAACAACCATGGAGACAGCCAAGGATAAAGTTATTCTATGAAAGCAGCCCACGGGGATGTTAATCCTCACTGTTGTAAGAAACCAAAAAGGGAAGCACATCAAGAATGTGTTTCAATTCTTCAGCTGAGGAATGAACACTGCAAATGCAGACTTCTGAAATGTAACGTTTATATTTTTATATATATTTGTTTTTTGCTGTATTTTTTCATTGCAGGGAGGGTAGAAAATCAATAACAGACTTTTTTTTTTTCCTACTAGGTTTACATGAGAAGCTCACAGTATCTGGGGAAAAAAAAGTAGGAAACACTTATCATTCAAGTTGTATTATTCAGGACATTTTGTAGCTTTTCAAAGTGGTATAAACAAGACAATACAGATCCAGGGGTAAATTGTTATTCCTTTTCTCTGACTGACACAAAAGACTTGCAGTGGGAAGAAATTTGTGTTGTGAATCACATCCTATTAAATGACTGTGGTATACACTAGGTTCCATATATCACCAGAAAAAAAAAAAAAGAGAATGGCAATGTTTAAAACAAACAGATTTTAGTATATTATCAGCCCATCGGGAAGTGATTCAACTCCAGCAAGTCTTAGCTTTTGTTTTGAAAACCTTGCCAATAGGGTTTCTCTTTCTTTTCCATTGCAGCAGGAGTTGATGCCTGCAATGTGTTACACAACTGTTTCCCTCAAGCCCAACGACTGAGCTTTGTTATCAGAGCTATCTTCAGAAACACTACTTCAGCCTAAAATTGAAGGAAAATCTATTTTCACCTTTTATATTAAGTACATTTGCTTCTCTACTAGGCTAAAACTATCAGAGGCACACACAGCTTAAACGTAGTATCGATTTTTAGAAATTAAAGCCAGTTTCACATAGCTCTGAGCTTCAATGAGTCACGAAATTCCATCAACAGTTAGTTCAGATGAGGTTTTTTTGTTCTTGGAAGACAGAGATCAGTTCATGTGAACTGACAGGTGGAAACGTATTCAATGTGAAAACTTCTGAAGGAATTTTTGAAGTGGGACTCTTAGCAGAAAGAGGTTGATTTTAACTAACCTACAACCAGCTGAGCACACAGACCAATTTGTATTGAAATGGGGTCATTGCATTAGGGAAGTCTGAAATTCAAACCTGCAGATGTTCATGCTGAGTGCTTAGCTGAACCTCTGGAGTCCTCAAAGCTGTGCTTTAAAAAATGTATTTCTCTTTTCTTACAACACTTCCACCTCATAGTAATACAGAAAATTCCCAGACCACAACCTTCAGTTCAGCACTTTTTCATCTTGCTTGTTTTCTTGTGTCTGGATATGTAAAGATGCTAAGATGGAAAGTGATTTTCAAATGAGAGAAAAAAAACCCTAAACAACTTAGAGAAGTAAAATCATATATTTCTCAAGAACAAATGTCTTGAATTTGCTCATGCTGTTTCTATAGCATGATGACTCAATGTCCTTTTTTAACAGGCATTTCATTACATACAACTATATAGAAGAAACAGTTTTCTCACAAAAAAACATGTATCAGATCCTGCTCAAACTCAAACATGTTCAGATATGGAAAAAATTGGTACTCATAATGTATCAGTAAGTAAAATGCTATAAATACTACCACTAAAGTAATGAAGTTTATTACTCATACACTGGTCACCGATTCTCAGTGTCCCACTCTATCAAGAAATTATCAGGTATTCCGAAAACAGTGAAATGTGCGAAGTTACCCAGAAAAAAGAGCAGAGAAGAACCTTCTAAATATTTCCTTCTAGATGTTTGCATAACCCAAGGGAATGGCCTGAAATTGCATCAGAGAGGTTTAGGTTGAATATTAGGAAAGGTTGTTCACTCAGAGAGTGACTGGGCACTGGAACAGACTCCCCTGGGAAGTGGTCACAGCCTTACGGAGTTCAAGAAGCATTTGGACAATATTCTTGGGTACATGATGTGACTCTTGGGGATGGTCCTGTGCAGGGCTATGGGTTGGACTTGATGATCCCTGTGTGTCCCTTCCAACTCAGCATATGCTGTGATTCTGTGACTCTGTTACCTCCCATCACCAGCAGTGCACCCATCCAACTCCTGAGCAGACATGAACTTCGCCAGGAGAATGCTGTGGGAAACGGTGTAAAAGGCTTTACCAAAGTCCAAGCAAACTACATCCACATCCTTTCTCTCATCCACTAGGTAGTAGTCACCTGGTCCTAAAAGGAGATCAGGTTGGTCAAGCAGGACCTGTCTTTCATGAACCCATGCTGGTTCAATCCCCTGGTCATCCTACATGTGCCACATGAGGATATGCAGGATGATCATCCAGCACTCCTTATAGATGAGTGTCACACTGTCTAACCTGCAATGACCTGGAACCTCCCCAGTTAACCAGGACTGCAGGGAAATGATGGAAAGTGGCAGAGTAAGCACTTCTGTCAGCTTCCTCAGTACCCTTGGGTGGATGTCATCCAGCCCCACAGACTTGTGCATGTTTAGGTGGCACAGCAGAGCACTGATCATTTCCACTTGGATCTTGGGGGCTGTATTCTGCTCCCCATCCCAGCTCAGGGGCCTGGTACAGAGAGAGCAACTGGTCTTGCTATTAAAGGCTGAAGCAAAAAAGGCATTACCTTTGTCACTCCCCTACATCCAGTCAAGGACAGAGGTTCTCCTTAGGACTCCTTCTGTTGTTGATGTGTTTATAGAGATATTTTTTTATTGTCCTTTAGGGCAGTGGCCAGATTAAATTCTAACTGGGCTTTAGCACTTTTAATTTTCTCCCTGCATAACCTCATGACATCCTTATAACCCTCCTGAGTTTCCTGCTCCTTCTTCCCAAGATCATAAGCTCTCTTTTTATCCCAGAGTTCCATCCAAAACCTCATGTTCAGCATGTTTCCTTCTTACACACCAATGTTTAATTCTTCTCCCTTTCCAGGCAGATATTGTCCACAAGATCATAAAAATGAGGTGAGTTTTCCCTTTCTTTCATTATAATATTTATCAGTATCACTGTTATCATAAGATCCAGATGGCAAGGAATTCTCTTCTCAGCATATAAAACAGCACCAATATTCCATGTAAGGAGGTATTTGCAAATATCCTTGCAGATAGCAATATTGTAGGATAATTAGAGTGTGAAGGGACCTCAGGAAACCCCTAGTCCATCTTCATGCTCAAAGCAATATCAATTATGGGAATCCTCCAATTTTTACCTAGTTGGGACTTGAAAACCTCCAAGGATACAAGCTGCACCACCTTTCCAAGCAACTTTTCTGAGAAATCTGCTCTTCTGCTTAGCCGCTTTCATGGCAAATGTCTTTTTCCTTTGATTCAGTTTTCACCCAGTGTCAACCAAAAGCTCCAGGCCCCACCTTTCCCAGAGGGAAAGGAAAAGGAGAAAAGACAAAAAAACCACCAGCTGAGAGGTAATGGCAAAGCAAACTCAGAGTGGCTAAATACTTAAATTTATTACTAACAAGATAAAAACTAAAACTAAAAGTAATAAAACTAAAAAGTAAGAAATAAATCAGTCTTAAGAACACTTTTCTTCTCCCACTCATCCCTATTTCCAGCAGTTTGAGGGAGCAGGGAATGGGGGTTTGCAGGCAGCTGTTGTTGCTGCCATTGCTCTTGTCCTGTGGGTCACTCCATGGGGAGCAGTCAGGTCTCTGCACCCCAATGGTCCTCCGTGGGCGCAGGGGGCCAACCTGCTCCACCACGGTCTGCAGAGGGGCCACAGCTCTGAGTCCTTCCCCTGCTCCTGTGGGGTCCCTCCCGCGGGAGACAGTCCTCAATAGATTTCTCCAATGTGAGTCCACCCCCCAGGCAACACTTCTACCAGGGGGAAAAACCTGCTCCAGCCTCGGTCTCCCTCTCCATGACTCATGGCTACAAGTCTCTTCCAGGATCTCACTCCATCCTGGACCTCCCACAGGGCAACAGCTCCTTCAGGCATCCACCTGCTCCTCCATGGGCTGCAGGGGGGTCTCCGCACCCCGACAGATCTCCATGGGCTGCAGGGAGCGGGGTGGGGGGCAGAATAGCTTTCAGTCCTTCCCCCTCACCCTCTCCAGCATGGGGTCCCTCCTTCTCCTCCTCCTGCTCCGACCTTGGTCTCTGTCTTATCTCATGGCTGGAATTTCCAACTGTGCAACACTCCTAAATTCTTAATTTATGATTTAAAATTCTATGTTATCACAGAGACTTGACTATGATTCTTAATTGGTTCAACTTTGGCCACCAGCAGGAAGTCCCTCCTGGACCTGGATGTCATTGGCTCCACAGGACAGGAGAAGCTTCTAGTAGCTTCTAACAGAAACCATCCTGGTAGGCCCCCCTTCTACTAAAATTCAGCTACAGAAACACATGACATTCTTTGAGCTATATTTATTTTAAATTCTTATTTTATTTATTGGGGGGATTTTTATTTTATTTTTTCTAGTTTTTTCCTAGTCGAGGTCTCTCATTTCAGCTTATGTTTGCTGTCTTTTATCTTCTTGCTACACAACACTGTTAGAAGCCTGTCTCCATCTTGCTCTATTCTGCATCATCCTTCAAGCTTTGGACTCCTGCACCTTCTGTCATTTGTCCATAAAGCTCTGCCTTTGTCTGCAAAGCTCTGCTTAGAGCTCACTAATTCTCATTACACCTTTTCCTTTAACTGTTAACCAAAGGAATATGTTTTGTTTCTCTACATAATATTAAATATCTAAGTAATTCTTCTCAGATTTAGGAACCTACATTTTTCTCATCCGGGAAAAGTAAATTCATAAGAGTTTCCTCTTCAATATAAACCTAAAAATTTTAGTTCCGAGAAAGGAGCAACTCTGCAGAAATGCAGAGGCCCAGGCTCCATAAAGTAAGACAGGACCTATTCCCATGCCAGGTAAAGGGTGATATGTGAATGCCTCACTTCACATTGCAGTTGCTGGAGAGCAGTTGCTGATTTGAAATATGAATTTAGGCATAGTCCTCATGCTTCATGAAAAGAGGATGATACTGGAGTTTTTCGTTCACAAACTTTCTATGATAACAACTTTTAAGCATAGGATTCAAGCATCCATTTGAAGCTAACACTGTTTACCTCTTGGACTTTAATGATTGTTCATCTGAAAATTGGGAAGCTGCTTGCCATATCTCTATGTTTCTTACTCTCAATTTTATGCTCCAGTCCCTAGCCTCAAAAATCACACAATTTAAAAACTTAAAACCAAGTAATTACAATTTAACACTTAATCTGTATAATGAATGCATCTAAGATAATCTATAAAATGGCATTCAAGGGTCATCTAGTCCAGCTGTGCTGGGCAGGGCACGTCTCCAGGATGGAGGATCACCACCTCCCTAAGATTGTGCTCTATGGTGAATTCGCCACCGGCTGCTGCAAGAGAGGAGCCCCCAAGAGGAGATACAAGGACTGCCTGAAACAACACCTCAGCCTTGGCCATAATGACCACCATCAGTGGTCCACCCTGGCCTCCAATTGGGAGTCATGAAGACACACAATCTATAACGCTGCTGTCTCTTTTGAAATAGCACGCAGAATCAGCCTGGAGGAGAAAAGACAATGCAGAAAGAACCGTGCCTTGATAGTGCCACCTACAGAGACTTTCTGCTGTGCCTTTTGCAACCAGACTTACCTACCTTGCATTGGCCTTATCAGCCATCAGCGCGCTTGCAGCAAGCGTGGGTAAAACCCTCCCAAGTCTTCATTCGCAAAGTCTAGCCATGATGAGTCCAGGTTACACACATTGTTTTCAAAAACTCTCAGCTCGTGAGTGATTTGCACACCAGTGTAAATCATTGCTTTCTCAGCAAGTATATTTCTGTAAACTAGTATTAATGTCAAATTTATACTCATAAAAGCATGCAGACTGAAAGGAGATGTGACAGCCACTGATTTAATTCCTTGTCATGCATATATGTGCATTGTATTTACACATTAGTAAGGGAGACATACCTTGCGTAAATCAATAGCTACCCTGCCTGTGTAAACTTCATTATTCATGGTCTTCCACTGTGTTGAATGAAACATTAAAGATACAAGTAAAAAAACCTATAGATTGCTTTCAAGGACATAGGGAAGGTCATCAACTTACAGAGACAGAACAGGGATGTACGTGATTTCACAAATTTTACCCTGACATTTTCTCTATTCTTTCAGTCTCTTGTTTGCTTCCCACTCTGTCAAACACAGATGAGAGCGTCTCAAAGGGTCATCATGAGGGGTTACTAGTTAATGTTTGTAGATTTCTGAGGAAAGGGTCATCATTTTACAGGCATGGATGCCTTCTGGTTTACAGTGTCATTAGGTCATTCCCAAACCTTGTAGATCCATATGAAGTGATTATTTTGTTTCAAGAAAAGGAGTCTACATGATAAATAGAGGGCAACATTCACTACCCATTTCCCCATGGAATTTTATCACAATACATTGATAACATTATTCATTTGTGATTACTGTTATAAATTCAGACAAATTTTTATTCTCATTCTGCTCCCTTTACACAAAGAAGACTCTCTGTGGAAGATACACCCTGTATGTGGAAACATTCATCAGTCCCTTAAGTTCATTTCAAGCAGGGTGAGGAGACTGGGAGAAGGAAGATTTGTCACACACTCCACAAACCATAGCAACAGCCTTGTCCCAGGGGAATACTGCCAGCAAAAAAAAGTTTGGTCACTCTGGAGGTCATGTTGGCATAAGTGCTCCTGGTCAGCTATGTGATATGATGGACACTGCAGGAAGGCTATCCCAGCTAACACACAAAGCAGCAATTCACTGTGACAGCACTTAGTTTCTAGCCTGCTTGACCAGGGAGGAAAAAAAAAAAAAAAAAAAACCAAAAAAAGTTTGAGATAGAAGTAAGTTTGCAACAAAAAAATGTCTGACCTCTGGAGTCCACAGACATTGCTCAAGCATCTCGTTCTCCTTCCTTTCCTCCATGAACTAAGGAAAACCACAGAGGAAAAAGCATGGAGGAACACGAAGTACTGGACATAGAAAAAGCCAGTTACAAAAGAAGCAGCTGTTGGTCAGTGCACTTTTGTAACTGAGCCCTGGGCACAATCTCAGTGATCCCTCCTCTATTCTTGCTAAAACCCTCTTCTCACTATCTTCTCTGTGGGTGAGGTCTGTCTTCTGAGCCCATGTGGATGAGCTCTAGTGACCTCCAAATTAGAGTGGACACCAGGCAGAGTGCCAGCCACCATGGTGGGACCATCAGCCTGAGGGCTCCAGAGTTTTGGGGTCAGCAACAGGAGGAGATCAAGGCTGGGGGACAGTTTCTAGATACAGCAAACATCAAATAGCAGCTTTTGGAGAGACCCCCAGCATTTCAGTGTGTGCAGGTATGTGTCTCCAGGGAAAACTGCAACCCTGGGAAGTAGATGGGAGGTAGAGGTTTGGGTTGTCTTTGTGGTTTATGGCCACACAAGCACTGTTTGCTTTCATGTCAACAAAAGCACAGGCATCCACAGCAATTTTATAGCCAACCACTGTGTGTCTGTGCATGTAGGTGCCTTCTGGGTAAACAGGAACAGCCTCACTATTTGTTGAATATACAAATGAGAATTGCAGCATTCTGGCTCTGCCGGACTGGGGCAGGAGGGATCTCCTCAGCACCTATGGGCACCAGATTTGGCTCCAGTGGACCAGAAAGCAGAAAGCCTCTAGATCATGATCAGACCTAGTAACCTCTAGAATCTTGCCCATACGAAAGGGATGAATGTGCTTCTCCTGCACTAGCCTATCAAGTATCTCCACAACCCTGGATTCTAACTGAAAATACCAAGTCATTCCAGTCTTCTCTTCCCACACTAGAAACATCTGGTGCCTTTTCATCCTTTCTTTCAAAATTATTATTTTTGTATTATCTTTATAACAGAGATGGACAGAGTTGATGTTAGGAATGTCATCGTGCCATAATGCATAGCATGCTGCCACCAATCTACAGACAGAATTCTGTGCCCAGAATCCCAAATTCCACATTAGATCATGACTGATCTTTTCTGGTTTTCAAGTCTTCAGTAGAACTAGAAGCCAGCCTACTGTATCTGGGCTGTTATCCTTTAACACGGTATTGATCAAAGCTGAATTATTTTCAAGTAGAGAAATGCTATCACAGTGAATGCAGAATTAACTTTGCATTTCCATAACTGACCAAAACCAAAGTCAAAAAATCCTTGGTATTGAATTCCAGTAAAGAAGAGATAACCAGGAGAGATTACAGAGCTTTTGAGGAACTTGTCTTTCACTTGAAATTGTGTACTGGGAAACAGAAGGATACTGAAGGGGTAGACTGTTCTGCTACTGGAAAGAATGCACTGAAAGATGTGAGACCTCATTGCTCAAGCCAAGCACAGAAAGCCATTGTTATGAATTTATGAAGATAAAATGCGACCAGAAAAACCCTCACCATGCCCTGTCTGGTCCTATAAACCCTGGCACACTGCACCAGAAGATCTAGTCTTTTAGAGTTGACAGCACAATTGGTCCTTCATAATATGAAAGAAAAGAAATCCTCAAGGAAAAAAAAAATAAAGCTCACATAAAAACATGGTTTAACTTATTTTTCTACTTCTCAAATACCTTTCTCAAATACTTAAGATCACCTTGACTGATCTTAGCCTGATCAAATGGAAAACAAATCTTCACAGAAATAACATAGCTGTCTTCCTGGGCTCTCAGATCCTTTGGTGGGGTGGGTGTACAGAGGTTGCTCAAAACGTTGAAGCATTATTTTGTTTCTCTCTTCCCGCCTTCTCAATATCAAAAAAAAAAAAAAAAAAAAATGGACACAAAGCCCTTTAAGCTAGGAAAAGCAAAACTTCCAACTTCCTTAGTAAAATGAAGAAGCTAAAAAAAAAAAAGTTCAAGATTATTAGTGGCAACAGAAACAGAAAAATTCAAACTGAGTGCTTTCTAAAATGGCTTAAATATAAAATTGCAAGCATGTTCTATCTTAATATTCTGTCCTCAGAGAGGATTCAGAGGGCATGATAGGGTGAATAAATGTAATAAGTGAGTTCAGAGGTCTTCTGCCATTACCTATCCAAGAGATAAACAAAGATGAAAAATGAATGGAGCAAGAGATGGGTTGTCTGGCAGTCCTAAACATCTATAGCTACATTAAAGTAGAAGGTTCAGCAAGTGATGGGGAAACAGGGTGGTAAAACTTAGCCGAATGGATCTTACCACACTTGAAACACAAGGTTGAATGAAAATGGCAAAAACAAATGGAAAATATCTTTGGAGGAAATTCTAGGCTATGCATTGACAAAAACCTAATAAAGGAACTTGAAATCATATTGCTAGAAAACAAGTGACTGAAAGGACAGCAGAACAGAATTTCAAGTGCCAAATGAAGAGCAAAGTCAGAACCTAGGCACCTGAAGGAATAAAAAACTAAGTTTTTTTAAAACCACTACAGCCTACACATATACACAGTCATCCTTGCAGGAACCCACAGTTGCAATGGAGAGAAAACTAGTTGTGTACACAGCCTGACTGATCCTATTCTGGGTGAAGCATCATAAGCCTATCAGAGGGGATAAAAAAGATTTCTTTTTATCCCATGATCCTAATGGCTATTTTTGTTATTGTTCTTCCGCAACAACAACAAAAACACTGGAAAACTGTACTGAACAGCAAACTAAAACATGCCTAAAGCAAGAGACAGCTTTTTAAACTTCCATCTCACTAGTTCCTGTCTATGTGAATAATGTCACCATGTCACTGCTTTTCCTGCATTCTATTATAGAATATTCTTCCCCCAGTTTTATTATGCTACTCTATTTCAACTTGATGAATTATCTATATTAGATTTTTTGAGAAATATTCCCTCTGGGGATGGACATACTTAGTTCAGAAAGTTTTCAGCAGAAAGGAAAAGAGGAAGAATAACAGAAATTCCCACATCTCTACTTTTTTTAAGCTACTCCTGGGAGTAGGACACAATTATCAACATTCTGCAATTACCAGCCAATTGTTAGCCAAATGATGAAAATCAGTGGTACTAAGAAGTGTTGTTCAGGCAAGTCTAGGCAGAAGGAAAAAGGAGTCTGTTAACAGAGAACAAGAATGGGAAGCTGAAATCACAAGATGGGGGCCCCGTTAAATAATTCCATTGACATTGTTTTTCTACTCTTTTCTCCATTGTTCCCAAACTGATAGCCTTACTCATTCAACCAGAGATAACAGGCTCAATAACCTTCTTTGTGAAAGCAGCACAAAATAAGAAAATAGCTATTCCCAGAGCAACTGTTAGCAGGAGAATAAGTGGATATGCTCTGTATTATATGGTAAAACAGATTTCATGTCTGCTAGAGACCAATTTAAGGTGCTGTGACTCTATGCATACAGTTTTCATTTGTTCCCTGCTCCAGGAGAAATACAAGGAAATAAAACATGCTAAGTCACCTTTTCTTCGCAAGTACAGTTATTAATGGATTTTGTTACATTCCTGAGTTCCAGTAGACTTTAACAAGAGCTGCTAATGAGCCACTTTCTTGCTTCTGCAGTCGGAAGATCTGAGGACTTGTTTGCTGCTCTTACTGCAGCCTATACTTTCATGTGCATATGTTAACCCATTCCCATGGTGTCAGCCTTGAATAGAAATTCAATGCTGAACATTGTAACCTTCTATTCTGTTAGGCTGTTATAGATATGCTTTTATGCTCAGAGATCTGTTTTGTCACCATAGTAATTTTAGACAAGGAGACCCTATAGACACTTTTTTATTAAAAATAAAACAAAGCCCAAAACAACCCCAAATCGTTTTGGTACAGTAAGTTCCACCAGCTGAGCTGAGTTTCAAATAAATCTGTAACTAATAATATGTGTTCTGCTACTGTGAAAACCTTTATAGGACTAAACAATCCTTGAGGAACCATAAATCAGCTTTGCCATGTAGGATGATTGCAGTACAAAACCTCCTACTTATCCTTTCCTCACGCTTGTTTGTTTTAATTCTGTTGGCCATTAATTCTTTTTTAATATTGTTAATACTCAAAATTCAAGTGCTTATTTGTTTTAGAGTTAGAAAATGCTTTTCTATGCATACAATCAGAATGTTAAACATTCTGCAAAAAAATCCTCACAATTCAGCATATATCACAACTTTGTTTAGTGCTCCTTTCTTTTTTTCCTTTTTGAAGTTACGACTCATTGCTATGTTTTATTACCTAAAGGAAATGATCCACCTAGACAGCCTGGTAGCTTTCTATTGCTAAACAAGTGTCCAAGGCTTAAACAGCACACTGCAACAACAGCTCTTACTGAAGACCCAATATGGTAAGATCTAGACTCATAGTCTAGCTATAATTTTGTCTCATCATTTGTTTTAGGGCCTTTCTTTCATAAGGAAACTGCATTGGTCTGAGTTCACCATGGTTTTGGGACCCTCAAAGGTATATTTCTGCTGTGGCTATATGTTCTTGTTGCCTAGATGTTACTTGGCTACAATAAGACTAAGACAAACACCTCTTCTCCAATGACTTTCCCTTAAAAATGCAGAGACCATGGAAGTTCACTATTGCCTCATTGAGCAATGTTGCTGGTGAACACCTGAGCTGTGTATATTGCTTCTTTCAAATTATAGATGCAGATCAGTTTTGTGACATCATTATGGACCCCAGAGAGGTCCAGAGTGGAGAAATATAGCATCTTAAGGCTTCCTTTCCAGGAAGCATGTTCTCAATTTTCATTGCCCAGTACTTTGTATTTTAACATGATACAGCAGAAAGATGCTCCTTAGCAATTTGACCCTTGTCTTGCAGGGCTTCAAAAACCTGATACTCTCTCATGAACAAAAAAAAAAAAAAAAAGATTTAGCAGTTGATTTAGTAAAAATGTTTCTTTGGTCCGTACTATTGATCAACATTCATGACCTTGAAAAAACATTTGTACATTTGTATTTAAGAAGAGAACTTTACTGTTTCACTGAGGAATATCTTTTATGTAATCCCATTCATTTCACATTCTAGCCCACTGTATAGCGATGCTTTAGGATTCTTTCCAAATAATTGGAAAAAAATTCCTCTTTCACTGAAGATTAGAAAAATAAACAGGCTGTTTCCTTAGGGAAACCTATGTTTCCTTATGTTTGCCTCCACAGTGAGTTAGTCAGTTATGCATCTCTACTTCCTTTCTTTCAAAGTCACATTTTGAATTCTTTTTTCTGATCTTTAACAACAACTATACACAGGACATCAGGCATAGGAGCCCTTTTGCCCACAGGAGAGTTCTGCTTGGAGCTCACCACGCAATTTGATAAAGCAGGCAATAATTCCCACTATGTACTTCTGCCTCACTGCAAAAAGGAGCTGACTCAGCTTCATTAGCTTTAACTGGAGTCCTGTTTGTATTCCTTACTCTTAATAAGATGTCTCATGGTCTGAGAGCAAAGACCTATTTGACAGTGACCATTAGCACCTTCCAACTTAAAATAGCATATAAAACCATCTTTTCAGGGCAATCACTTGAGGATGTTCCACCATTTTTAGTGTTACTTTAAGCTATGGCTTCCCACAGACTTTTCCAAGATACTGAAAAAACCAACCAAACATAAACATAAGCAAAGATGAAGTAGTTAACCAGATTGAAAAAGATATTAATGCCAAGCCTTACATCTGTTTTGTGAACAGGAAATGCTCAGTAGTTTGCTTGCATAGCATGGGAGGAGGTTATACATTTTGGAAAAGGTTCATACAACAGCAGCAGCATCCAGTATCCTCATTTCCATGAGTTTTCTCATGCATTCGCTTAGGATGAAAAATTATTACACCATTTAATGTGCTTGCTCTTTGCTGCAATCAAAAGATTATCTTATTCTTAGTGAAGATTTTTATTACATGTAATCTTGACACTTTTGGCCTAAGTACCCTCATGTTTCACACAGGGTGAAAAGAAAGTCAGGAGGTGCCTTGTAACTTGTTTTTGTTGTTTGTTTTTGTTGTGGTTTTTTTTTTCTCCAAGTGGATGTTTTGTTATAGATTATAAATCAAATTTAATTTTATCTCTGACTGGAACCAGGCCGTTCTTAGGCAGAAGGCTACTCACTTGAGTGCTGACAGTCCTTACATTTCCACCAATCCCCTCAAAAGGAACAATATATTTTCCCACAATTACTTGGAAAGAATCCTAAAGCATCGTTATACAGAGTCATTCTTTCAATTACAAGTAGCCAAAAGCAAAAACAGTGGTGGTGGAGTAGCCTAGAGGTAGAGCTTTGCACTTCTCTAGGTTGTTAGGTGCTCAAATTAAGTGGTAATAGTAGGCTTGATCTAGGAGACTCTCTATTCTCTTAAGCTACCTTTGCTCACTTAGAATTAGAAGGAAGATTCAGACTAGAGTTTTAAAGACTGAAAGTAAAGGAAGAGGATGCAGTCCATTCCAAATGAAGTCTCCACACCTTTGAAATTCATCCTTGAAACTGCCCAGTTCTAATGACCTCCAGATTACATTGCACAACCCTGTTTTTCACAGAACTTCCTTCATAGAAAAATTGAGGAGACTCAAAAGGTTCAAAGGAATGATTTTTCAGCAGGCATGTCTTTTGGTACTGCACTTACAGTAAATTTTATATTATACGAAAAGTTCTAGGTTCAAAGGAATGTTTAGCATTCCAAAAATCTAAATAAATACATCATTCAGACAATATAATGAACTACAACGTGAAATGGTAAAGTTATATTTCAAGTAATGATCATCTCACTAAAAATCTGAGTAATGGTCACATAATGATTATTTCATGTTACCTGTTGAAAGGGCTGAAAAATCCAAAAGCTGTATGTGCAGGTTCCAAAAAGATTTTTTAAGTGTTATCATACTAGCAAGACATTTAATTAACAACAAACAAGAAAATGCAAAAATAAATAGGTTCATATGTAGGGCACTCTTCTGTAGCCTCATTTCTCAACAAGTCCTTGGTCAAAACAAATTAGAGGCACTAATATTACAATTTTCATTAGAGATTTTAGCATCTAGTTCCAACTATTAGAGGTGTTAGACCAAAGCAGTTTAGAATATTTCTGTCTTTTAAACATTCCTGAATAACATTCTAGTATGTGGTACCGTTTTAAGGAAGCTAAGGTATGACTGTCTTTCATTTTATCACATCTGCCTCCTCTCGACCCTATATTTAGTAGCTACATCTGTTCTCTTTTGACCCATGCTAAGGTAATAATCTCAGTGTGGCCTGTGCTGGCTGAAATGATCACAGTTTTGTAGAAAAATAATTTTTCTCAAGAAGTAACACTGCAGACTTTAAACACACAGAGCACATAACACGAAGTTAATTGGGCACATAATAATTCTTGAGTCATAAGGTTAAGTATTGAAAACCAAGGAGGTAAACAAATCCCATACACCAGACCACAGTGTATGCCATGCTGTAATTGATGCAATACACTGCTTACTATTCCTTCAGAGAGAAAAAAGTTTTAGGGAATGAAGTGAAGCAAATAATCCGATATGTTAACTGAAACAACAGTCATCATATTAATTTGATCAAGTGCTGTATCCAAGAAGCCCCTCTAATCTTGTAAGAATTTATCACAGGACTATTTCACAGCTACAGAACAGAACTACAGAGGTTTTTTCTGCATAGAACAATATTTCCAGAACCAGTTATTCTGAGTGCAGGATGAGAGTTTACTGCTAGCAATTCAGATCTCACAATTTTAAGGGTCTTTGTCTGTCAATTGATGCTTATTTGCAACATTTAGGTCTTTATACTTTCCTCAAACAGTCAAACAAGTCTGATCTATTTTATTAGTTTTACTTTTTTTTTTTCAAGGTGTTTCCAGTTTCCCTTTCTTCTGAGGTTATTATTTATATTTGAAACTGAAAGTTGTTCTTTAAACAGAGAAAACTTCTGTTGCTTCCTAGTAATACATATTTAAAATGATTATTCATTCTAATTCAGAATTATTGGAGGTACGCATTTTTTTAAAACATCCAGAGATCAAAAATCTGTTTTCAGATATTAAGACAAGTGATTGACAGATATCTCATTTTGCCTAACTTTCACATGGGATTGAATTCTCTTGTTAGGTTTGAAACAGAAAACAGTTTCTTATGCTAAGAATGAATATTCTTGTCAAATGCAATATAATAATTTTCATAAGTTCAACTACAACAGTAATAAAAATTCTTTCACAACAATCAAACCCAAAAATTTTACAGTAACATAAGAAAAACAATAGCTTGAATGATTCCAGGATTAAAATAATGATTTCATGCTACATACAAGCAATGCTTATGAAACACTCACTAATCTTGAAAATTTAAGCACCCTGGGAAGGCTCTCTAGGTCCCTAACATAGGCCTTTAAAGGCTACAGACTGAGTGGTTTATAGGTTAATACAAAAAAGCTCCTTGTAGCTGCCACCTTCCCTTCTCTGTGGAGTATATTTATGTCACTTGGCACAGGGTGATGTAAGTACTGGTTTCTAGAAATGTGGATGTATGCGTGCTACTACATAAATGGGAAAAAAGAGAAAACACAAACAGCCCTTGCCTTGAAGATGTGAGCATGCACTCCACATAAAATGGCGAGAGAAGCTGTCTTTGCTGCAAAACACAGAAAATAAAAGAAAAATAAATCAGTAAGGTTGTCATCCCAAGTAACATTGATATATCCGAAATGCCATAAACCTCTCACATTTCCTGACTAGAATATTGCACATAGCTCTCCACTTCCTTAACTGCTTAGAAACTCTGTCATTGTGACTGAACAGATTATTAGCTGAAGTCTGCCTTCTTTGGGGGGAATTTCTTCCTTGAATACAAGCCCAAGAGACTTGATCTAATAAGTATCCAGTAGTTTTATCCTCCATTCTGCTGCAGAATGGCTATTAAAACAAGCCAGCAATGAAAGAAAATGAGTGGTGCCTTCCCTTCCTTTTGCTGCAGCAAAATTGGTATACCTTCCAAAAGCAGAGAGAAGACAGCCCACCTCTGACAGCTGCCAGACTAAAGGGGTGCTGATCATCGCTCCTCTCCCTTAAAGAGAAGCTGCATATGCCTCTATAAAACAAAACAAAAAACATTCATAACACTAAAGGCATTTTTCATGTCTCTTTTGCAGCAAAACACAAAGAAGTGAGATAAAGTATGGAGAGCAAGAGAGGGGAATTCTGATTCTAGAGGGCACATGGGGAATATGATCCTTCTTCCAACCCCTGCTCCCAGTACTTTTTTCATCCTGGCATGAAAAAATAGGAATAAGCCAGCTGGACGTGACTGAAGTTGTTTTTCTCAAAAATAAATTGGGGATCTACAAAGCTTATCCAATGATATGGTCAATCTTAGAATGTTAGATTCAGTTACATCTCTTTTTACAAATTATTTGATACCATATTCTTGTTTTTAAGTTATAGATTGTAACTACAGATAGCAGACATAGTCAAAAAAAAAATCACAAGAATGGAGGGCTGGAAAATGACTAAACATCATGGGCTATTTTGAGGTATTCAGAGACCACCTTTAGCAAGTGGTTGTTTCAGCTGTTGTTCAAAATCTCTGATGTCACTAGCTCCTTAATGAAGCCTCTTCATTAAGGAAGGACTTCCACAATTTTAACAATGAGAAAAATTTTCTTAATATCCACCTTCCAGACATCTTTCCTTCAAATTAAATGCCTTTATTCTCTTCTTTTTCCCATTGACTCTGTGGAATAGTTGATCACATGTATCTTTATAAAACCCTTTAACATCTCAGAAAACTCTCCAGTGTCTCCTTTGTCTTACAGACTTTCAGAATAACAGCAGCAGCTCTTTTAACTACTTTTTTGGTTGTTGCTTGGGCATCACAATGTTCTCATAATTACTAATTATCTTTTTATGGATACTAGCCATTTTGTTTGCATCATCTCTGAGATTCACTATGAAACCCTGGACACAGTTCTTCAGATAACCTTGCTAGCACCAAGTGGAGTTCAGTAATTACCTCCTCTGTCTGACATAATCTCTTCCTTATAATAACAATTCCAAAATGAGATTAGGTTCCTGGCAACAGCATTGTTTCTTAGCCCTATTTATATGACTCTTGCATTATAATCCCCTGCCATTATCAGCAGTGCTGTCTACTTATTTCCACCTTCCAGTATTTGTGTTTGATATTTCCGTCTGACGAACAGACGGGTTTGACCTCATTTCACAGTGTTGATAGCAGAGTATTTCTTCAAACCGGGAGCTCAAATGAAGAATTCTGGAGATGTTGTTTTGATATGTTTTCCTTATAACAATTTGGGTGAAGATCCCATATATTTCGGCAATATCTTGTATGTTCTTGGCATGATTATGATCTAATCATAACCCTATTTTCTTACTCCCCTTGCACTTTTCAACCAGTCGACACATTTTCATTCTCTCGATTTTTTTCCCTATTTTTTAATTCTCATTCTCTTTTGAGAAAGAGAGGATCCTTTTGAAAGGAATCAGAGAGCAATTAGTATTTTTTCTTTTCTTGGTAGTATAAAGGTCATTCTTGATAACATTAAAGTTTGACAATATGTACTGCCTTAGGAAAGAAAATAAAATTTGCAGCGAAACTGAAGGATAGACAAATTTCAGTTCAAGCCTATTTTGAAGATCATTTAACTGAAATAAGAGGCTTTCTGAGTTAACTCATGTCACAGGGCTACCTAATATAATGTAGATGTTACCATGTCATCATGGAAGATGTCAAGGAGCATATATTAGCACTCTAGTCCACCAACAAAGCTAACTAACCTGTTGAAAAGTGTCTTTCGAAGGGGAAAAGACCAAATATGCTGTAATAGTAGAACTTTCCACACAAAGCCAAGCCATGACAAACTGGCAGATAATTTCTTTTGAAAACGTACATTTTAAATATTCTACGGACAATATTCTGAATTTAAATAGCACAAAACACAATTAGGAATTTCTAACAAACAGCGGGGGGAACTATTGCAAATACCAAGGGGAAGGACATCTGGGAGAAGAAATGCAAGAGTGAAGTGAAACATTCAGAAGAAAGAACAAGTAAATAAAAACAGTGGTGTTCAGGAAGAGAGATTTCAACATATTAAAGATGCTTTCTCCTAGAAGGCTAATAAGGGTGGAAACCTGTTAGAGGCTGAGCTCCTTGAAGCAACTTATAATGGTAAATACACAAACAATTCCGCCACAGACAAACAGAAATAAATACAGCCAACAGATTGACATGACTAAACCACAGGACCTTTATGGATTTCAAATGCAAGGAGAAGGTATGCAGATATGGTGAGAAAATTAGCTTAGAAAAGTAAAAAATTAGCACTCTACTTCCTTAAACATCAATCAACAGTTATGTAGTTAAAGACCATATCTCTGTGTATAAAAGAAAAAAAAAGTACAGATAACTAACCCTCATATTCTTTATCCTGATTTTGTAACTTTGGCAGGTGTCAGACAGTCTCAGCAGAGGTATGGGGATAATGGAGGAAAAAGTTTTGCCATGCTGACATTTGACATTACAGATTTCCCCAGGAAAAAGACACCCTCCAGGGGAAATCCCCATAATTTCAGACTGGATCATACTCTGTCTGAAACTTCCACTTGACACTAAACACTGAAAACCTCTGGACTTTATGAAAAGATTCCTACATTTAGGAAGCTGTTCATAAGCACTAGAATCTGCTCACTAAATACCTTACCTAATGTCAAGACTCCCCAAAAAGCACAACTTATAGTCTTTTTGAAAAGTGCTAATACACTAGTAATAACGTTAATATTAATAGTATATGTAAATGTATAATAAAATACATAAAACAAAATATAGCTATAATACACTAAGACTAATACCAATTATGTATAGTGGTGGTTTAAAGGTAAACCAGAAGGAAAAATGAACCCAACTCAGAATGGGAATGCAAGTCCAAATAACAATTTAATAAAAAGGTCACAATAAATACACTAATACAGCAGGAAACTCCATTTGAGCCACAAAACAACAGATAGACAGCCCAGCGCTGTGGGACATGAGCAGAATGAAGCTCACCAATCCCTGTGCTGAATACCACATGGCCCCCTTGAGCTCAAAGGAAAAAGATACCTCCTTGTGAAGATGATGGTTGCAGTCAGGTCAAGAGTGCCAGTCACAGTCCTGTTGAAAGTCTAGTCTTCCTCTGAATCCTCTCCCTGTCCCAAAACTCCAAGCTTATATAAGCTTGGGCTCAGATGGGAACACCCAGTACCTCCTCCCAGAGTGGGGAGTTTCACAATGGGTGATTTACTCTGTGAGGTGAATAATGGGATATTTGTGGCATCCCTGATGGCCCATTAGCAGACATGATCCCTCAGGTGGGTGTGAAGGTACTCATGGGTCCTCAGAGGGGAGTTATCGCACCTGAAGTCATGGAGTAAGGACAGGAAAATTTCCTTATCTCACAGAAGTTCCTAAACACCCAACCTATAGCCTGATGGGTCGGGTGTGCCCTGGGCAGCTGCTGCAAATGGTCCATTGTGAGCAGTTCAGGTGAAAATGACATAGAGGGTTTAGAATACACACTCACACAGTGACAAACTGGTCCTGGCTACTATAACCAGTACATGTATAAATTCCTTTTTTATTTTTCTTTTAGTGAGCAAATACAGATTATAACTTGAATTTTGGTTTCTGATTTTGGTTTAAACTTTAAATATCCTGAGAATTCTCTCTGTTATCAACAACAGAACAAATTCTCAACCTCCTCATATAATTATCTTTGTATTGTCTCCAGACCAGATAAGATTCAATGTTGTCCTGGTGTCAGATTTTTCTTGATGCAACGTTTCCATGGTGTTCATACACCACAGTGCCATGCACAGCCAGATTAGTAATAGAAACTATGTTTCCATAGAAAAAGGTTACTGACTTTTGATTCAGAAAAGTAATTTGCTCATAGCTATTAAAGGACACACTTCTTCCTACCAGGAAATTTTATCGACTGGCCGGATTCACAAAACCTGCTTAACACACAAGATTCACAGCCCATCTCTGCCAGTTTGTCCCTCCCACATGGTCCTAAATGGCCAAATCAAAACATAATGGGAATAACAAACCCTTCCTAATGTATTCAGCACAACAGAGAAGATCCCTATACAGGGCTGGTCGATGCTATAGGGGACAGTCTGCAGTCCCCTCTCCTGGCTGGTTACCCTACCTGGAGGTGGATGCTATGGCCAGAGCCCAGACCCTCTCAGCAGCCCAGGAGCCTTGACACACAACAGGTCAAGGCAAGGGAATCATCAGAGGCCTGGCCAAAGCTCAAGAAATAAGGGTTGGTCTGCAGTGAACAAAGGTCCTGTGCAAAGGGCAAACAGGTAGGAGCAAGTGTTTCTAGGCTAGTCAGGAGTCACAGACTAAATAAAACAAGTTTTGAAGATGGCAGAGGATCAAGGCTTGGAAGGTCATTTCAAGTCAACCAGTCTCTAGTGACAGAGAATCCAACTGCCTCAAACACACTTTATTTACTAGTATAGACACAGCCTGAGTGTCTGTAAGCTGCTATGGTGTAGAACTGTAGGAAGATGTGCTTAGATGGATTTGTACAATGACCAGGATAAAGCAACAGTACTACTGCTCATAATTTTAAATAAAAGCTTTTCTTCATTATAAAGAAATAAACCAAAATGGAGAGTGGCAAAATTGAAGTGTCTGTATTTTTGTGTGTAGCTGCAGGTAACATTACTAGATTAAAAAAAAAAAAAA
>VXAU01002918.1:47759-249899 GCA_013399695.1 Formicarius rufipectus
AAAAAAAAAAAAGCAGCACAGATATTTTCTAACTACCTTAGGTAAAGTAAAGGAGCTGCATCTTCACTTCCAGCTTCATTATGTCTAACAAAAAATTTGAAAAACCACATTTTATCATTTTTGCTAATTATTCAGTCCTTCCCATGATTCTAGCACAAGCCAGCAGTAACTAAAAATAGAAGTCCAAGATGCATTATTTTTAAGTTATGTATCTAGACCATCGAGAACAATGAATATAGGAAAGTTTTCTTATACTGATTTTATTTCAATCCTTCTTGGCACATGGCTTAAAAATAAAATCTCCTGTCATAGCAAAATGAGTATGCAGATGTACCGACCTCTTTTAGGCATTTTTACAAATGTCAAGGGAAAATTAGACACATTGGTTTCTCCAGTATCATTTTACATCAGATGCTTTCAACCTGTAAATTCTAAAAAAATTTTCAGGTAAATGTGGAGACCAAGGTAGAGCAAATTTAAGCCTAACCCAGTTTGAGTTTTTGGTGTTATCAGGTCCATTTAGACAAAAACCAGTTTACCATCAAATTTTAAGTTGCAAGTCAATGTTCAAATTGGAAGAAAAATACATCACCTTTCCATTTTACCATTAAAAAAAAAAAAATTGTTCAGGAAAATTACAGTTGCCAAAACAGCAGTAATTTTTGTCTCTATGTGATCCAATTTGTTCACTGCTTCATGATGCTTTTGTATGATCAAAAGTTTGAGATGTTCACGTGGCAGACGATCAATGAGTAGACACACACAGAAGCAAACACGCCAGACGCTCCTGTCAACCATAGTATGGTAACATCCTAGGGTTTATTCAGCAGAGCTGGGAAGGAACCATTGCCCTTAAGCCCAGTGCTGTTTCAACTTTATGAATCAGAAATTGATACTTCTACATTGCAATCTGTGTAAGGCATCATGGTTTCATATTATACCCAATCCTATAACCAGTTTCTAATATTAAAATATAACTTTCCCCTCCATTCATTCATCTATTCTCCAAAGAAATTATTGTTCTTTCAGTGATCTTTAATTCTCATGTATACTTTTCTTAGCAACAGAAAACTTACCACACCTCTCACTCTTCGTATATTGGTCCTTATACACCTCTAGGCAAAACCAAAGGAGGTTTATTCCACAGACAGAAGAGATTCTGAAGAGTTGTCTGATCTTTTCTATCTTTTCAAAGGTTTGGAATCTCATCCAGTTCAAACTATTTATTCATTTTAAGCAATTTCTGATACATATCCTCCTGTCTCTCCTCAATTCAGTGAAATACTGCCTTCCCTACAAGTGTGTTATATTCTTATCTTTCCTTGGGCAATACATTTTCTGCATGGTCATGGCCACCACTAACCCAGCCACACTCCGTGTCTCTCCTTGGCAGTCAGACGTAGTTGACCACCTCCTTCCAACCTGTGCTGTTGTTCTTCAGTTGCTTTCTGCCTCTTGCATCTTTGTAATGAAGAACATTGACATCACCTTCCACAACCAGATGTACTTAGTTCACCTCCTAGAGGATCCACCTACACATGCTATGAACCTCCAGAGTTCTTTATAAATACAACCCCAAGTGAAATTAAACAAACAAACAAACAAACAAACAAACAAAAAAGAGCACAAAAAAAAACCCCTGCACATTTACTGCAGTATGTTATTTGCAAGGAGAGGCAGAAAAAGTGCATTGTGAAAATATAGAGCCTGATTTTCTTTTCTTATATAGAATACATTAATCCCACAGAGCATCAGGCAACAATGTAGGAAATAATGTAGCAACATTTTTGCAGCCACATAGGAAATCATAATGAGGAACCATACAGAAGGGGCAGGTGGTTTTATTTTTGAACAAAACCAGTTTCAGTTGTTGATACTCACCGTCTTATATCCCTGTGCTCACTAAAACAAGTAAGCTCAAGTCACCTGTCCAGCTTCTGGGCAAGATGCCATGTAAATGCAGGTATTGGGTCTAAGAGTCCTTTCAAAGACCTTGGGGGAAAGGGACTCCAGCTGTCAAGTCCTTCTTGCATCTTCTGTGTTCCTCTTATATTGGCAACTATGTAGTGGCTTTAGATATACCTTTTGGTACCACTAGGAACTGTCAGCTTCTCCATCCCCATTGCCACCTCCATTAGGATTTGCTTGCTGCCCTTCATCTCCCAGTCTTGATGGGAAACTGCAGGTAGATGTGTGCTAGGATCTTGGTGACCATCAACATACACCATTTTCACAGCCATTCTACTGACTTTCCCTTAGTGCTTCCACACCCACACATTTCCAGATTTAACATTTCTGTAATAACTCTCTATAACACCATTTGCACAAGAAGGTTTCTAGTGCTGCAGGTTGCACTACATATTGGAAGAGGGTTGGAAGTTCAATAATGGCTTCAGAAGAGGATGCCTAAAATGACTGGTTTTTTTACATTTACTGTATGTAAGGTACTTTGAACCTATACACAGACTCCATTATTTGGAACTCTGTCCTGTGAGTAGGCTGTGCTTATTGCATTGGTAAACAGCCCACTATGAATAGTAGGAGACTGCAGGAACACAGATTGAGTTTTTTCACTTCCTGTTCTCAAGGTTCATTTATATCTTCCATAGCCTGTGTATAATGCCATCAAGGAAAATGCATTACTTTTAAATAAATTGATTGTTAGGAAGTTTACTGCAATAATCATTTTTGCTTTAGTACTGAATAAGACAAAAATCTTCCTATAGAAACATTCTCAAGCAATTCTTTCCACACAAGATCACATACATCAGTAAAAAAAAATGCTGCTGATCAGAGACAGCTATACATACAAGTGTCCTATGTGCTTATAACATTCAACATAACCCAAAAATTGTGAACAGAATAGGAAATAGTATTATGTATAAACCATACAAAATCTAGAAGTAAATGTCAATGGCCAATAGATGACACACCTGATATATTTCTTCCTTGCTCCAGACCCCTTGCATTTCCTCACTCTCAAAATTCCATGTTTGAGTATCAAGCTACCTGATACTGCCTTAAACACTACCACAAACTGCCTTTCATTCAATAATTCCTGCCTTTAACTTCCAAAAATTAGCAATAGCACTGCTGTAATTTGAAGTTTACTTTGCTGGGTATTACTTCTCCCACATTACTCATCTCAGACGCTGCTTCTTAGCATATTTTACATCTCCAGCACTCAAAAAAACAATTGCTTCCCTGTCACAGAGTAGCTGGAGATCAGGTTTCTTATAACTCCAAGCTACCAAGGCTGCATACAGTATCAACACAGGAACAATATTGTTTAAAAAATAGAGAGTCTAGATACTTTTCTGCATGTCCTTTCAGATGAATATATATTAAAACAGTATGTGGATGACATTTACTCTCCTATTCTATTCTATTCTATTCTATTTTATTCTATTCTATTCTATTCTATTCTATTCTATTCTATTCTATTCTATTCTGTTCTATTCTATTCTATTCTAATTCTATTCTATTCTATTCCTTTCATTTTTATCTTGCCTGTGCAATTTTAAGACATGGTCTTCCTTCCAGCTACAAAAAATATTCTTTTTCTCTTTTACTTTGGCCAATATTCAAGACTGTTTGACTGCAGCTTGTTCACTACCACAAGAACAATTATATTGGCAGAGAAATACCTCTGGCAAAAAAAGTATTAATGCCTCTGAAAGTATAGCACTAAGTGCACTGGCATATACATCAGGCTTCTGTGGGGCTAGTAATAATAATAATAATAATAATCACACAGAGATGTGTGATGCTCCCAGGATAAGAGCTCTGGGCTCTAAGAGCAACTCATTCATTCAGGTGTTTTTCTGACCTCCCTACTTTGTTATTCCAAAACAGTAGCCCAGCAGTGAGCTGCCATGGCAATACATAGCAGTTTGTGGAAGTAAGAGAGAAAAAAAAAAATAAAGGCTTGAAGTAAATATGTCAGCAGCTCCATGCATGGTCAGAGGGCTGCCTGCATTCAATCCTCAACATGATTTTCATGTTGAGGGTTGGTAATGGCGCAGTTCTTAGCATCAAAGTTTGGAAAGCTGTGGTCACTTGGTCAGTTTGGGGCTAGAAAGTGGACAGAGTTCCTACTTTAAAAATAAATAAATTTGTGAAGAAGCTTTATTTATTAAAAAAAAAAAAAGAAACCACACAGTGGGATTCCTGGAAATTCCTATCTGAAGTAGGCATTTTGCTAATATAATGCTAATATAATTCAGTACAAACTGAACGGGCCCGAACAAATTAGCATCATTACATAAAAATGTATCATATGCAATACAGAGATGATAATATATAACAGAACAAGATATCTAATTGATGTAATATTTATATCAACAATAGTCTTTACAGTAAAATTTTAAAGTTACATGACTTTTAATGTAACAGCATAACTACATTACTTCCAAACATTACATTTCATAGCTGGATATGCATATAGTAAAATATATTTATATCTGCATATACTTGCACTTAGGTGTGATGCACCTGATGTTTATGCTAATCTCTAATCAGCTCATCTCATATATTTAATGGCAGAAGATCTTCTGCAGAAGAAATCATGTCTCCAGATTACAGAAAACCTATCCCATGCAAGTGACTGCAATTAAAAACTTGCACAGTGGCAGAGCTGTGGCAGCCAACAATAGATTGCAGCTATGCGAAATCAAAAGTTTCTACACATTAAGGGACATGACAAGAAATAGCCATTCAATCCTCTGTTGAGTAAATAACTTACATTATTGTTCAACTAATCATACACTGCCCTGAAAAGAAAAACTTCTGCAGGTTTTAAGCAGTGTACATGGAGTTTTCATCTACTTTTCATCTGGTTTATGCTTTTTTCAGATGTTATATAACATTGCAGCCGCGAGAAATTAAGACCTTTTTTGTTTCTGCATAAAACAGGAGTGAAGAAAAAGATTACATCTGTCAGAAATGTCATACATTTGCCTCCATGCAATGCCCTGACAAACGAAAAGTATCTGGATAGGTCACGAGTCTGTACAGATGTGATGGAGAGCTGTTTTTCACAAAGACCTCTTATTTATCTCAGTGCTAGGAAAAAAGCCACAGGTAGCAAAGCAGTTTCAGAGTGACCATTCCTCTGAAGACATGGAAGAACACTCACCATTCCAGCTGGGAACAATAAGAAAGAAAGAAAAGGAAAGAGAGAAAGAAAGAGAGAAAGAGAGAAAGAGAGAGAGAAAGAGAGAAAGAGAGAAAGAGAGAAAGAGAGANAAAGAAAGAAAGAAAGAAAGAAAGAGAAAGAAAGAGAGAAAGAGTGAAAGAAAGAAAGAGAGAGAGAGAAAGAAAGAGAGAAAGAGTGAAAGAGTGAAAGAGAGAAACTGTAATACATATTTGTTTGGACCTGAAGATGAGCACTTTTAAAGACAGGTCTTGTATTACGGCATCATGGCTATGGAGAGGACCCTACTTAAGTCATTGAATATTTTAATAATGTCATTCTCAGGGAAAAATACATTATAGATATCACATTGCTATGTGGCACAGCCAGGAAAAGTGTTCCAAGGATGAGAAATTGTCTTGTATTATTCAGGCAATTATGAGGCAATAAAAGTGACAGCATCAAAAGAGAGAAAGAGAGATCCTTTATGCTGTGATGTACTGGATGAACTTTGTCAGAACACATGATCATAAAAATATAACAATTTAGCACTGCAAATAAAAAAGTGCAGTGTATCTGCTCATATTAGATTTATTGCATCGAAATGGCAGTAATTGCAAGAAGGAAGTTTCAGGAGCACTTCAGACCAAGTTTCACACAGACATGACTGAAGCATTTTTTCTTCCACCTCTGAACTCAGAGAGCATTGAAAGTGCTCAGCACCGTGCAGGAGTAAATCCTTTCCTGTCTCTGCTTGCCATGCATCTCTGCCTTGTAGACCTTCTCTGCTGGTTCTATGGCTTCTCCCTGCTATCCCCTCATTCCTGAAACATGCTCTGTTGAGGCACATACTCTAGTGCATGTCATAGACAGCTCTGCTCACACCCTCGCTTTTGGTTTTCTTGTCAAAACCTGTGCACATCACATTTTCCGGTTTCTTTTTCCCCTAGGCACAGCAGTGCTCCCAGTTCAAGTGCTTCCATATTTCCCTCAACTCTTCTCAGCTACAGGAGCAAAAACAGCTGTACTGGTGGAGGCAGAAGAGCTTGGGAGCACAGTGCTCCAGAAGCTCACTGCCAGCTGTACTGTTTTCTGCTCTGTGTCAGCCCTCCAAAGACCAAGCAGTGGGTACATGTCCAGGGTGACTGCCCTGACCTGTGCCAGTTCTCGTCAGCAGGTTTACATGAGATGATTAACCGTCCCACATTGCATGGTGACCCTTACCTTTTGGGTTGTGAGTCAAGATATGTAAACTACTATTTTTTTTGTGTGTCAGAATAAAAAATATGGAGGGAAACACATATTTTCATGGCTTAACCTAGCACATTTTTGTTAATCTATGTATTATCAGAAAAGATAACATTGCGTTAAGATGAGCAATGACAAAGTTCAGAAAGTGCCAACAATCATGCAAGCAGAAACCAGTTGCTCCACACCTTCCTTACCTTATATAAGGAGATCAAAGTCTCTTAAAACAATTATCAGCAGTAGTGTGTCTTGAGTAGGACCACCTACATGTCCTCTAAACTAGTACAGCAAAACCAGTGCCTGTGGCACTGGAAAGAGTGTGATCTGCCGGGGTGAGCATGGGGTTGGCAGCAGGGAAGTCCTGAGCTGTAACTAATCGCACACAAGCAACTGATTCATTATGTGGCCTTAGGCAAATCCCTTCACTCCTCTGCTTTTATTTCCCCATCAGTAAAGTGAAAATAGCAACAGGCTTTCTATGGGGATGCTGTGACCACAGGCTGCAGTGGCGGCAGTGACTCCCAGCCACGTTTTCCAAGGAAACCGAAGCCCACCCGTGCAGAAAGCAAAGCCAGTTCATGCCCATGGGACAGACTCAACAGAACAAAACCAGAACTATGCAGAGGAAAATACCAAATAAGAAAGTAGAAAGCAGATCCTAAAAAACAGGGGCTGAAAATGAATTGCATTCAAAGAGGCACTGGCTCCTTTGGGATTTACTAGGCCTCTGTTGGATCATAAATTTTACTTTGCCTACATCTGTTAAAAAGATTTGGCAAAGTCTCTGAGGTGAATATTTTACCTGAGGTAGAACATAAAAGACATTTGATGTGACTGTGATTCTAACAAAAGTCAAAAGGGAACTTTTTATGCAGACATTTGAGCCAACATTATCAAATCCATAAACAATATCTATTTCTGTGTGTCATGTTTCTCTTCTGACTGGTTCTCACTGTAAGCAAACAGCCATCCGTTTTAAGAGTACTGCAAAAAACAATAGGTACTATCAACAAAACCAGAAAACAACAATTGAGGTAGTCTATCAAAGTTTGTCATACTTTAACTGAGTCTCAACCACAGCAAACAAAAAAATGTGCCAATGACAGCAACCGAAGGAAGATGTATTTACAAGATGAAGTTTAAAGTTCAGCCTACTCCATGCAAGAGCACCTACTTGGTCAGATGGAGTGTGTACATGGTCATTGCTTGGAGCATGTAGTTGGTAAGAACTTGTTCCTGTAGCTGCAAAACTGAGCAGTAATTGAACATGTCTGTCCCATTCTCAATCCCTGTGTGATAGGACACTTGTGATATGTCTTCTGACTCTGCCATTTTCTGCTGAGCCGATTTTCTCTCTAATTTTATCAAACACATTTCCATGGTTGGAAAATAATTATGAAACAGCAGCATCAGTGTGTTACACTCCTCTCTTTTTAGGAAGTCAGCTACAAGCATCACAGAGCTAAAAGCAAGGTGCACAGCCTGAGCACTGCCATCTACTTTAGTTGTTTCCCTGTCCTTAGTGGCTTGATCTTATAAAATTAAAAATTAACAGGCCTCATATTTTACTTCTGGTTGTTGGAGGGAATGCAGAAATCATTGCATTGAATTATTCTAAACAACTAGTCCACAGTTTGTACAGCCTCGACATTTAATCAAAGGAGAAAGGAAGATTCTCAGGAAGATGTTTTACATGTAACTGTGCAATTAGATGCGTGTAATTGTACTGAAATTGCACTTTGAGCTGATTCATTTTCCTCCTTTTTGGACACTTCTTTACAGGCTACTTGGATTGCTTTCAGTGGCTTAGGAATGATCTTTTGTACTTAACTGACAGATCCTATCATGACTCAACTAATTCCCATACAATTATGATAATTACATCTACTAATCTGCCAATCCCCCTTCATCCCCGGTTCCAGCCTTCAGTATCATTCATCTCATCTTTACAGAGTCATCACCTGGTTTTTTTTCCATAGCTGTGACCAGTCCCAACACAGTGACATTTGGGGTTTCTTTGAACTCTCTTACTGACATCTATCTGTTGTATGAATTTTGAGGGGAGATCTGTTGTGACTTTCTCTGGAGATTTGCAGAAAACCCTCTGTTTCTTCTCTCAACCAATATCAATTCTTTGGGAGAGCAAGGTGGACGGCATGCTTCTCACTGGCCCAGCTAGGTCATAAAATAAAATAAGCTTTTTCAGGAATCTTACCAAACTAAAATTACTTTCCTGTAGCAAGGAGCAGCACAATAAGTGTTGCAAACCACATGACTGTAGCTGCCTAACAACATTAGAAGACAATTACCATGCAAAGCAGGGAACTACAATCTGACGGCATAAAGGCTTAACCAAAGAGAAAACTATCCACATCTTCCACAGCTGCGATGTTTGCATACAGGGGCCCCTGTCTAGGTTAAAGAGTCCTTCTGTTATAATTTTGTCTGCAGTGGGAACTCCATGTTAGATTGCAACAGGAATAATGGAGAAAGTGTGACGGAATAAGATAGCTATTTTCAATGTTTTACTTCATGCAAGTGTAGTTTTTGTGTATTCTGTATCAATAATTTATAGTAACTGTATGCAGTGCTTTCAGGATCCATTTGCAGGATGTTCAGCCTGAGACTGTTCCCTTTCAGTTGCATAGCAAATCCTCCTTAGACTCCTCAACCCTGACTCTCTCATCCCTATACAGAGGGCTAAGAATAAGCCAGAAGGTCACCAGGACATCAGGCATGAGGAGGGCCCAGGAGGATTTTGTAAGCATCATAGAGGATAAGAATGAATTGCCAGTGGCCTTTTGTGCACAATCAGTGCAAATCCAACAGGTTGAAACCACAGGAAGAGCTCCTGTCGGGTCTGAAGCAAGACACTGCAGCACATGAGGCTCTCCTAAGAGGTTATGCAATTTATTTTTCATGTTCATGAAAGCACAGGGGCCTTGGGAATAATTTCCATGTCCCTCATCACCTCTGTTCAGTTCTACTACACATTCAAGTATATGACACACAGCTAAAGCCATTGCCAGGCTGGTTCATAGCTCTCTGCCTATTTTTCCACTTTCAAAACATTAACTACCTTGGAAAATTGTGCAGATGTATTTGACATGTATTTAAAAAAAGAAAACAGCTGGAGGGATAAAGGGTTGCTGTGCAGGGACTTCTCATTACAGTTTCTACAACAAAAAGTCTAGAAAAGAAGGAATATTAAGCTGTTGAGTAATAGTTTCAAAACTAAAACGCAAAGGGAGGTGAAGAAAATGGTACATTAATTAAAACTGCAGATAGTAGCAGCTATTGTCAGCATGTTACTCATGATCTCTACTGCAGCAACAACTGATGCTTTTGTTTTGTCACAAGGACATAGTCAATAGCAAAGTGCTGCTGTACCAGCATGAACACTACAGGATAGACACAGTGATTCAAGAGGCTGTTGATTCTTCTTAGCTTTCAGAAGAAAAGAATTCACTGCTGTAGTGTATCTGTGTTAAATTATTACACACACATTGTTGGCCAGTGGAAGAGCAGTGTGAGTCCACTCTTCTCTTGCCCATTTGTCCCCCAAATGATGGGAACAAGCAAGATGTTGTCCCATTTATCCCAGTCTGACCAGATCAAATTTCATAAACAATGTCACATGAACCCTGCAAGGCAGTTAGCCCACAGGCACAAGACCCAGATCTCTCCAGTGCCTGAGCTGTTTAATCCTGTTTTGAAAGAAGAGTCTTGCAACTCAGATATGATGCCAGTGAAATATTACCATCATTCCTCCTGAAAGTGAATCAATTTATCACAGAGCTTTTCATTTTTTTATCCCAGAAATTCCAGATACAAACAAAAAATATCATGATACTAAATATTTGGCATTAATAGATTAATATACTTACCAATTTAATACTATCTATTAAAAGTTCTTTCTCAGGAGAAAACAGGTATTTTTCTGTGGTTGTGATAGTCCTGGTGGTTGATAAAAATGCAAAATTAAACAATAAAACTTCCTTTAATTTCACAGTCTGTGATTCTTTCATAAAACTTTTAAAGATCAATTATGTCCCATCACTGCAGGTTGAACTAAGTGATTTATGCATAAATAGCCTTATACAGTCAACTAATGTAGAATGAGCAACTCATCTGTTCAACATACATTCAAAGAACTGTTGTTTTTAGCACATAGTTTACCATTAAATTAGTCTTTCTACAGCTTCATATTTTCTGTCATGCAATCATCTTGTTGGACATGTAGCTCTGTGTGACTTTCCTAAAACATGTGCAGTTGAATAAAACAGAAATTGAAATCTAAGAGCAATTGTTTATGGATGGGCCTGTACAATATCCCAAACACAAAATTAAAAAAGTGGCTTAATGCTTTTCAAAGTCACCCTCAGAAATTTGCTCTCCTTTCCCTTGGAAAATAGAGAAAGAGTTTGCATTCCAGTAGAATGGCTTGGCATGATTTTTGAAGAAATTACATTGTTGAGCCTTTCAGATTAAACTGAAGGCTTAAGTAAAAACTGAAGGCACTATTCCTCGCCTGGAGCAGGACTTGTGACACTCAGACAAGATGCTGAATACTTGTTCTCCAGCTCAAAGAGGCTGAAAATGTCAAGTAGCCAATATATGGTGATAGAGCTCGTGTGCTCTAGTAAGAGATGAAGAAAAGCTGCCTGCCTTATTTTTAGCTCTAAGTCCATGGTAGTCAGTAATTTTGTCACCAGGCAGATCTTAATGCTGTTGTAACACAGCAGGCAGTATCCACAGCTAATGGAGAGTGAGGAGGAGCAGAGAGTGCTTTAGGATCTATCATTTCCCTCCTGCTAGGAAGCTGTCAAGCTCCCAGGCCTCAAAGAGGAGAACTGAGGGGCAGGATATGTCCCAGTGGGTGGCACAGCAGAGTTCTGTCCCAGGACAACAAAAGACTGTTGTCAATTCAAAGAAACCACAAAATATCAGAGCAAGATGTTGGAGTCCACTGGAGCTTTTGTGAGTCTGAGAAATGGTCTACAAAGTCAGCATCCAGCCTGAGATCTACAAAAGTATTTTTGGGCTAGCTTATAAAACATGCCTGAACACTAGTGCAGGTAATGCAGACTCATTAATAGTTCCATTTCATATTTTTAATTAAAGAATTAAAATTATGGTGGATCCTTAATCAGGTAGATGATACATTTGATTTTGCTGTTGAAGAGTCCTTCAAGCCTAAACTCAAAGTAATACACAAACCAAATGCTAAAGTAACAAAGAAATTCAGTGACAGAGAAGAAGAAATAGGAAATATCTAACAGAACAAAGCATAAACATGTTGAAATCCTTTCTGTAGTCTTAAATCTATGATCATCCCTTGGAGTAAACTAGTTGAGGTGCATCTTTAAAATCATCCTGTAAAGGATTGAAGCACACTGGCACAATGCAAATCATATTGCACACCTAAATCTATTATCTAAAAGGAGCAGTTACAGCACTGTCATACCCTAGACAGCCTCCCTAGAAAACCAGGAAAGAATAGGATTTTTTGCCAGCATTAAGGATGAGCATCTAGAAAATATGTTTCTTTTTGGGCCTAATTTATTGGTATTTATCTAACAGCAGTGTGGCTGAACCTCTGAGCACCACTGTCTCTCTCTAGACCCTCCAGGCTGCTTTGTGCCATGTCAGTGGGTGGTTGGTGGACCCCTCCATGCTCAGCCTGACTCAACCTTGCTCTCTTACATAACAGGGTTCTGGGTGGGGAGAAGAGATTGTGACTATATCAGCGTTTTGTAAGAAGTTACAACCAAAACCAAACCAGAAGCAACCATATAGGCTTAGGAACCCTGTATCCAACAGTCACCAGCTCTTAGGAGGAGAGTGAGGGAAAGGAATTAATCACAAAACTCTAATTGTAAGAACACAGCCTTTTATCAGAGGCACTCCCTTGCTATGTCTTTATATACTCTGAGCACAAGGTACTTACAGAATTTCATGTTTTATTGATCATTCCATACTTAAATTCAGCTAATGGATGGTACCAATTATTCAACTAGTTGGTCAAGGAGAGATTTTAGATCATGCTGAAACACAAATGGCTCACAAACCCAAACTTTGTAGAATTTATGCAAGTGCTAGAGCATCACATCTTACAGTTCAAGCACAGAAAATATTCTGAAAAACTGAGCATAATGGTCTGACTGCACAGCACTCCACATCCTGAAACATTTTACATTTATACAAAATATGATGCAGCCAAACCAAAGCAGAGTTTTCCATCCACTTTCCAGTGACATCAATGAGGTACCTATCCAGTCAAATCATCTAGGAATACATACAACTTTCAACACACAAGTAGTGTGGTGTTACTTCTGTCTTCCCAGCAAGGTAGCAAGAGCTCCTCCTTTGCTAGGTTTGGTCATAAATAATGATTTACCATAGAAGATAGAGGAAAATACAGTATTATCTATTAGATAAACATTTAAAACTCTTCTTTAAGTAAAACTGAAGTGGAGTTTCTGAACAGAGCACAAACTGAAGGTCCAGTCCAGCTGGTGGGAAAGCTCATTTCATTAGTAGTGGGAATTTAACCTGTAGGAAGCAGGGAGGAGACAAAATGATTTTGAACGCATCTATCACTGATTTTGAACATGGACACAGCACTCAGAGAGGAGTCTTCCTTAGAGGTCCCTAGAGACAATGAGTTTTATTACCTTCCCAAGAAGAACAATAGATGCAGGTAGGACACAGGTCCCAGAAACTCTTCAGTTTGAAAGGGGCTATAACACACAGATATGAGAAGCTAAAGCAGGGTAACCCTTAAGACAACTTGTTACTTTCCAAAGACCAGCCTGGAGGTGGGAAATAATTTCTGCAAAGCTGCCTTGACAAGGATGCTCCTTCCTGCCCCTCTGTGCAAGTGAGGTTGTCCTCCAGGAGCTTTCCCACCCCTCCTCAGACACATGGGAGTTGAGTAGCCAGTGCTATCTCGTGACAAGACACTGATAATCACAGGTCTGACAGCAGAGATGGCAGGAAGGTGCATTAAACCTTCTTCTCTTCTGAAAGGGCTGAGGTAGGATCTTGTGAGAGATGACCAGCAACCCCCTTATGTCAAAGAAAGGGTGAGAGTCTTCATGATTATCATATTACTTGGGTTACTATAAACTAAAGACACCAGCAGCTTTTTTTTGTCCCCATTTCTCTGCTATGCTGAGTTTTTTCCTGAGCAGTCCCTTGCATGATTTTGTGTTGCTGCAGCTTTGTGAAGCAGAAGAGCACCAACATCTCCTGTGGCTTAGGAAGAACTGTAAAATCCCTGATTTGAAAGGACCTGTGGGCCTGCTGCCTGGCTGCTTCAGGCAGCAAAGGATTATGGTTTTCTACGGCTGAAGGGAGCAGCAAGGGAATGCCACTCTCACTGCTGAAGCATCTCTTTACATTTTAAACATTAGGTCTCTTTTCTATAGTAGTAGTGTTGCATAGACAGCACACGCAATGCCTTAGCCTTTAACCTTCCCACTGCTGAGAACAAGGCAGCCTGATGGCAGCTGAGGTTAGCCTAAAAGTATATATATATATATATGCCTGCATTACAAAATTCTGTTATACATACATATAATAATGCAATCATGCCTTGTATAAGGCAAGCATGTTTTCATGATGTATCCCAACACACTTATCTCTAAAATCCTATGGAATCATCCATTTCAACATTAGATACTACATATTACTTTTGTATTATTTAAATAGAAAACACTTCTAGGTTTTTATTTTAAAATTATACGTTACATTTTCTTTAGAAAATGAATCAGTTATGCACACAAGTGTGAGTCCATGTGCATATATTTAAAAGATCACATATGTATATATGCTTTACATATAAAATTACACAGTGTATACACACACACATACAATCTCTGTAATGTAAATGTGTTATTTTATGAAAGGAGAACATAACAGCTTGTTTCCAGGGAAATTACAGCTAAGGTCCTTAAGCACATCTCTGCACTGCACACATCAAGAACGTTTCAGATGGGGAGCAGGGACAAATAAGACTATGGTATGATCTCATACTTCTATGCTAGACCAGTTTGCAAGGCTATCCAGAAGGCAAGGTTGTACTTTTCCCTCCAGCTGCCAGTGACTGCTAAGCTCAGATACTGTGAGCCAAGGGACATTCCCTCTCCTAGAGACAAGACATCATCAAGCTGCTGGTGGCTCTTCAGCAAAGTCTTCCATCAAATTGAAGAACTGGCAGTGTTTTGAAGGTAGCACTAAAAATGTTTCAAAAGCATCGTAAAAGTGAATCTACTTTCTCTCCTCCTTCTTTGCAACCTTACATACCACACAGTCAGACACAGAGCAAACAATCTGCACCTATATTTGTGAATGTATTTCTCTAATGCATGCCTTTTTACATGCCCAACACAGAGAGTTGTACAGGACTTTAGGACAAATGGTTTTAAAAGCATGTAAATACATACGCACTCCTACCAGGACCCTGCTACTTTCAAACAGAACAAGTGCAGATGAATGGAGAAAACAGCATAAAGCTGTGTTTGTTACCTATTTTATTCCTTTATAACACTCATGGAAGATTTTTCAAAGTACATTCCTATTGTTACTTATAAATAAGTTTAACATCTGCTGTGTCAGGTAAATGTATAGCTATTTACTGTTCTGTAGAGATGGTGCTGGTTACGTAAATGAGCAGGTGTATTTCTTGGGTAATGCAGTTGAAACTATTGACAACATATTGAAAATATTTGGTTCCAGGGGAAATCAGGGATGATGTATGAAATGTGCTGAGGATATAGGATGCAGTGCTTACAAGGAAAGTCAAGAAATTCCCTTGCAAGGTGTGCAACCTCTGTACATTAGGAGCATCACCACCAGGTACCTGAATGTGCTGTAATGAAATCATTACACTAAGAGTTGCAGGCTCTGAGCTTTTAACAAGGAGGCCAACAGCTATTTTACTTCTCAGCCAGATAGACTAACTAAACACTTTTTTTTTTTTTCCTCTAACATACACTTTGCATAGAAGAGCCCTTTGTATGCTCTTCTTTCCTTCAGAACCACAGGTGTCCTAACTCCATAAGTGCATGCAGCTGGTCAGGACCCTGCTGTGAAACTTTGTAACAGTAATGATTATGACCCATGACAACATCTATCACTTTCTGCCCCTGTCCCATTACCATCATTTGCTGTAGGTGCTCTTTGCCATTTATAACCTCAGACTGTAGCCCACACCCAAAGCTGTCTGTTCTGATGTTGTTCTCAGCTGCTCAGCATTCAGCTATCAGGTCAAGTGCACAGCTGCCTGCTGCACCTTTTTTATTTCAGTTTAGCTTAACTTTCCTTTCATCTGGCCAAAATATAGCACCTCCAAGCCATATGGCATCTAGGCAGCCTTCCTTTGGATGAAGTTACCTCATAGTATTTGCTGCATAATTTCATACCTTACTCCTTAAGGGGCTCCACTCTGGCTGCAGGTAGATCTAGTCAAGGTATGTTAATTAGTAAGCAGTCAGACCTGTGAAATATTGGCCTGGCAATTATCTGCTGAAAATTTTCATCTTACTGAACCGGTTTTGAGCTCATCTAAATTGCTTCCCACCAGCCCAGCAGGGTTGCTTCAGAGGTAGTGCCTGGTACAGCATAAAGAGGGTGAACCTCACTAATGAAATGCTCCCTGAGAGTAGTATGCAAATGAGATTTGTTTCATCCTTTGTAGTCAGCAACTCTAAATGTTGTATCATGGCCCCACTCATTAGAGCAAAGGCATCACACTGGATAAGTACACTGCCCTGTATCCCTGTTTCTTCATTCCTCAGTAAAATTCACACTCAGAAAGAACTGAACAGTCAATATTATTCATTGAGCAGTGCAGCACAGAGGAACTAGTCTCTTGCAGAGAATATAGAGTCATGCTGCAGCCTTCTCACTTCTGAAAGCCAAAGTGGTTTCCAGATGTTGTGCTTGAAAACTCTGCTCACAATCTGGAAATTCATGAAAGAGTTTTACTTCAAAATTGCATAGAAAGGTCAATGAAATACTGATCTGCTGGCACAGTTCAGTGTTAGGTGCTGCTCTTACCTAATAAATTGTGAGAGACCACAGGCTCCTGCTTGATGGAGAACTTCCTTGGTGGGTTTTTAATGCTCTTTGATCTGAGGCTTCACAGTGTGATGCACAGATTGACTGAAAGACACGATGATGTTACTGAAGTTTGAGTGTTGTTTGATTGGTACTGAATTGTACTAGCTCCCCTTGTCTCCTGTGTAACTTAATTTGATCTTTCTTGCTCTTCCTCCCTGACATTTCTAATCACATAGAAGATTTTTGTAAAGGCCAAGGGGGCAGAGAGGGATGCAGGACCCATGATTGCTTTCAGCCTTTTGTAGATGCAATAACCTACTGCAGTATTTCTCTCTTTTACAGTGGTGCTTTCCTGGAGTTTTAGTCCATTCTTCTATCACATTCATACAAGAACATTCAGAGATGAGAATTCAGAAAAAAAAAATATATATGAGCACAGACCTTGCAGGAGGTGAGTTTGTCATTATTCTCTTTAATGGCATTGATTTCCTTTTCATTTTCACTGCTGAAGAGAAAGGAAGAACTGTAAATAAGAGAATAATGCTACTGTCACTCTGACATACTGTAATGAACAACACAATATGCCTTGAATGAAAAACACAGGAAAGCAGTTCTGCAAAACTACCATTTTGAGGGTCATAGGTGATATATTTATGGAGTTTTAATTTTTTTTTCTAGCTTATTGTATAAAGGAATCATTGAAATGTAGAACTAGAAGGTGTTCAAGAGGTCGTGTAGGATAGCTCTCAGTTAGACACTTAACTTCTTCCTCTGAGGATAGGGGAGTTTGGCATCCTGCTGCACCTCTCCTGATGTCTGGGAATGGAGGCTGCAGGTGCAGAAAGCCCAATTTATCAGAGCACAGGATGAGCTGCACCTACCCAGCATGGTCAGTCTCTCTCTCCCTACACTAGTCTGTCCCCATGTGATAAGGGCAAGCTGAGGAAGACTTTGGCCCAGAGCAGAACACTGCAGAATCAGAATAAGTCACCCTAGCACTCTAATGAATGAGCTTTTGGACAAGCCAGAGGCAGATACCAGGCTGAAAACGTCTCATCTACCCTACCCCTCCTTTTGCCAGACACAGTCCCCTGTTTCCAGACCCTCACACATCCCCTTTTCTTGCATGAGCTTAACCCAAGATGTTCTATAACTATGCATACTGCATTCACCTTAGAGAGAAAGGTTTTCCTAATATAAAAACTAAGTATTCTCTTAATGTAAATTACACTGATTCATTCTAGTCTCTCAGCAGCAAGTAAACCATGTCATAAATTACTAGTTCCATGAAGATCCTCTTTCATGCTCCTGTCATACTCAAAATATAATGCCTGATCATAAGTAATTTGAAGCATATATTTGAAATAGGACTGTCACAGTCCAGCAAGAAGGCAAGGACAGAAAGCTTTGCCATTTCTTAGTGAAAAGGCTTCTTGGAAACACCACTTTTTAGAGTGATGCTGCGATACAAGAGAGTAACTTGTAGCAATCTGACATGGTAGGGTCAGAGACAACCTGAAAAGATGACTGGAAAACTTGGTCTGGTGATGATCTGTGCCAGAAGAAAGTAAGTGTGTTTTAATTTAAGTATTTCCTGAAATAACTGAGTTCAGTAGTGAGTCAGACACAAAAGGCATGAAGCTATTTGCACTTAATCAAATCAGATCAAAAACCATGTTACAAAAAAGTTTTAATGTTGTGGGAGAAAGGGGGCTGGAGAAGGGGCTGGAGAATAACAACAGATTAAAGTAATTAATAGTATTGAAAAAAAAACCCAACCCTCAAAGGCATTTCTTTGGTCATTGCAATGGAAGCCCAGAGATATTGTGAATTCTTCTAGACTTTAGCAGAATATCAGTCATAGCAATTTTACCCCTCTCCTATTTAGCAACCATAGGTTCACATTTCACTTGATTCTTGTCACAGTTCTTTAATCCTTATAGAGAAGCCTCTAATGAAACAGATTATTGTACAGCCAGGGTGTTGCTGTTTCCCTTACTGTATTTCTCTCTCCATAGATTTCTGTAGGAAAACAATCAGAACATCAGCTTCTTTCTCTCTGTGCAGAAAGAGGTAAGGTTATGAGTTTCACTGCTCAAAACTGCCTTATAGTCTAGTATTTTAAATGAGGCCATTTGAAAGAGAACCAAACCATAGAAAGTGCCATAAACTTTCTTGAAGGGTATGGATTCTTCTGTGACTTAAACTTACTGAAAAGGCTGAATTTACAGTTAACTTTAGTACAAACGTGCAACAGAGGGAAGGAGTAAATGCCATGATGCCATGTTGAGACAGACCTTTATGTGAAAGAAAAAAATACATATGTGAAATTCTGAAGTACTTGGAAGCAGTGAATCTGAACATTATTGTCCGGAGAGGGAATTTATAAGACACACAGATTTATCTGCCCTTATGAGGTTGAGTCTTTTATACTATTGGCTTAACAGTAGGAGTTTAGTTTTTGTGCTTACAAGAGTTTTATGACACTAGTTTCTTGAATATCTCTTTGCCTATCAAGTATTCACAGATGGGAACAAAGATCACTGAATTTTTAGCTTGCTTATATGGTTTATTTGTTACAGATTATGCCATTTTGAAGACAGACAACAAGCCTCAGAGCAGGACTGTAAAGCAGACCTTCAGACAGAAGATGAGTTCTGCCTATAGGAAAGGATACAAAAGAAAACTTAGATAAAGAATTGTTGTATGTCAGGCAATAAACAAACAGAAGGAAAGCCACAGGGAGAAACATCGAATTAACTGTACACCAAGTAATGCAAGCTGTGTCTACTCAAAGACCATCTAAAGAGAACTCAAAGAGGTGCCAGACAGCATTACTGTAGGCTACTGGCCAGATTTCTGTAGAATAAGCTCTACAAGTAGCTGGGGATTTTTATACATTTATATTAGTTATCAAAGAAAGAAAAGAGCAGAAAATAGGAGAGCAAAAACTGAGTAGCAGGAAAGATACTCGGGGTATTAGGGCAAGCAAGAGGTGGAAAGGACTGCAAAAGTAGGAGCCTGGTGCTCTGGGCCATGCTGAGTGCAGAGTACACAAATTAGAAGAGCTTCAAAAGGCATCATGCAGAAGTCCAAGGGAAGGCAGATATTGCCTGAAGTCACAACAGCAAAATAAGGAGCTGCAACAGACTAGCTGGGCCTGGAGCAGCAGCTCAGTGAGGGCCAAGGAGCTGGGAGAAGGTCGTAGACAAAATGGGCTTTAACTCTGACAGGTCAAGTCTGTAATAGGAATTTGTTTGGATGATTGAAGGTGAGTAAAAGATCATGTTAACCCTGATTATACAGCCATATGTCAGCTTCACCAAGTGAAATAGGCACCACAGAGCTTCCAGGTCTGGTGGGAGCACACCAACACAGGGAGGTACAAAGGAAACCACCATCTTTCCCATGCATTGCAATTCAATCTTAGGTAGATCACTCTGAACCCTCACCCAAACCATTTGCATTTACAGAATAAGCAACTTGCACTTGCAGCTTGTACCTGTTAGTTGCTTAATCTTTAAAGCTTCTCTTAGGAAGTTTCTAGGTATCAAGACTGCCACCCTGCAGATGAGGAACCTGGTACATGGAAGGTGGTGCAATGTATTTTAGAAGTAGCAGACAGGTCAAAGTCCAGCTGTCCCTCACAACACAGTTAATATAATAGCACAATATTTGCAGGTGGCTCCGGTGACATGGAATTTAACTGATGTAAAACTGTAACCAAATACTGTTGGCTTGTGTGTGTCTGCCAAAATCAAACTGCCTATCCCTCTGGTGTGCTGAGAGGCATCACACCGCTCCTGGACAAGAGGAGTACATCAGCACCACCTCCTGGCAGCCGATAACTCGAGAGATTTAAGGATTAAAACAGCAGATGAGAAAAAAAAATAAAGTCTCTGTGTGGGAAAGACAGCAAACTCTTGCTGTCCATGCACTGATGCTTACACTTCCAATTCCTATAATAGTCTTTTGGTACCAGGATATGCATCTGCCTTTAATCAATGGAGGGCACTGAGGTAGGGAGCAGGATAAGACATAAACACACCAAGACACACATCTTTGACATATAAGGACTAGGGTGAAATAAGCCCAAAAGCTCTCCCCTCATCAAATGTTGTCATCTGAAATTCAAAACGCCCTGAAACTTCAGTGGAATGGCCCGAGAGAGGTTTTGAAATGTGTATAGACAGTCTTTGCAGTAAGAAAATCTAAGTACATCCATGCTTTACTTGCTCATCACACCACTTGCAGCTGGGACTGTAGTTTCCTTAAAAAAAGTCAGAAAGGCAACGTCAACATTTGTCTTGAGCAGAGAAAAAGCAATTCAAAGACAAGTGCTGGCACTTTCCTTCAGAAGGCATTGGATCCTGTACTTGAACATGGCAGCCTCGCAAAGGGCAGCATGTTGATTATCAGCACTATAAAAGGACCAAGACAGCTCTCTAGCTCTTTCCTGGCACACTTGACAGTGTGAAATGATGATGTAGGAGGGAAAGCACTGAGCATAAAATGCCCCTTGACTCTCAAAAACTACATGGAGAAGACAGGAAAGAAACTCTTGCAATGACAAACGAAATTATGTTATACTTATGCCAGTTCTTCAAGCTGTGAGATTACAGAAGTAGAACTGCTGGTAATCAGGCCAACTGGCAAATTAAAACCTGCTTATGTATGAGAGAAAGATTAAGCTCCTAAAGCAGAGGGGGAATATGCAGTATCATTTTTAACTAAAACCTGACTTTAATGTCTCACAAAGTAGTTGCAAACTTCATCATTTTGTGAAAGCTAAACAGCAAACTATCAGGATCTGCACTGTGTGCTTCTAATTTGGAGGTCAGACAATTAATTTCCTCTCTCCCAAACTTCAGTGAAAGATTCTCAGGAGCCTTGTTCTTTTCCTAGTTTATATAGTTCGCTTCACTTTCTTGTGACCAAATACAACTTCTAATATACATCAATAGAAGAACTATTTGCAGGTACTAGCAAGGTCTAGTACTGATTTATTTTTTTTCCTGACCCAGAAACAAGACCTTTATTTTAATAATGGTTTCATCTCTTTGTAATTTGTAAAGGTTTCTTAAGGATAACTTCGGCTCATTCACTAAAAAAAGGGTGTCACAGGTAAATTCGGCTTCTGTAGAAATGGCACTCTGAGGACAGACTTGTTCCCTCTGCTCTTCAGGTTGTGAAGAAGAGTCACCTGGACAAATGTCACTGCTGAGCTCTTATAGGCCAACATGTTATGTTCCATTAAACCTGGCACACTGGAGACAGAAGTTTTCATAGCTAGATCTCACAGATCCTACCCCAAAAGTTAACCTGTTCAGCAAGTGATTCAATATCTAAATCTTCTTGGAATTGGGAGAAGGGAATATTAGTAAGTCACAAATTCTGTGCCTCACCTACCACTTCCTAAACACACTAAATACAAGAGATACCATCTTTACCCATAAATTTACTGAACAGGTCTGTTTTACTAGTTTTACTAGGCAAGAACTAGAAGGGGTGGCTATGCAGCATATGTACCTGAAAAAAAAAGACAAATAAATATGTCAACCTCTGCTAAAGTACGATATTGTGTGTCACTTTCATTAAAGCTTAATATGTCAAAGAAATGTCAGTTTCTTGACTGAACATCCAACCCCTATTCCGCTTTTCAAACTTTCCTCCATCATAGATACTGAATCTTAAAATTAAGGAGGAGGGGATGGATTGTTCCCAGAGTTGTCCATGGATTCATCTCAGGTGGACTCTTGTTGGTCACAGTGAAAACCATAAGGTAGAAAACATTTGTCTTTACCATCCACACCCAACTTGCTCCCAAATTCCTCAGTGTTTCTAAAAGCTGGGAATGCAGTTTTGCTTCAGTCTTATGCAAACCAGAGGGTTTGTGTGACAGAGCTGAAACAACCTTCTTCACTTATATGCTCAAAGCAAACAATCATCTAAAGACATGACACACCTCATTGCAGCAGATACTCCTTCACTTTGTGAGTCTTTCTGCATATGGTAATGTAGAGCACGTTTCAAGACTGGGACAATAAGAATCCATGGTCCCAGGGCAGGAGATAGTTATTGAAGTCTGATATAAAAAGCAGTACTCAAGTATATTAGTATTATTTGTCAGTCCTATAAAGCATAATTATCACTGTTAAAAGGCCTAGGCAACTGGAATTAATTCAGAGAAAACACTGGTGAACAAAAGCACAGATTCCAAATGTTTTGCTTACACCACTTTGGTAAATTATAAAGGAATAATTTCTTAATGACAAAGAGAAAGCTACGAACATAATGGTTATTTTCTCTTAAATGCAGTCTGAAGATCAACTTAGAAGTTTAGCTTACTATAACATGTTCAAGTTTGGCAGTCAAATGAAATAATTCAAGTTAAAAACTTTTAATTAAAAGTGTTTTATAAATTGCACTCATTATGTATGATTGCAGTGATACATTTTTTTGCTCTCTGGAGCAATCTGTTTTCCTTAATTTTTTCCCCACTTAATAAATTATCCTCATTTGCACAAAATTTTAATGCCAAACTCTTTATTAATAGAATAAATATGAACTCCAGTAACAACAAATTATGTGGTGTCACTATTAAATTATCTGCCCCTTCCCAGCTTTAGCTCACTGTTCAACACCAAGCCAGCGAATGGTTTGGCAGCTGCTTTTTGCAGTACACCACAAGAAGCATTTAAAACAAAACTTTCAGGAATTGCTCCTTTGGGGTGGTCTATCACAATTCAAGTTTTTCTGTTCCTTATTTTGAAACAGGGTTGTGAACACCTTCCTTCACTGCGTTGACTTTCTTCTCACAGTGCTACAGCCGATTAGGATGCACAAGAAAGTTAGTGGCAGAGCAGACCGGCTGTTTCTTACCCGACTTCAACAGCTTGATATTTAAACAAATTTAAGATACAAGCCCTCAGATATATTGTGTTTTGGCTGCTATGCCTGATGTCCCATCCTTACAGAGATCACACAGACAGAGATAGCTCAATAGAAATAGGCAAAGACTGCTTCCATGGTAGCATTACAAGCTAAATTACATGGAAAAAGAGCACAGTGCCATGCTTTTTCTATAAAACCTTATTAGGTTTCTTTTCACAAAAACAAAAACTCAAGACATGGTCTTCAGCAGTCTCTAACACTCTCAGTTCTGGCATCCAGGTAGCAAGGAGAATACTGCCACCTGATGCCAGGTACAGTGAGGACACAATGGAAGGATTAGGTTAGGATAAGAACCTAAAGAACCAGGCAAAACCGGTAAGCCTGAGATTAGCTAAGAAAGGCTGACTAGTGAGGGAAAGACCATGATATATATAGTCAAGAAGGATCTCTAACCACCAAAGGAGCTTCCTGTTAACCATGCAGACCAAAATTTCGATGTCCCAATCATGGTATCAGCCATGGGTTAAAAAGCACCTTGGAAAGGGCACTTGCATTCTCCTTTACTGCTGGTTAACAGATGGTGACAATCTGGTACAGCTATCAGTTATTCTGCTGCTGAAGTGACAAAGACCTGTGTGATAGTAGGCTCTGGTTCTGTCAGTAGACAATTTCTCATGACAAAATTTCTGTTATTTCAGTCTGTCTTTTGAAACCCCAAGGCTACACAGATATTTCTTCTGAGAAATCAGTCAGGGTGAAAAGTCAAGGATTTAAAAGTTTGAAAATTGTAGAATTAAGGTTTTATAGACACCATCACTTAGTGCAAACTTGCTATGACACAGTTAATAAATACAGGGTCACATGACAGCAGGTTTTTATAGGCTTTCCCACATTATTTAGTAAATAAAATAAAAAGTACTCAAATAAATTAACACATATTGGTGTCATTGTTCTGTGTGAGGCCCCAGATCCTGCATGTTGCATCTTTTTACAACAAACATCAGGGGGCTGGTTTCAATGCCCTCACTATAGGTATTCATTCCTGAGCTGGCCATCTACCTTCTCTATAAGTCAGTGAAGAGAACAGAGACAGTCTTAGAAGCAATTTTTGAGATGCAATGGAAACACCTGTTTCACAGTAAGGTAATACTCTACAAGTGCCTGCTTCTCAGCTTGAGAAGAAGTCAAGGTGCAAACATCAACACCTAGTTGGATAAATCCCTTATTTACTCCCTTATATATTTCCCAGAGTCTATAAGCTTTTCTCAAGTGTGGTTTTTAGTACCTTCAGTGACAATTGTGTGCTCAGCAGCTTTGATGATTGGACTTAAATGTATTCAGTCAGATATCGCAAGATGAGACCTTTCCAAACAATCACCATGTGAGACAATTTCAGTGGACAAGAAATGGCCAGGAGTTTTGTGGCAGAGCAGAAAAGACTGTCCCTCCAGGGCAGTAACACTTCCTAACCTAAGAATTTGTCTTTTCCCTAATTTACAGTTCTCCCTGCTTCTTTTTAGGCATTTCCTATTGCTAGGTGATTTTGCAGGTGAGTGACCCTTAGGATGTCGACCGTGCTCATTGGTAACAAAGGTATGAGAGGGAAGAGGAAAGCAACTTCCTTGTTGTGACGTGCAAAGGCACTCCTGATGGCTTTAGGCCCACAGCAGCCACTCTCCAAAGGGCCATCACACTGCCATGGCTTATTTGCTCAGCATAGACAGCAGACAGTATACAGCCCTTTTCAGAGGTGTTTACCGTCTTCATCCTAAGAGAGAAAATACAGGTTAGAGAGGGATCAAATTGTAGCCTGAAAAGAGAGACAAACAGGGCTGCCAAGACCTGCACAAAATCACATCTTTAGTTTGGTTAAGGAGTAGGGCACTCCACCTCTTGGCAGAACTGGGCTTTTTGTTCTATCTCAGTGTGAACTCACACCAAAAAAAGACCAATTTTCTGCCCCTTTTGTAGGTACTTATTTTACTGCATTATTGTGGTGGGCCGACTCTGGCTGGATGCTGGGTGCCCCCCCAAGCTGCTCTATGACTCCCTTCCTCTGATGGACAGGGGGAAGAAAATAAAATGAAAAGTTCAAGAGTGGAGATAAGGGCAGGGAGAAATCACTTGCCAGTTACCAGTTAGCAGACATGGAAAACAAACTTCCTTGAGAGAAGAACTTAATAGAACCACAAAGCGAATGGGTACTATTGCAATGTTTTTGTTCGTATTTCCTGATGACATTTTTGACATGATGCTTAGCTTGGGATGAAAGATACATAAATATGTATTTCATTTGGCAGCCTGACTTAGATAAACAGCATATCACTTTCAGGGATACAGGATTTATAAATGTCTCTGGAGACTAGAAACTTGCCGGCCTTTTTTGTTCATATCCCTTTGGTCTTTCATATGTTAAATAATTCAACTGTCTGTTTTCTGATTGCAAAGAGTTAGGCTTCACTCACATTTTTTTCAGCAATATGAGCCTGCAGAGTAAAGAAATGATAACAGCAGGCTCCTATGTGGTAAATCACTTTTGTGACAGCATTTTGTTCTTGATGCAAGTTTGTGCTACACTAGGGTCTATTTATATTTTATTGAATAAATCAAAGTGTGAATTCCAAAAATAAAAGCAAAAATATTTCTTCTATGGGGAAAAATAGGGATTGCCAAATACATATACTTATTTTTGAGGATATGAGTGAGTTAACAGCATGTCTAACCTTTGCTAAGGAAGGGTATCTGTGTTATTTGAATATTTTTTCTTTTCCACTGATAAACAAGAAGATGGAAGAGCAGGTATTTCTTCTTTACAGAAGAGCTTGGTGCAACACAAAAAGTATTTAGCCACTAAACATGGATTCATTAACTGTTTTCCGAGGAGAAGCTGTCCTTGCAGTATGTTCGACATCTGATGTACATTGACCTCCTTCAAGTAAAATATTTCTCATAAACACACATGAGAGTCATTTTAGTTCCAACTTAAGTAGAAGACTGACTTGAAAGCACTTGGAAGAAAAGCACTGGTGACGAGCCATCAGCATTGACCACATTTTCAAGATTTCTCTGATTAGCCTTCCAAATCCATATGAGCTACTCTAGAGTAAATCTACAGGCAATACATCTAGGACAGACCTTGAGGTATCTCTCAGCTTGTGCTAAATGGGAGGCTCTCAGACTCTTGCAGGGCAGGAATTTCTGTACAGAATCACATCCACCAAGCAGACTTTCCCTAAATACAACCTTCTCACCAAGGAGAGCAGGGAGGCAACCACATTGGATGGTGGTAGCCATGGGGCCTGTGCCCCCTTCCTGCTGCTCTTATTCCATCCTGAGCACAGTGCCATCACTGCCTGCCAGCTGCCCATATTTCTTAAAGACCTTCTCACCTCTCCACACACTAAGGGAATTACATACTCCAAACCAGTATCAGGGTCTCTGTATGCTGGAGTTAAGACCAAAGGAGCAGTGAATATATGTGGTCTAATAAATACTCAATAGCCCATTACAAACTAATAGAAATTAGTTTGTTGCCGCCAGATTTCTAGATAGCCTTAAGTGCTGACATAAGTAAGCTAATCATTACATTTTTCAAACTATGGCTATTCTGAATATATAGCATACAAAGGCCATGTATAACTATATATATATGTATGTTCTAAAAATAAAAAGTGGTGTTTTTAGCATTTTTGTAGGGTGGTGGTGTTTTTTTGCAAGGACGTGTATGTTGAAGGTTTAGACTACAACATGTTATAGTTTTCAAAGGGCACGTTCAGCTTGTGGTGTTGCAAAAGTCCTGCTTGGAGACATACTCAAGGTTTTCTGCCTTTGACAGCTTTATGCTCATGTTATCAGCATGTTCATCTTCTCTTGAGGTTTTAGCATTCTGAATGTTTCTGCTATGGTGCCATGAAATCAAAATAATGAGCCACAAGCAGGCACTATCTTATGTATATCATTGTCAGTAATTGACAGGGACTGCTTACTTTCAGACTCTCATGGCTGTAACCCAGGTAAAGAGCTTAAACTCTATATTGAACTATAACTCTAAATTTAGAACCATTATGGTCCTTCATTAATAATAGCAATACTCAGCACTTGCATATAGCAGTGCTTTGTATAGGAGAACCTTGAATGTGCAGTGAAAGCACTAAACAAGCCACAAAACACCTTTAGGTAGTTCATAATTATTATTGTCCTTTCATTTTAAAAAGCAGCTTCAAGAGGTATTTTTATAATATTTTTTTTTCAACAGCTTTATCGGTTTGAGAGGAAAACCAGGCCTGCCTAGCTTGGTTGTTAGTAGGTTTTGTGGACCATTCTGCTTCTACTCATAAACTTTAAGGCCATGTGGAATGACTACAACCATCTAGTCTGGCCCCTTGGATCATACAAGATTGTTATTTCTGGACAGAATACAGAAATTTTTCAGTTCTGCAGTGCAGTATTATGTCCGTATCCTTAGTACACACATTATATGCTCTATAAACATATACCATACACACAGTCTAAGCAAGTCAGTCCTGTTAGAATGAACTCAGTGGTTTTGAGACCTGCCAATCTCTCTTATAAATTCATTTCACAGTTGACCTTCCTCAGCTGAGCACATGTTATTGCCAGAACCCACACAGCAGCACGGTGGTTTATGGACAATGGACTCTATTCATGCACCACCATGGCTAAACACTACAGAGGTTTGCTGTAGCTTGGTGTCTTATTGCCCAGAGTAAATTACATACTTCCTGTGAGCAGAATATTGAGTGTTCAACAATAAAAGATGATAGATGTCTGCAAGGAATGTTTTGTAACCATTGCCCTGTGCCACGTGCTCCCCATTAGCATAGCAATGAAGTACTCTCTTCTGAAATAACATGAAAGAAAATCTACCACAGAGGTTTTCTCTCTCCTTTTATATTGAACTTATTTCAGACATACAGGATGTGAGAACAGAACAGCACGGGCAAGACAAAGCCATTATGACAACATTCGAGTACGTGCAAAAATTCACTGAGAACAATAGAATGAGGGGAAAAAAATCGAAGACAAACAGGGAAGGTACAGATGCAGCAGAAGGATGCATACATGTACCACAGCCAACTGAAACTGCTCTCTTTAGTGGTTCACTTAATGCTATAGAGGAATAATTCTGTTCATAAGCCCTTTGAGGCAGATGTGCCATGTGCAATTCACCAGGCACTGTCTTTTTACTGTTCAAGTGTTTTCTCTTAGGACAGAATTTTTCCTATTTAAAAACCTTCTCCTGGAAGCCCTTTTGTCCACTGTTGAATCAGTAGCTGATGGCATTTCAGTGAAAAGATCCACTTTGGACACCAGGCTCTGTTTCTTAATTTATCTCTTTTTCATCAGAACCTGATGATTTTTAAAAGCAGCAGTGTAACAATAATATTCCAGGTTTTGAGAGAATGTTCTTGTCAAATTGTTTGCAAATAAAATCCAGGAAATTAAAAGATGAGATATGAAGAAATGACTGGGAGGAAATGCTTCCTAGTCACAGTATCTTACCAATAAATAGAAATGTTGAGGAAGTTATTGTACTCAGTTGTAGAGCTATAACTGGAATATACCTTGACAATATTCTTTTGTTTTGTTTTCAGTAAAAATAGAGTAGGGGTTGTTTATGTGTCCTCTCAGGGTCTCATATATGGAGAACAAAAAAATACATGCATCAAGCACCAGTCTGCCCCTCAATAAACCCTGAACAAGAAAAGGAACATACCCAGGTGTGTGTTAAATCAATACTCTTAATATCCAGCAGAAACAAAAGATGTTAAAAATGTTGTTGTTAAACTAGCTCTAATTATGATAACAAAGAAAGGGAGAGGACAGGGGAAAGATGGCACCAAATTTAAAGGACATAAAAAACGAGGGACTGAAAAATAATAAAAAAATTTAAAAAAAAAAGGAAGAAACTTCTAGGCTCATGATGCATCTACATTATACCAGCAGCCTGAGTACTTGGCCTATAGGTCCACATAAGGACTTACTCTTACACAAACACAGCTGTTCGCACAGAAAAATTGTCCTACTTATACTGAATTCATTCTGTCCATCATCTGAAAAGGTTTGTTTTGCTGGGAATAGTCTCGTTCCTCTTCTAGCCAATGGTGCTAGTTGCAGATTTTCTCTGTCCATCCAGGAGAGGGTTGAAAAGTTACTGTAAGACTGCAAGCATTTATGGGACCTCTGAAAGTGTCTAGTGCTCCTCATGGTTTTAACCATACCATCTGCCACTTGAGGAATCTTGGGTTAAATGTATGTGCTTAACAACTGTGAACAGAAGGACTCAGGCATCAGGACTTTCTGAATGAATGGCTAAGACCACAAATTATTCCACCATATGAAATCAAGGTCTTGACAGTTATTTGTCAAGGCTGTTGAGTGCCTGTTCTGCCAGGACTCTTTAGGAGAGGTTGTCCTTTGGGAGAATGGAGGTTGCACTAACTTTTTAAGAAGGCAGAAGTGCCTGTACAAGAATACAAGGGGCAAATACAGAGGAAGCTCTACAATGAAACTGTCATAAATGAGCAAAGGAAATGGGAAAATCAACTATATCACGGACTTTGATGCTTCAGTTTCTGTGCTTTTCTGCTTAGAAGCATAGAGTTGGGTTTGGGTATTTTGACACACTTGCAGTTAAAATGTCATTGCCTTTTTTTGTTTTTCTTCAGAGAAAATACTGGGTTTAATACTCTTTTGAACATATTTATCCAAAAAGCAAATCCTATTACCTCTGGCACACATGCACATAGTTCTTACTCCTATACATCAAAGACTTTGTCATTGATTTTTTTTTTACTGAGAGCTCCCATGAGGTCAATGAAAGCTGGGAAAATGTGGCCATATGTTTCACTCTTGCCCTTGGTTGAGTAGTTACTGACACCTTCCCTATCCAACATTAAAGTTTCCTCATCACATTTTATATTTCAAAGGTATAAGTTATTTTAAAGTAATTGACTGAGATAGTGATCTCTGGAATTAAGATATGTGTAATTTGCATACACATCCACTTTGCTATAATTGCTGGCAAGGAAATGTAGTATCTAAACTTTAGCTGCTTTGATCACTCCTGTGTTATATTTAATATTCTTTCAGTGAGAAATATGTGGGAAATTACCTAATTTAACAGGAAAAGAGGAGAAAGAAGAGGAAAAGAGGAAAAGAAGAAAAGAGGAAAAGAGGAAAAAGACAATTGGTCCAGCCTCTAATTAAAAGCAGAATGTCACTACCAAAATTTGTACAAAGGCCCTTAATTTTTTTCTGTCCTGAAAGTTTTGATCTTTTGGATGATAACAATTCAATTGGAACAGTGTTTCCAGACATATAAGGATGTTTCTAAGACATGATTATTTGTTTTAGTTAGATGTTGCTTAGATAGAAGTTAAACCAAAGGAAAAAAGAAGCCCTCACATATAGAATCATAGTATCATAGAATTGTTGAGATTATTTTAGATAATTTGATCATTTAGCTAATTCTAGGTCATCAAGTCCAACTGTTAATCTAGCACTGTCAAACCTACCACTAAACCACGTCCCCAGGTGCCACATCTACACATCTTTTAAATACCTCCAGGAAGAGTAACTATTGTTTCAAATATGTACACCTTTCACATAGCCAAAATATATTGCCTGAACTGTATGAAATGAATCCTTTAAGTGTTGCTTGTGTGAGGCTCACTCAAAGTGAATTAAATGCAGTAATGAGAAAAGTTTCAGACTGGTACTACTTTTATCAATGCAATTCAAGTTGCATTTCAAACTGGACATTCTTCGAACTTTTCTATTGTAAATGAATCTAAAATTATTGATCAACTTTTTGTATAGTCAGACATAAAATACTAGTTTATGACGCTGGGGAAAACTCTAAATTGCTAACCAGCTTCAAGCAAAATTAAAATATTCCTTTAGTTTCCCCCAAAGAAAACCCCATATTCTTTTGCAGTAAGCTTTCAGATAGTTTGTTTTTTTGTGTATTCAAAAATAAAAGTTATTCTATTTTTTCTAGTTATTCTACTTCTAGTATCATTTAAGAAAGGTCTATAACAGATATCTAGGTGCCACCAGATTTAAATCCTATTTTAGCAGGTGTTGCAAAAAATCCCAGCCTCTGAAATAAGAGGAAACTTTTAGAAAAGTAACAGGCAGCCACCTAAAGCAAGCATGTCACAAACGAAAAAGAGAGGGTGCACAATGAGAGGTTAGTAATGATTATTTGCTGTAACTCCTGTTTGAAATGCAACATACTTTGGTAAAACAAAACTAGAAAGGATTGAATATCAGAGGACAGCAGTAAAAAAGGCTATGAGGAGGTATGAAGAGCAGGAAGAAATGAACGGGTGAAGAAGAAAGCTAAAAGCTCTAAAGAGGCCTTTGAAGAAAGGAGAAGGCCTGAGGGATAAGAAAATTTGAGATCCCTTGTTAAAAGCAACCACAGCCCATGGTTAAGCAGAAGCTGAGAGGGCAGAAGGCAGTCAGTGACCACTGCTGTCAGGCTAATTGCCGAAAATTATCTGTGTAACACTGTTCACCAACCACTTGTCGAGTCTTTCCATTTAAAACACAGATTATATACCCTTCAGAATGGAAACCATCTTTTACATGAAGATTTGGTAATTTTTTAGTTAGCACAATGGAACAATAATTTCTCATCTTGTTCTCCCACAACATAAGGACTGTTATTAACTGCAGAATTGTACAGCCCTCTGCAGACATCATTTACACTGCGTGATTAATGCAGCGGGTTTCCTCCTATGGTGTACAAACTCCAAGGAAACTCATATTTCTAGGTCCACAAAAAGTAACTAAAATCAACATTCTATTATAAACAGTCTAATAAATAGACTACATGGAAATCCATAGCTGTCCTGGAAAGCACTGGAGCATTATTACACTGAACAAAAAGGTGAAAGCTTGAGGCCTTGTATAAGTTTGCAGTAATCAACAAAGGAGAAAAAGGGACCCTGCCTTCCAGGCCAGCACATGGTCTGTGTCCTGTTAGGCAGCTGAGTAGCGCAGGAAGTCCTACGACCCTCTAGTCACCTTGCACAAGGATGCTGTCTGCTGCCTCTTTCTCACAGCAAAAGATATAGACAGGTGACAGCATACAGATTGGATTCAGGACTCTGCCTGAGGTCATCATAATTTGCATCGTCTCTCTTTGAGTCTTTTGTACACCTTTAATTTGAGCCCTTATACCATTTGTCTAACTGAACATACACTGAAGGTCATTTCCTTGTCAGAATTAGTGTTAGTCTGGCACTTAGGATTTACTGAAGGTTTAAGAAAGGGGAAAGAAAAGATGGTTGTGCAACCTGTTATATTTGGCTGACTGTTGTTTAAGAAATTGAACCCTTGGAAAGCTGTTGAGCAGAGCAGAGCAGGGTGTTGCTGACACAGTGTTCATTCATACTGTCCATGTCTCAGGCAGAGACACCACACTCAGTTAAAGTGCTAGCTACTTCTTGAAAACATGTTTTTATTGTTGACCTCTTTTCACTACTGATTTTTATTGTTTCTACCTGTTTTATAAATCCCTTCTACCTAGTAACACATTTCTATTAGATTTTTTCCCCCTGTAGTTTTGGGTAGCTCTTCATGAATTTTTCCTAATGTTATTCAATTTTAGTCTTTCAGAGGAGGCTTTCTCACAATGTTTTGGTAGATTTTCATACACTTCAGGGAGGCAAAACCCAAAAAGTGATCATTGCTAAAACCTCTAGGTTTCAAATAGGAAATATCAGATGTGAAAACACAACAGAGTCTAGCTGCAAAGATTTCTATATATTGGTAAATAACAGAAGGTACAGGAACACTCAAAACAAATATTTTTAATAATGAGATAATAAAAAAGCAGATATATAACCTGAAAGCATCCTTGAGAGATAATATAATCCGCTTCTTACTTTTAAACATGTCTATACTGTTCCTGGCAGAGACCTGTCTAACCTAATCTTATCAATGCACCAAAATTGTGCTCTCAAAACTACTGTAAGCAACCTGTTTCCACAAATAAGTACCCCTTTAACATTAGAAAGGTTTAGGGAATTTTTTTTTTTTGCATTAACGTCTCATCCAAACTTGCCTCACTACACTGAAAGCCCATTTCATTTTATCCTATCCAGAGATTAAGATTTGGAAAAAAATTAAGATTTGAAGGGCTTACTTTTCTCTTGTTCAGAATATAGAATAAAAACCTTCTATTCCTAATAAGATCAGGATAGGTACCTAACCAGGACCACTTTATCAGTGTGTGGGTGTAACCAAAACTGTGTATTCTGCACTCTCTATGTCATTTCTGATGAACTGTTAATAATGGATCATTTGCAGCATCTGCCCAGGGCACACCTGACACCTCAGGCTGCAAGCTGGGTGTTAGAGAACTCTGTGAGATAGAGAAGTGTTCCTGTCTTCATACCAATGACGCAGGTGTGGTAACTCCCCACTGGGGAGTCATTAGCACCATCACACCCACCCAAGGGGTCATGTCTCCTGATGGACCAGCAAAGATTCCAAAAATATCCCATGACTCACAGAGTTAAATCACCCATTGTGAAACTCCTCACTCTGGGGAAGGTACTGGCCATTCCCAGATGAAACTGAGCATGTATCAACCTTGGGATTTTGCGACTTCAGGTGCGGCTCCTTGGATACAGAGGAGGACCAGAACCCCAAAAGCACTGTGACTGCCTCTCTTGACAGACTGTGACTATCATCCTCACCAACAGGTTTTCCTTTCCTTTTACTCTATACTCTGGGGAACCATGTGGTGTTTAGCACAGGGGCTAACGAACACCATTCTATTTGTGCCCCAGGGTGCTGGGTTATGATCTGGGTTTTGTGGGTTAAAACAAATTTTTCCTCTGTATCACTGGATTTATTGTAATCTTTTTATTAAATTGTAGCTCTGACTTCTAATCTTTGTTTGAGTTGAGTTCATTTCTCCTGCTAGTTTACTTTTAAACCAGCAAAGTACCAAGCTTTCATTCCTTCAGAATTTCACTTGCCCTCCCCAAGCACTCAAAGATTAGTAATGACTCATGATGATTCAGACAGTCCTTACAGTATCCTGGCACAGGTGTTCTGATCCAGATAATTTGTTAAACTGCTTTAGGTATTCTCCCATCTGTTTTTCAACTGGTCTAACTTGAGCTTTCATCCACTTATTGCCTGTCTAAATAGCAGTCCATCAAGTGATAATTTGAGAAATGGAGCTAAGAAGGCTTTAAATATTTTCATATATTAAGTTTCATCTGTCCACAACTTTCCCTCTTCTCTGAGTGGATTGGTTTTTCCCTTTTGTTGTACCCTGAAAATAGCGCAAATGGTTAGAGCACAGTATTAATACCAAGGTCATGGGCCACTCATATGAGAGTTGGACTTGATGATCTTTTTGCATGCCTTTCAACTCAGAATATTCTGTGAATATAATGAATAATATGAATGAATAATATTTATATAATGTGTATTTTATATTACATGTTCTTGGTTTACTTATCTTTGAATGTCTTGGATTTTCTGGGGTTTTTTCTCTCATTTTTATTTTGTTCTTTACAATTCTTCCTTAGTAACTTGACCAAATCTCCACATCCACTATTATTAGACTTAGAATTTGCTTTTAGCTAACCATTGTCTTATAGTACTTCCTATTCTTCTTCCTCATTGAAATGATTAATATCTGAAGATTTAATATAGCTTCTCAGGGAACTCCTTTTTTTCCATCTCATACTTCCTGTCTGTGATTAGCAATAACACTGCGGCCGTAAATCTGAAACCACAGGCAGAAACCTAACAAAACCTTTGCACATAGCAGGGAATGAATTTCAGAAGTGAGAAATGACTTGCAGAACAAATATGAACTCCTTCTATATATATGAACCACGGAAAGTCTCCTTTCAAATGGTACATGAGTGTGACAGGTCATGAAATGCATAATGATGAGTTAATGTTACTTCATTTAATCCCAGCAGTCTATGATAAAGAAAACATACTTGCATAAAATATATTACTACAGTGCAGGAATTAGAATCAATTTAAAATTTTCAGGGAGTATGTCTGGAGGACAAGAGTTAGCTTAATAAAAGATTCTGTTGTTTGGACATCATATTCATTAGACATCAGAATGACATGACTTTAAATAATAAATGCTAATCATGAATTTAATTAACAGATGACAGACCAAGGTATTTCTGACTTTTTTTTTTTCATATAAAAGTTTGGGTGTTCCCATGGAGAAAGAAATGAGGTTCACTAAAGTAAGTGCTAAGTCTCAAATATACCTCAGTGATCTCTAGATACACCTGTAGTCTGTATGAAAAGATAATGTGAAGTGAAAAGCTTGAAGATACACATAATTAAAGCCTGACTGAAGAGTTCTGCAGTCACACAGACTAGTTAACCAAGTAGAGGTACATGGCATTGCTGCTTAGAAATAGGGAAATAAATAAAGTCTACCACATAAGTCAAGTTTGAGAAAAGAATAAATAGGTGGTGATGCAGAAAGATCTATGGATCTGTTTATCCTGTTTGTGTTGAGGCAAGCTATGATTATAGAATATATAATTCAAATCACTTTTATACTGCTGTATAATAGATTGATTAAATAGACTTATAAAACATTAAAACATATTACAACTACTACAGATAAATGAAAAGGGTTTGACAAAGCTTTGAGAAAGGGAAAAAATATCTGAAAAGATATAGAGGACTCAGGAGGCATCCAGGAATTTACACTTCTCAAGTGATTGACACCCTCAATATAGGAGACTTACAAGTCTGTACATGCTGGTTGCTTAAAAATAAACAAAATCCAGAAAGGCAAACTGAAATTTGTCAAGCATACTCATTAAAGTACAGAGATTTTCAGACTGTTTGTTGGATGTGAATTTTTTTTTCCAAAATTACATAAGATTTCCTGCTTGAATATGTAAAAAGTGATATTTAGAGCACTTCTCATCTTCTGGGGACCATCACAGTTCTATGCAGCAACAAATTTCAAATTTCATAGAAACATAGAATTATTAAGGTTGGAAAAGACCTCAAAGATCAGAGTCCAACCTTTGACCAAACACCACCACGTCAACTAAACCATAGTATTAAGTGCCATGTCCAGCCATTTCTTGAACACTTTCAGGGATGATGACTCCACCATCTCTCTGCACAGTCCATTCCAATGCTTGATAACTCTTTCATTTAAGGAATTCCTCCTGATTTCCACCTGAACCTCCCCTGAAGCAGCCTGAGGCCATTTCATCTCTTTTCAGCCAAAGAAAATTAGTCAACTCCCCCTTCCACACAAACAAAACGTTTAATGCCCTTAATAAACAATTTAATGCAACCCAAAAAGTAAATAGTAACAAAAGACAACACTACTCTGAGAGAAAAGAAAATACAGATCTCCATCCAGCAGCAGCTCAGTATTCCCCCATTAAAGTAAGTGCCAAAATGTATTATTCATCCCTTGAAAGACAACATGTTGTAAAGTTCCAAACTGAACCAGGCAACTGAAGCACCCACAGATTTCCCTTCTGAAAGCAGTTTCATAAACTGCTATCTCTTTGACCTAAGTGAGCACAAAGTATTCTAAGTTTGAAGAGAGTACAGTGCTAGGAAAAAAAATAGGGAGAAAGAGGCAGGTATTTCTTGTCATTATTGTGAATCACAAATTTTGTCTGTAGGTATTCAGAAATAACTGAATCAACATTAAAAATATAGAGAAAGGGCTTGAGTTTTAGACATGTTCAGGGCATAAAGTGCACCTAAATTATAGACACCTAAAGTTTTGTGTTTTGGGTTTTTTTCAGTGTCACACAGGTTTTTAGCTTCTTGGAGAGAAAAAAAAAATAAAAGAAAAATAAGAAAGATGATTTTAAAGCCATTTCTGTGGCCCTAGAGGATTGCATTGTGTGGTTTGTGCTCCCCCTACCCCATGGCAAGATGAAGGCCAAGGTCCTTTTACTTCCATGAAGTCTGAACTTAGCCTCTAAAGATCAGCAGCTTATAAACATTTATAAAAGGTCTACCTTTCCACCTAGGCATTGCTTTAAGCTAATAATTTGGCCCAACAGGTTTAATTAGTGTTTGCATAACAAAAACAGAAGCACTGACACTGTCTTTTATCCTCTCTGTCCACATAAGTGTCATGGTCTACTTTTTATTCATTTAGATCTATTTCTTCCAAAACAAACACATTTGAATTTAGCCATACAAAATGTTTATGTTCAGCCCTTGGTCTGTAAGTGCCAGCAGCAATACTACCAGATGCATGACCCCAGAGCTTGGTCATATGTAAATGTGTAAATATTTACACTACAAAGAGTTATGCTACAGAATTTGGATAGATAAGATATTCTGATAGTATGCTGGTACTTACACAGCCAATTGTTTATGAAGAAATTAGAAAAAGGTCATACCTCCTGTGGGCATGACTCAGGAGGAGCTCAAGGTACACCCAGAGCACAGAAAGCTGCAGGTTACCTCTTCCCAGCTGACATTTGGCAGCAGAGCGCTTGCACTTCCAGGCATTTGCATTGCAAAGTGAGCAACAGGCACATAAATCACTTAAAATCTCAGCCATTCACCTGACAATGCAACAAAGAGTAGATGATTAACCGCACTTAGCTATGACTAAGCGAGAAATGACATGAGGTTTACTCTGTGTTTTACAGTCAATAGTTCATTTTAGTTTTCATCTCTGTTTTGCTTTTGGATTATACTTTGTTAATTGCTTCAGGAAATGGTTAGAGTTTACAGGCTGCCTGGAAATTAGGATGTTTTAAGAGAATGTACTGAAACACATTGATCTGAATTATATTGAATCTATTCTGTCTTTCCCAACAGTGCACAGCAACTGACCGTACCTGATTGCAGAAGTATACTGGTCTTCCATTAATAGTCCACAACGGGTGGTTCCAGTTTTCATCTGTTTTAAATATATCATAAATCTTTAATTTGAGGAACAGCCAGCCAATATGCAGGACTCTGTAACATATTGAAATTTCTCTGTTATTTGAAACTGTAGTTAGCTCCTGAAAGGCAATACCTGTATGGACCAGAATAACTGGAAGAGTAGCTACCACTTCTTTTCAACAAGGTCAAGTCCATGTAGATTAAACTTTAAAAAAAAATACTTTTTTCTAATCAAGTTGTAGTGGCAACTTGTAATAAATTTGCAGCTAATAGAGATAAATGTACATTTATCTACTTCAGTTCTCCATAGAAGAACATTGATGAGAAAACAGTCATTACTAAAGCAGATGTTATGCTGAAGAAAAATGAGTTAGGAGTACAATTTTCAAAGAAGTGCTTTCTGTTTACTTCAGAAAACTTGTGCCCGCAAATGTGCATGAGGCTGCCGTGCTTTGCACGTAGGTTTGACAAGTTTAAATTGAGATGGACAGGACAAGGAAAAATAATCCATGAACTGCTTTTCTCTTCATAAGTAAGAGCTGTGAGAACTTCAGCATGTCCTTCGAGAAGTACAACTATTGGTACACAGCCAAAGCTATGCCATGTCCCCTGGCTGGAGGAGAACCAGTGCCTGGAGTCCCCCTGGGGGAAGCAGGGCAGCCCCAAACCCCAGCGTGACAGAGAAGGTGTGCACAGAGTCCTCTCCCACCTTCCCTCCTCCCTCGTGTCCACTTTCAGTTATTAAAGCTCCAATTTGGTAGGAGATCAGCCTGCAGCTTCTCCAAAAATTGTTCTCCCCACTCTGCAGCCTGTCCAGGGTGGATTAGAGTAGGGCCAGGGAGGAGCAGCTTTGCCGGGCTGTGGTTGGCAGCACCCCTGAGCCTCCCCTCTGCCCAACTGAACTCGTGAGCCCAGCACCACTGGGTGGAAGGTGTTGACTGCGAGAATAATCTGGGACCCTGAGAAGACAGCGCTTCCTCCAGGTACAGGAGTCTGCTACAAGCATTTCAGCTTTCCAACATCAACTATTTGCATAAGCGTCAAAAATAAATTTCTCAGTCAAAACCACAAGAGTTCTGCTTAACTTGTAGGGATTTTGAGAGCTTGCGGGGGGGGAAGAAAAATTACCATTTTTCGGTTCCAATACCTGTGAATCAATATGATTTTTTTATGTAAGTTTAAACAATGTTTTCTATTTTTTGAAGGGACCCCTAAAAATGTCTGAATATACACTCTCCTGGCTAACAAAATCCATGTTCATTGCTATTTTCCATACCTGATTTCCGATGCTGTGGCATAAACCAGTTGCTTGCTGAGGGAATTAGACCATAACAAAATATCCTAATTTTCAAAACCCCAAAACTCCAGAGACTTACACAGATTTCATTTCATTTCTCACTAACCTTGCCAAATAATTCCTTTTTATGTAGTGATCCCTGCACACCACCAGACTTTGAAGATCAAAGGTCTGCTTTATGGTGATAGTGTTGCTTTACCGTTTCATTCCCTGTAGGACTGACTGGAGCAATGGAGGCTCTTCTTTTCCCAAGTGGAACAATGGCACTACACTGACATGGATGATATCAAACCTTAACAATAAGAGGGTTTTCATATATAGACAGAAATACTCACTGTCCTTGCCTTCATACTTTTTACCCTGAAACTATAGGGAACTGTGACCACAGGAAAGGAGAAAAGTGATGCCCCCTGTGCTCCTCTTTCTTATGGATGCAAATCACAGTATAGTTAAAAGACATCTAAAGCTGACCCTAATTTCTACAACAAAACATTACTGCATGTTGCAGAGAAAATGGTCATAACATTGAGTAGTGTCATTTACCTGTCTGGAAGTTTTATTCACTTCAAGATGGGGTCCCAGTATGTGTCTAACAAAACTTTGTTTTAAAAAAACCTCCACTTTGCAAACACATTCCACAAAAACAACATCAGAGGGTTTGTCATGTCTTCATGATTTATGCAACAGTTGCTCATTTCACAAAGGAGTAGATGTGTATTTCTGACTCCAGTTGATCCAGAGCTCCTTCTGTCTTACTCCTGCATAATGCACATCCTCTATCACTGAAGTTTTCACAGGCTACATCCTTTGTGCCTTCAGTGTTCTCCCAGAGATGCAAGTGTGGCCTCAACTTCATACCATAATCCAGATCTTATTTAAGTTATCTTGTGTTGGGAAAGTCAGAACAAAATCCATTTCAGTCCTTTCCAGTTGCATTAGCAGGGCCAAGAGCAGGTAGAAAATATGCAACAACAACAACACAAACAAACAGAAAAGAAAAGAAAAGAAAAGAAAAGAAAAGAAAAGAAAAGAAAAGAAAAGAAAAGAAAAGAAAAGAAAAGAAAAGAAAAGAAAAGAAAAGAAAAGAAAAGAAAGAAAAGAAAAGAAATTCCTTTACAATAAGCAAACTAAATACAAATCTGTATGCACACAGGAAATGAAATTGTTCCATAAGAACTGACCACTTTTATGTATTAGCTCTCCAGAGAGAAACTGGCCTCTAAGACGTGAATTCTGGATATCATGGGTAAGCAACAAGAGAATCAAATTCTAATTACTCAACTTGGGTACTATGAGAAAAAATCAGAAAATAAATGCACTAATTCTACTGTCCTTAGCAACCCTACTTACACACAAGGGGCCAAGAGAATCTGTGACAGAGGGGATCCCATTCAAGGTCATGTCACCCTAATAGGGACATTTTGTATTTTCTTTTCCTTTATCCTGAGGTATATTCCACCTCCAGTCACTGCAGAGCCGGGGATGTTGCTACTTACAAATGATGAGTAAATTAATACAGCTTTATTACCAGGCTCTGGAAAATGGGGACACAGATAAACAATGACTCAAGAAAAAAAGCTCTTACCTACTTAATGTAGCAAGTGAGCATATGAACAGAGGTCAAGGGGAGTCTCTGGTGGAAAGCAACCAGCTCTGAACTTCAGTCCAATGCAATGGTCACAAGAGACTTTCATGGGGACAGCAGCATGCTGAAAGATGAAGGTAAAAATGGGGATATGACATGAGAGAAAAGCATACAAGAAAATATATTTGCCTGTTCGATAGAAATACTTCAAGGGAGGAAAAAAAAAAAAAAAAAGAAAGTTCCACAGAATATAAAGAGAGCTCATCATAAAAACTTCCTGACTAAATGTTAAACGGTAAAAACCATATCAGGAAAGAATGATGAACTAGACTAGAGGTTAATTTATAATTTTAGCCAGCCTTCACCTTATCTCACACATTGACACAGTTACTGGTGAAGAGTATGGGTTTGTCCACGTGCAGTGACTCCAAGGATCAGCGTCAGGTCACTTCCCACTGTCAGGAGTCCCCAGTGGCACAGAGCTGCTGGTGCCTGGGTCATTCAACACAGCACCTGGGCTGACATTGGGAGGTGGAGGTCACCCCCTCTCTCCATTACTCCTCCCCCTCCACCCACACAGCACAGATGCTCGTGGAACTGTGCTAGGAAATGGACTACAGAAACGGTCTGGACTGAAATAACCCTCTCAAATGAGCTATAAGAAGCAGTGAAATAATAGCTTTACTTCCGATTTTCTATTTGAAACTTTTTTTCCTCACAGTAGAGTTGTAATGAATGCTTAGGCATACTACAGTTTGAAAACTAACTTTGTGGATTTAATTTTATGTAGCTTTGCAATTTCATGTTTTTTTCTGGACCTACTAGAAATTCTGAGGCCATTTTGATATAAGCCCATGCCAGCCAGGACTATAAAGGAGTGTCTTAAGGAATCAGCTATGAAAAACAAGCTCAAAGCGTCTGAAGTGCAGAACTGTTCTCATCTTTGAATAGAAAAGATACAACCACATTGCATTATTTTCCAGTTAGTAACACTTCCTGAATAATTTTATTTTATTGTACATCATTCTTTTAATAAAATTCCTTCTGGAGAAATAAGGAGTTTGTATTATTGTCAGCACCTGACCACATCTGCTCTTGTGTATTCCATAAAATAGCATAATTTATAATCACCATTTACTATTTCCCAGAGTAGTTTCTAGACAGTAAGAGCAGAGCTCCTCCATTTTTATTCTCTCTGGCAAGGATGAAGCAGAGAGCAGTGGCAAGTGTTAGAGCAGCATCAGTGAGTGACCCAGCCCACTCTGCATTACACGAGGCCAACTCCAGTGCTGCCCTGCAGAGTCTGCAGTCCAACGCCACAACCCTTCCAAAACATTTCTGGTATTTTACCTGGAAACACACAATGGTTTTGAGCAGTAGGGAACAAGGAAAGGGGCAAGGAAGAGATTTCTGCCTGGCATGAGGCAGAGATGTCCTGAGGACCACCATGCCAGGCCCAGTTAGAAGGGAACACCTCCAGCACTGACAGAAATCATTTATAGCTCTAGTTTTCTTCTTTCCTTCCCTCATAAATAACAGGCACATCTTTGCAGGGATACTCACAGCCTTCTTGAAAGCTGCTGGCATTTCACAGTTAAAGACAGGAATTACATGATGAAATGGGTCATTACATAAAGTAGTTGCTTTTATTGTAACAAATTTACTTCTGCCTTATTCTGGAGAAAAAGCTTATGTTTGGGCTGAGTGCATGCTCCATTCCTCCAAAGCCAGCCACTGAGCTTGTCATTGCTTAATGTCAAGCATTAAGGCAGTCAGATCCACAGTATCAGAGGTCACCAACTGACTCATACATTCATTGCTGATAACTTTTCTTTTTAAGCAACCAAGCCACTTTTTTTTACAGTAACCTGCATGTGGTACCTGGCTCCTTTTCTTGTAATGTCATATAGCACTTATGGCCTTTGTCAGCATCTGCAGCTGCTTCTAAGGCAATCTGGAAGATGATCCCCAAGGAATAATAGTCCTGGTCAGGGAACAGCTTCTTCGCTTTGGGGACTTTGGGGTTTAGGTTTAAGGTAAACATATTGCCTTTGTGTCTGTAAACCCAACTGATGTTGGAGCACCTTGTAGACTCACAGAGCACATGGGGGTCTGGGAAATGAGACTGGGGATTTTATTTTCCAGAAAAGACAGAGAATTCATCTAAAGAAAGACAACAGATCACAGCAGAGAAAATATAAAGGGAGGCAAGTGAGAGGAAGGAAGAGAGAAACACCCTGAATGTCCACCTCACACCATGCTCTGTGGTGAAATCAGATCCTTTTAGCTTCTAGATGGGTGCTTGGAGCTTATCTCTTCTTTTCTGCTTGAGGAAACTCTACTAATGCTCAGGTGAATATTCTTCCATCTGTGTTTTCAGTTTCTGGAAATAAAATCTTTAGCATTTCAACTGCTTGTATCAAAAAGAATTTTGATGTCAGATGCTTGTCATTTTTATATTGGAAGATTTGTTTTTCCCCAACATTGAAACACATTTTTCCTCCTAAAGGAAAACAAAAATGCAACAAAGGCAGAGAGTAACTCCACAGAACAGCTTGGCAGTGTGATTTTTCAGACTAACCTTATTAAAAGGATTTTGCATCAGGATGTTCTCCTTCTCCTTCTTCAGGTTTTTTTGAGTATGCCTCTAGATATTGGTATTGCAATGGGACAGGCATCCATTGCACCTACTGTCTACAGGAGCAAGTCAGAGATGTGCCACAATCCAAGGAAGTGACTTTTAAAGATAAAGATGCAGCAGCTGCATACACTACAGCATTGCTCTACACCTCATCAGGTGTTGTCAGTGCTCTCTTCTTCCCTTGGCATGGACACTATAGAGAGAGGCTGGCAGAGTCATTGCCAGGTGAGAACACAAATCCCCACTGCATCCTCCTTGTACTGGGCAGGTAGTGAGGAAAAGCTTTCCTTGTGAAAGGGAAGAAGAGGAAAACTGAAAAAGATCTGCAGAAACCAGAAACGTGGCTTCTTTTAAGCATCAGTAAGCCAGGAACAGATTTCCATCTCCATTACAGTAATTTGTATTTCACTCTGTCTGACAGACCCATTTCCTCACTGCAGCATCACCTCTCGCAGCTGTCGGGGCAGCCAGCAGGACAGAAAACCTCATTCCCTCTGTGCTGTGAACACCAACTCCACCAACTGCTGCATCTTCTCCTGCACTAACTTCAGCATAAAACACACCATTTGAGGTTGTCCAAGACATCAAGTGTGGAGCTGTCTTGAGGCCTCTCAATGATGCAGGCAATTCGGTGCTATAGGATAGGGGACTAACTGGGGACAGGGGAGGAGGATGGAAAGGGGCTGGCAATGGGAGGGAGGGCCAGACAAGAAGTAGACTTGGAGAGCTTTCTCTGTTCTCTGCAGAGGGACAGAGGATGAGGGAATTGCAGGGAGAGGAAGGATCTGCCAGGGCTGCCCCTCTCACCCACAGCCTGGGAGTCAATGCAGGAGCTCTCCAGGGCTCTGCCGGGGACAGTTTGGAAACAAGGTCATGGTCATATCCCTGATTTTCTAGGCACGTGCCTCCTTTATCTATGCATCAAGATGCCCTTCTTGACCTTTTTTGGCCCCTTTTTTTTTGTCTCCAGTGAGCTAATAAATCACACCCAAGGGGATATGTGTGAGAGAGGAGGAGAAACCATATGCTCCTCTGCACACAGGCTGAGCAGCATTAGGTTTCACAGGTCTGCTCCTCCTGTGACACTCCTCAGCTGAGGTAGAAGTAATTAAAAACTGTGGGTTGGTACTTTTTAAAGCCTTCTAATGGAGCAACAGAATTCCTGTGCTCATACTCTTTCATAGCAAAAGAAATTACATATTGACCCTCTAAGTTAAACACTTATTTCTGCCCAGTGTCAAAAACCTCAAAACCTTAAGCTTCCTCCAACAAGGAGATTCAGTAACAGTTACTTTGGACTTTTGAAATGTAAATTAAAATCTCTTAGGGCAGTGCTTTAGCAATTTAAAATTTAATTTCAGGCTGTGCAGAGCTGTGGAGGGATGCCAGGAAACAATCTCCCTCCTCTTGTAGGAAAAAAGAAACAAAACAAAAACAAAACAAAAAATAAAAACCACCAAACATTAAAATATGGAAGCTTGTTTACAGTCTTTTGTGCTGTCATTCACCACACGCTACCTGTGCCAAATAAAGGGCTGAGAATCAGGCAGTCAACACTAAGTCTCAGAAACATCAATGAATATTACAAGCAGACTTCACACTTTGTACTGGGTACCAAAAACTCTTGACCTTCAAGATGGAGCTGAAGAGAACCAGTAGTTTACACCTGTGAGGCATCAACCATTCTACTATCTGCACTAGAGCAAAATAGGCAAGGCTTACTGCAGAAAGATTATCTCAGTGGGAAGAGAAAGTATTTCATCTAGAGCTGTTGAAATTGTCTGATCCAAGGGCTGTGGACTGTGTAGTGGGATTTTGAGTGCTGAGGTTAAGTGTTCACCTAGTAAACACTCTGAGATGGGATGAGAGAAGTAACACTAAACTATAACCAAGCTATTGCCCCTTGTAAATAGGAGGAGAGAGGAGGGAGGAGACGGAGGAGGAGGAAGAGCAGAATTAATCTTTTCCCCTCAACACAGCGGAAGTGAACTAGGAAGCCTGGAGGGAGGAAATGCTTTTCAGAAGCCATTGGAGTTAAAGAATATTTCCTAAGACCAAACATCTGTCTCTCTTGTGCCTACATTGCTTTGTTGCCAGTGTGCAGGAACATTTCTATGGAGTCAGACTGAGCATATGGGGCAAAACTGTGATCTCATCAGTCTATGGCAGCCCTGCATATCAGGCTGTCCAGGCTTCTTTTCTCAAAATCACTACTGAGCAAATACTCTCCAAATTCAGCATTACTAGAAAGAGGCTGTTCCCAGGATGTCCAGCTCCATTTTCCCTCTAGCCCAGAAACATAGGACACACCATCATTTGCTGCTGGCACAGTCTATGGCAAAATTAATACCTAAGGCTATAAAGTAGCCTAAATGCTGGTCCAGTCTAGGAAAAAAAACCCAGGCTGTCAGCTTCTGGGTGTCTTACTTATTTTGAGAGACCCCACCATCATCAGTGTAAGACACACCAGAGCTATTTTATGCCTCTCCATGCAAGTCAGATTTGCCAGCCTCAACCACAAGAAGATTGTGCTATATGAATGCCTTTTATGATGCTCTGTGCAAATTCCCTCCAGACCATATTAGGGAACACTGTAAGAAGGCTGAAAGGAGAAAGCAACATCCTGACACCCCTACATCCTGACTGCTATTAAATAAACATATACAACCTACACTAGAGAAAGGTATCATATTACTTCCAAAAAAGAAAAAAAAACGCACAACAAAAGTTCATTTGACACTACTGACTGTACCAGAGCAAAAGCCCTTCCTCAGAAATTAGGACCAAAGAGACAGAATTTCTCACTCCTCAAGCCCTCTCCATCCCTTTGTAACCACAAACCTGTTCCATTTCCCACCTCACTTCATTGTAAGTCTCTTCTCATTGCTTGCTGTGTCCCAAAGACCCAAGAAAGACCCTCAGGGTGAAAACTCCAGAATCGGCAGTGCAACTTATTGTTTTGCATAGTGCAAAGCAATGCTAGATGTGACTCATTCCTTAGCTATAACAATAACCTGGCCGTCCTGCAGCAGTGAGTACAATGATCCTGAGCATGGTAGGGCTGAGTCCATGCCCAGCAGCATGGTGGCCAGGTGGCATCTTAGCTGGGAGAAATTTTGGAGAGCCTTGAGAGGTGGATTTCACCATCACCACCTTTAGTACCAAAAATAAGTCTGTAGTCACAATAGGTTTGCCTCATTGTGGGTATAAATTAAATATGCTGGAAGTACAGGGCAAAACAAACACTCTGATTTATCATAACAGGTGTCAGTTCCCATTTATAAGCACTTGTGCTGTACAGCTGTTCTACAAAAAGCCTGGGTAAGTCACTCACTATCAGATAGTTACATTGAGTTATCACACGAGCAGCCATTACTCACAGTGACAGCCTCAGCACAGCAAGCCCCTGTTGAGAGCATGTGAGTTTATGTCAGCATGCAACAGACGTACCTAACGGATATCTGCCTGGCTGAGTCCAGCACCTGAACACAGCCACAGGCCTGACTGTACACGGGGGGACAAATCAGCCAAGCAGGGCATCTCACCAACATTACTTACTCTCTGCACAGTACGACTGATGTTTTTCTCCTTTTCTTTACACAAGCCTGGGTTTTGTTGGGCTTTATGTGGGGCTGCTTTGTTTGAAGTTTTTGAATTTTTGGATGGTTTTTGGGTTTTGAGATTTGATTGTTTGTGGGGTTTGGATTTCTTCATTGCTTGGGGGCTTGGTTTTTTTGTTTGTTTCTATTTGTTTGGGTTTTTATTGGTGGGGGATGAGAGGATGTGAAGTAAAAATAACTCCTACTTAACAACCACTAGTCACATCTGGCAACATCTGGGAGTGGGTGCTGGGGAGGAACTTTCCGAAAGTGGTGGTAGAACACTTGAGTTTGATGTTCCCCATGAAGCCTGATCTGTCTGGCACACTGGAGCACAAAGACACCCAAAGGCCTGGCTATGCAGCCTTCTTTGGGAAAGGGGCTGTGCCCAGTTCTGGTGTAGGCTAAAACAGTCTTGAAGGCTATTTTATCCCATATCTATAACCTTCTTTGTCTGACTCTATAGGCTTACCTATTTTATCAAACATCTGGAAAGGTATGTTTTCTAAAGCTGCTATCTGAGGAAGATCAGGATTTCCTCCATGGCTCTGTTTCTTGATTAGGCAATATCTCCTTGTTGTAAACAGACATCGTTGGTTTTGAACTTATCCCGAATTATTTTTGTTAAAACCTATAACCAAGCCCCTTGGCACAAGGAGAAGATTCATTCCCTCACCAAGCACAGTAAAGAACAAATAAAATGCACACCAGTTATTTTTCTACTGTCAAAGATACTTCATTGTCATTTTATAATAATTTTCTTCTTCTTCTAAAAAAATAAAAAAAAAAAGTCATGAAAGCCAAAATCTGAAAGCAGAATATTCATCTTCTGACTTTTTTTACTGCAGTTCTAGGCTTTTATATCTTCACTGCATATTAGAAGGGGGAAAAAATTACTAGCTAGTAAGATTGATTTCTGAAACTGTTATTCAATCTCTGGCTTTTTTTCAGCACTTAACACAATGCAGCCAGTAGGGAACAGTCACATTTTGTGTTCATTCATCTAATTAAGGAGAAAAAGTCAGTGCCTAGTGCTACACATTCAGCAAGGGATTGGACAAATTACTGTGGTCTGAGTCATCAAGCCCATAGCTGTCCTCCACCAGTCCCTGCACAGCCCTTCAAGCAGGGAATTGCATGGCAAGGACCTGCACCCAGGCACCTTCTGCAGTGCCACCACCCAGCCATGGCCAGTCACAGTCACTGGCAGCTGCCCCAACCCCACAGCACGTTCTGCTCCCACAGAGACAGGAGGCAACAAGGGACTGAGAAAGTCCTCCGTGCCACAGGCACCAAGGACATGCTGCCACAGACAATATGGGGAAAATTACATCTATCATTTGTTTGGAGCTTTGTTTAAAAGGAGCACGAGGCAGATGGGGACAGAGCAAATCTTCACTCAGAAGTAAAGTGGGCTGACAAATAAGAAGACAATACTGAACTCGATTCTTCAGGGAGCACAACTACTTTCTTGTATGTCCCTTTAATGATAATACACTGGAAGCAGTTTAAAATCACATTAATATTAAAAAAAAAAAAAATATTGTTCTTACCAGAGTTCAATTTAAGTGACAAAGTTCTCTTTTAATGTGAATTCATTAGTATCCTCTTCCCTGGATGTGTATATCTAACTTACAACCATATTTTTGGGGGGGTTTAAGCTATACACAACCCCAACCTCATGCTGCAGTACTTTTACCTCCAGAGGGGTGAGAGGGGTGAACAAGAAGGTTCTCTTCTGAGCCATTGCCAAACTCTGTGACACAGCAACTGCAATACCTGACCAGGCAAAGCCTCTTCTAAAAGGCAAGGGTTATTTACAGAGACAGTGAAGAGCCAGGAGATCAGAGCTCTGCTGTGTGGCATAGCCACAAGAAATGACACCACTTCTCCCTGCCCAGAGATGGAGAACACCACTTACAGCAACCACAGCAAAATTGGTCGAGTCATCCTCCATCCATCACAATGTCTGCAGTTTCCTTCGCAGTGTGGGAGAGATGATGATAAATATGGCATGAGGGCATTAAAGTGTGTCGTTTTCCTGAGCCACAAATAAGCTGACTGCAGGATCTGCCTTTCCAGGAGTAAATGCCAAGCAGAAATCTGGGGGAAACAAAGGGAGTTGGTCAGCTGAGCCATGCCCACATCACCCAATAGACATTATCCTACAGAATGGAGCATGCAGTCCCAATCTGGCACTGTTAACAAATATGATGCAACTGGTATAATTTAAATATTGTTGTAACAGGTATAACACATATAGCCTGGGGAAGAAATAGCATTTTTATTGACTGACAGATTGCAGTACTATGTTACATTGAACATCCCACTAAACATGGAGTGAGCCTTGCCTAACATATGGCACTATACTGTCCAAAGGTTAGCGGTGCAGTGCTTATTTTATCAAAGTTAATGTTACCCTCTAAAGCTTTGCTGTAACAGCTACGTTGGTTACCAATGTCAAATAAATAAGTAAATATGAATTGTATCTCCAAGCCTGCTTAGCTCTGACAGGGTAACCTCTAGAGCAAGTACAGTTATGCTTTTAAGAGCTTGGTCTGTTTGAGAACAAAGTAACAAAAGTAGCATCTCTACCTGTCTCTCTCCTGCAGGGCTCAGTAGACACACACCACCAGCTCAGCTGCAGCAGCAGCACTGCTTCCAGCCCCAAACAAGCTGTATGGGTGTGTGTAGGTACACAGAGATAGTGTGTCTGTATGTCCGTGTTCTGACTCTCAAGGCCCGGTTCTGGCCACGGCCTTCAGCTGCTTCTGGAGCACACGCAGTACCCCAGCAGCTTCTGGCAGAGGGGTCAGTCACTCCACTGTCTGCTGCCACCACCCTTCATGCTGTGCTCCTGCCAAGAGCCAGACTGATGGATTACAAAATGGATACAAAGTTTTTATGCACATACGAATTTGACAATTTAACATTGAAGACTTTTCGGGGATCTGAATGACATCTTTGCTAATTACACACCTAGCTTTTTCTCAGCCTGCCAAATTCACAACTGACATTTGTTTGCCTTGGACTTCTTCATTGAGCTTCCATTCCTACAGCAATCAGTGCTCAAGTACTCATCAGGTATCATTACTCACCAAATACCATCGAGAGTAAATGTTCTGTGTTGTCAAAATCAAAGCTTGAAGAAGGCTCCATGAAAGATTTTATCGCTTAAAGACCTTCAAGGGTTAGTGTAGACTGGCCAAAACAGTCTGGATGAGATGACTTTCTTGTCTTTAAAAAAGTTTTCAAAGCTCTCAGTTGTTTGGTTTTTTTCCTTGCATTCTGATAAGAAGGGATTTGGAAAAAAGAAAAAACAAAAAAAACAGAGAGCATGTATTTCTCAAAAATTACTACTATAACTATTAGAATATGTAACCCAAATTAGAAAGATAGTAATTAAATCCCCCCCCCCCGACTCTTTCAGAACAGGAACTTCCATTCAGAAAGCATTTCCTCTAAGAAAGAAGTTTAATAAACAAGCTAAATAATTATTTAAATAAATAAATAAATAGAGAAAAATCGCAGTCTCTTATATTTCCAACACAAAACTTCTGCTCTGTACTACCAGACAAGGAGGAAACTGACAGCAACTCACATTTAGTTTAGTAACACGTGTATTTAAATGAATCTTTTGCTGAAAAGGTTAGTGCAGGCAGTGCCAACCATTTCATCACCTGCCTGTGTTCATGCCTGTGCAAAGGTGAATGGCCTAAGACCTGTCCATTCTTGTTCCCCAAAGAGCAGCGCAAGAACGAAGGTCATACAAGCCTCAGCCTACCCTCCCATGCCACTTCCATCTTCTCTAGGGCCAAAATCTGGCCATTTCCTCACCTGACTGACAATGCTGAGGTCAGCCTCAGCTGCTGAGGAGCTCAGAGCCAGCACTGGCTCCTAACCAGCCAGGCAGAGGTCGAGTGTCCCAGGGAGCTTTGCTGAAACAGTAATGTAGGAGACACTGGAGATATTTCTTCCGCTTGTTATGTCAGCAGCACATGCATGGGCCCTGAGTACGCTAAAGAACAATGAGGAAACATCTGCAGAGTATTCTCACATCTGTCACTCCACCTTTTTAGACACTGTGAGATCCTGGGTTGATAAATCTGAGGGCCTAAATAAATCTCAGTATCCCTTAAGCTTTATCTTACACTTAGACCCAGCACAGCATCTCACAGAATATGCTGAATTGCAAGGGACTCACGGGGATCATCAAGTCCAACCCCTAGTGCCACACAGGACCATCCCCAAGAGTCAGCTGGCTTCCCTTGATCAGCCAGACGGGTTTCCTCATCATAAAATGAAATCAGGTTTCATAAGCAGGACTTCCCTCTCACAAAGCTGTGCTGGCTGTGACCAATGACTGTGTTGTCTTTCAGGTGTTTTTCAATACTTCCCAGAATAATCTGCTCCATAAATTTACCAGACACTGAAGTGAGACTGTCAGGCCTGTAGTTTCTGGGTCCTCTTTCTTGCCCTTCTAAAAAATCATGACAATGCTCACCATCTTTCTGTCGGCTGGGACCTCTCAGATTCCCAAGACCACTCAAAAATCATCGAGAGCAGGTCTGCAATGATATCAACTGGCTCTTTGATTGTTCTTGGATTAATCCCATCAGCCTGCATAGATTTGTAGGGTTTTCTTTCACTGAATACACATTACATAGAGCCATAAGTCATTAATGAGGATGACACACAATTGAAAGGTATTGTGGGGAAACAAATATTTCACCACTAATTATGACAGTGCTCATGAACACCGACAGGGAACATCAATGTTCAGACAACTATCAGAAACATATTTGCTACACATGGATGCCCTTGTTCATTTCTCAAGTACTCCTGAGCTTGGGGCTTTGATAGCAAATGGATGAGTGGAGAGTGGGATCAGAAAATTACTCATTGTCTGGGAAACTGCTCTCTTAAGCAGTGATATTTCTTACAGGAGAGAGAAATGCTTTCTTGCCTTCAAGATGCCTAAGTCTGGTGGGAGCAAACAGCAGAAGGAAGGCCCTGCCTCAGGAGCTGTGCTGTGCCATGCAGCTCACACTCTATCCATGGTTATCACTGCTGTTGGTTTTCAGAAGCCTGCCTAGTCTTGAAGAAACCGGTTATTTCCAAAAAAAAAATAAATAAATAACACAACCTCCAATGCATAAAACAGATGTCAAGCTTGAAATTGTGCATGGAAAAGCAGGGGGAGGATTACCAAAAGTGGTTTTTGGTTTTTAATTTCTTCCATAGTCTGAAGAAAAAGTAATCCACAACATTTCTGCAGTTGCTTCAGCCAGCTCATATTCTTAAAATTCATGGAAATTACAGTTTTCAAAACAGCATTTAAAGGTCACAGTGGATTCCAAGGGCTTTTTTTAATCATGAGACAGAATAACCAGTGGATCACAACAGATAAAGCTAGAAGGAGTAAAAATTCATTGAAGTTACAAGATACCTCCAACAGATCCAGAAGAATTTGGTCCAGAGTTTGCCTTGTAGTCTGATCACCCTGAAGACTGCTGGCAATGACAGAGCACAGTTTGCCTTTTTTTCATAGTGAGAGTCACATGAATTGATAAATGCTGCCTCATTTGAAAGCCGGATGCTCAGTCCCTGGCTCTAATAGCACTCTGCAGACTGATGACTGATTAATTGACAGGCACTTGGGATACCTAGGGATGAATATCAACAACAAAGTGAAATGTCAGCATGTGAGTGAAATATATTGTGAGGCTTGTGTGGATTATGTGAAGCTTTATTATCAAACAAGAGAAGGAAGTCGAGGGATAAGCAAGTGCAGAATCAGAGCATCCAGCAGGATAGTAATAATTAAGTCCAGGGAGATAATTTTATAAATGCAGATTTAACAGCTTTACTCAGATGCTTATCTTTTCTTGTGTAACCAGTAGGTTTATTCAAAGATAATGTTAGTAATCAACTCGAGTAGAAGTGGCAACGTGAGTAGAAAAGGCATCGCACAGTGGAATAGTTGGGTTGAAGAAAAGCAAAATTACAATCTCCCTGCTGCCTGCTAATGACTTAATGACCTCAAATGTGATCCATAGGGGGCTACAAGAGGAAGCTGTCTTTTGAAATTCAAGCAGGAGTCTCATCTCTGTTATGCTCATTTCCAGACATTAATGTGACCAATTTCATATGTAAAAAAAAACAATTTCATCCGTCATTTTGTGCTCAAGTTGCAATCCGTTTCAGAACATATATATATATATATATCAGCAAGTAAGTAATAATGTCCCTTAGGCTAGAACTGTGACCTCGGTTTCATCCAGAAAGGAAGCTGTCTTAATTACCCAGCTGCAATGCCATGAAAATAAACAGATCTGTTTATGAGCCATTGCCTGTCTTTATGTACCTGTTACTGTGTGCCCCATATGCACCATCTTACCTTTATAATGAGGTTGAACAGAAAAGAAAACCTCCTCTTAACAAAATGGTTCATATTTCACCACTGAGTTTTGCCTACTGTAAGTATAAGCTGGAACAACTATGAATGACTTTGGGATAGGAGAAAAAAGCCATGAGATAATTGTTGCAGATATTCAGTGTTAAATCACCATTCCTTGAGAGGCCTGATTTCCCAACAGTTCCCCAGCTGCGATACTGTGTGATCAGTATTCCACACTGTATTTATAAACAAGATGATGGGCTTCCAATTTGCAGCCTCTAGATCCCTAAGGAGTCCACAGGATGATTTTGAGTTGTCCAGGAAAGGGAACTACAAAAGCAAGCTCCGATACTCTGAGTATGGTTGAGAGAGGGAGTTTGGTCCACAAATTGACAGAAATTGAAATTCTCTAAATGAAGTCTTTAAACAGGCTAATGGGAGTGAGTGGTAACAACCACAGTCATGAGGCTTGACCTGTGGTCTCATAAAACCAGCACAAATGACAGTGCCACCGGAGGCTCTCTCAGCCTTTCTGCTGCACACACCAAGGCAGAACCTGAGGAACCTTTGTAACAGACATTTCCTTTAATTTCAACAGATGAGAATTTCCCTGCATCCAACCTTTCCGATAACAATAATAAACAGAGACATACACAGTTTACACAAAGCACTTCAGTGTTTGGGTTTTGTAAGCTTAAAATCAACTGGAAAATTGAAAAAAAACCTCAGTGTAGTGAGAGATTACAACCAAACAGAATTATCATAAATTACTATGAAAATAAATATATATTCATTTTCAACACTGATTTCACATTTAAGCTATAGTTTAATTATAGCAGCATTTAAATACCAATAACTATATGTTAGTTTCTGTTATTCAGACTATTTCATATGAACATATAAGGCAAATGCTCAGAAATAAATCCCAGGTGCTGATTATTTTTAATAGTGCCATGCTTTTTTTTTACTGTAATCACTAGGGTACAATTCCTGTTGAATTATTTAGTATTCCTAGAGACAGTTAAATAAAAAGCAATATGATTTACTTTAAGGTAAGGGTTTCCACATCTCTACTCTGTCTCCCTTCTCTACTCAAATAAATATAAATTTGTGCCAACTATGTGGAGAATCAATGAAATTACATTAAATTTGCAATTCAGCCAAGTGTCTGCAAATTCAACTAATTATTTATATTTTGAGTCTTGTTGATGCTGCGGTTATTGAAAAGCTCAACAGCCCATCTCTTTAATGTAAGCAATATCGGAGGCTTTTACATATCCATTTCATTAAAGCAGAAACATTTTGTGGCCTGGTTAAGTGGCATAGGCAGTTTTCTAATGATTTACCAGAAATCATGAAAAATAGTTTGGTGTCCTGAAACGCATTTTATAAAGTAGCACATTAACAATAGGTACCAATAGCTTAGTATGCATTCTTTAAAAATGTTTGGATGTTTGGAAAATCATGACTGATCAAATTTACATCTGATAGGATCGCTGTGAAAAATTCTCAGTGGAGGTCAGAGAGCAACAAGTCCTTCCAGACCCCACACAGCAGGTCCTGCTCCAGGAAACTGTGCAAAGTACCCCAAAACAAATATTGTCCTCCCTATTTCAACAGCAAGAAAACAATTTGCCTGATGTTAGTAAATTCTGACAGGGATGAGAAAAGCCTGCTCAAAGACTGTTGGGCAATGAATTTCAATCTGTAATATGACAAACACTGGTGCAAATAATTCAAAATCAATTTGAGTCCACAAGGAAGAGTTCACTGCAAAGTTCTGCCCTCCCACGGTTGCTAAAAACCCCATGACATTTATCAGAGGACTGCAGGTAACAACCTCACTTCTTGGCAGATTCCATCCCGCCTTCATGAACTCACCTTTAAAAATTTCAAAAGGATTGTTTATTACTCATTTCCTGTCTAAAAATGTCCATTATTAGCAAAAATGACATTTTTGTGTGGAGAGAAATGATTTCAATATAATATGCAAAAGGATTTGTAGGGATTTCAGCAAACCAGTTAGGGAATTTCTGGACTACAAATAATGTAGTGTGTAATGTGAGATTTCATCTTGACTGATAGACCTGTCAGGATTTCCATCCAAATATATAGCTATGTTTCCCTCCTTACCACCCCACCTTTTCATGAGTTATAGCTGACTTTTTTTCTTTCCTGTATTTATTATTGGCACCTTGTCATTTTACCCAGCTTAATCCATTTTAATCCTCCTGTTGTCCCAGTGAGCAGAACAGATGCCTGGTAAGACTGGAGAAAAAAGGACAAATTGATGCCTGATCTACCGGGCTCAGGAGACATCAAAGAGAAAGCAAAACCAAATTAAACCTCTAAAATGCACTGAGTTCTCATTGGACAGGAGAAAGCGAGAGTAACCAAAGCTGAGTTTGCGTACGTTATGCAATTACACAATTGCAGAATCACAGAATGGCCTGGTTTGAAAGAGTCCTTAATAATCTAGTTTCTAAATTCCTGCTGGACTGGGACACCTTTCACTAGACCAGGTTGCTCAGAGCTCCATCCAGCTGGGCCTTGAACACTCCCGGGGTGGGCCATCCACAACTTCTCTGGGCAACCTGTTCCAGTGCTTCATCACTCTTAAAGAATTTCTTCCAAATGTCTAATGCAAACCTACTCTCTTTCATTTTGAAACCATTCCCCATTGCCCTGTCACCAGACGTCCTTTTAAAAAGTCAGTCTCCATATTTTCCATTGGCTCTCTTCCAGTACTGGAAGGTCACAATTAGGTCACCCCAAAGCCTTCTCTTTTCCAGGCTGAACAACCCCAATTCTCTCAGCCTTTCCTCGTATGAGAGGTGCTCCATCCCTATAATCAATCTGGTGGCCCTCCTCTGGACTCACTCTAACAGGTCAATGCCCTCCCTGTGCTGGTGACCCCAGAGCTGGACACAGCACTACAGGTGGGGTCTCACCAGAGCAGAGCTGAGGGGCAAAATCACCTCCCTTGACCCACTCGCCACACTGCTTTTGATGCAGCCCAGGACATGTTTGTCTTTCTGTGCAGTCAGAAGGAGGATTTCATTCCCTACTTTATGTATGCCATGCTGCAGCCCTTAGACACAGACCATACCCAGCCCTGAGGGGTGAAGCAGAGGATGTGCTGTGGTAGGGGAGTGGGAACAGTTTCAGGTGTACTGCTGGAAGCACAGGGATTTGAAGGTAATATCAAAAATGGTAGGTGGAAATCTAGCATGGCTGGATCAATATAAAATCCAGAACACAACAGAATTAGCAACTAGGAGTGTCCCAAACACCCAAAACTTTTTACATCAGGATACCAGAAGATACCTCCTGGAATAGTTGTTTCTATTACCAACCAAAGTTATTGCTCAAGTAAAATACACCTTCACACACCATGTGCCTGGAAAGAGCATTTTCATCACTGCTAACTGTCATTGCAGACAAGCTGAGACAAAGTCTTCTCTGTAGGAAATACAATACATGTGGAAATACAATACTGATGCAAGTGGGGCAGAACTGGGTGGGGTAAGGAGGGATAGTTCCCTCTACCTTGCAGGTGAGGCAGGTAAGCAATTTGCCATGAATCATCAAAGAAATTCATGGCTATGTCTCAAATGGAACATAAACTGTCCTGGGCTCTGCAGAATGGTTTTGAGTGGCAGGAAAAGTAATGCTCGTGGGGACAGCGCTAACAGCAGCAGTGGGGTTCAGCCTGCTAAGACAACATGACTCTGACATGCTTGTTAGGAAGAGAAAATAAATGAGCTCCACTCACTCCAGTCCCAGCATTTCCAGTGTGTCCCCATAGAAAGGTGCCTCTGCTCACTGCTGGGACACAGGAGCTCCTGCCTTCATTAGTCACTTCCCGTTCCCTCACCTTGTAAGAGTACATTACCCTCTCCCTTTGAACAGTCCTGCAAGCAACTCTCCTTTATTTGTAATAATGTCATGCTCTTCCTCGTAGTTGTCACTTCAGATGAAAAACAGGTATATATGCAAAAACGTTGCCAAATTAGCAGCTTTCCATACAAGGCCTCATGATTTTCAACCTTGCCTCAGGCTCCAGCAGTCAAAACCTTTAATTTTCCCTTCTTCCTGATAGGCAGAAGATACTGGAAGGACCTGGATACCAGAAGGAACTGGAAGTGAAACATGAGTGTTTGTGCCACAAGCTGCCCACTGCTGGCACCACATGGGCAGTGGTACAGCCCAGCCTTCACCGTCAGGCTCATCAAGAGGAGAGCTGTGTGTTTCCTCAGAGCATCACAGAGAGATGAAGAGACTACCAGAGCAAGAAAAGACAATGCCAACATCAAAATCAATTACTGCAGCTGCACCCCTTCAGAGCTCCAAACACCAAATAGTGTAATTGCACCCTTCCCCTAAACTTCTCAGGGAGAGCACACTAGACATATAATGAGAGAAGTCTAGATACAGGCCCAGATCTGCCAAAACTTCACAGTAAATAGATGGAGGGGTTTTCAAGCAGCTTGTAGGTCTGGAAATATTTGGCCTTAGGCTCATATCTGTCATTAAACTCTGACAACTTCTGGTAAGCAGGTAAGAGTATGTTCTCATCATAACTTCAAGGTCTTGCCATCATCTTCCAGTTCACCAAAGCCAAACTTTATTCTATCTACCTCTGACAGAATGTGAACCTCCTTTTTTTGACAATTACCTAGCTAGTCCCCTTTTACCATCCTTCATCATGTCAGCTGAATACTGTACCTAATTCCACAGCCTGAAGGTGTGACTTCAGTTTTCCATTATTCTCTTTGCAAACCATTCTTTTGTAATGCAGATAGATAAAACTGTTTTCCCCCTCCAGCCCCCAGAGTATTTTAGTTTCTTAGATCTTGAGTAAAACAAATTAAAAATCATATTAAGTGACTTTTTATCTACAGCTATGCCTGAGAGATGCCATTTTGTGGTGCATTAATAAGAAATACGTATGCCAGAACACAGAATTACTAAGGTTTTCCCACAGTCCATTATGACAAAGCCTTTATTTCTGACTGTTTTCAGCCATCACCTGTGGCTCACCATTTATCCTGATAGCTGCTACTGGTGTGTGACCTCCTGAGCAATCCTTGTTAGTATAGTTTCTTACCTTATCATTTCACAAAAAGAAATTACTATGAAAAGAGCTCCCAAATGAGCACCTCTCCCTGCAAGTAAGATTCAAGGGATGAGGCAAAAGGCAGAACATCTGGCAGAGAATAGTATATTTTGCATGTTAATCAGCAGCAGAGAGCAAATAAAACCTGTTTTGAAAAAAGAAAATCGACTTCTTCCAAATCAGCAGAGATTGTAAGAATATAGCTTACTCTGAGAAGAAAAAGAAAGTGACTGACTGCACACAAGAGCATCCCCAGTCAAAGGCAAGGTAGCTCTCCAGCCTTGATACTGGTCAGCAGGCAGAGGAAATTCTTTCCTTTCCACAAAGACTGAGGTTTCTGGATGATGGAAACACTCTCCCTGCAGTGTGAGTATTACTTAAAGGAATAAAGTTAAAAAAAAGCAACAACAAAAAAAAAAATTGCCTTTCTGATTTTCGTGTTTGGTACATTTTGGGGTCTTTGATGCTGTTTCCCTGGAAGTGAAAGCTCAAATGCGATTGCAGGAAATGGAATTTTTACTCTTCTTCAGCCTTTTGTCAGGAACAAAAGCATTTGCTTACTGATATACATGTTGAGAAACAATAAGCAACACTTCAAATGCCCATTCCAAATCAAAAACAAAAGGTAAAAAACAAACAACAGGGAGCCTGATCAAGGATCATAAATTTCCTTATGTAACTCCATTTCAATAACAAGCTTCTGTTCCTAAAACTGCTATTTAAAACTAGAAAAAAAATTTCTCTGAAGCAATGCTGGAATTGCAGAAATAAATTGACTGTTTGAGTACTGTTTTGAACATGTTTCCAGTGCTCATGAAGTTTCTTGAACATATTCAACTAGTAGCTCTGAAAATAAAAACTTCCGTGGCTAGGAAGAGTTGAACAGGAAACAGAATATGCTGGTTGCTTAGGTCCAGACATGTCTCTTTAGCCTAACACATTAGGGGAACATATCTAGAGGAAGGAGAACAGCTCTGTCATTATGTAAAGTACCCAGGTATCTATTTTGGATATCCAAAATGGTTTGTCATAAATTATTAGCTTGCATTTAAAAAGATAAATTAACAGAAATGGGAGTTCTCTTAATTTTTAGCCAACCAAATCTGTCAAGAAAAAGATACTTTTATTGCCTTTTTAAATTTTTTTTCGGCTGTGCAGTGTTTCGAATATTACAAATTTTTAACAGTTTGTTATGATTATAAAATAATTATTAAAAGAAATAGACCAGTTTTATGGCATCAAACCAAAATCATTTGCTGCAGTGCATAAGCTAGTAAATGAAATTTGCTGAAGATGGAGTTTCACTCTGGCTGTAAAATCACAGGACTAGAATACAAAACAGAGTATTAAAATACAAAGACAACTATGAACCTTACCTAGCTGTGTTTAGAGTCTATGATATCAGTGATACTCAGAACAGCAGAAGGTGCTTACAAAGTATACACAATCCTATTCTTTGCTAAGTCGGTAATTTTTAAATAGTTTATATTTGGGGTATTTCATCTAATCTTCAAGATATCTCATAGAGGAGTACAGTGATAAAACATGGGGCTGGCTTTGGTTTTCACAACACTGAAATCAATCAAGTACCTGTATACAGTCCAGAGAGAAGATAAATCATGTTTGTCACACCTACAACCAATTTTCTGGGGAGAAAAAAAAAAAAAATCTAACAATGTAGAGAAGCCTAGATACCCTATATTTATCCTTTCTCTGAGAGCTAGAAGTGAAGACAGACTACATCTCTCCTTCTTTGTCCTTTTTTTTTTTTTTCAATGAACATCTCTTTTAATAAAGCCTTTCTTTTTAGAGGTAGATTTCTTGCTACAGCTGAAGCTTTTGCTTGAGGCAGAAGATATTTGAAGTGTTTGAAACAGAGTACTCTGGGCTCCATATAGTGACCTAGATTACCCTTCATATAAATGAAGTTATTATATTAATATCAACATTCATCAGGAAGTATGACAAAGTTTTAAATGCCTTAGATTTGTTATGAAAAATAATATTATGAAAAATCCTTCCTATTACATCTGTTTAATTTACTACCTCCTTCTACATATAAATTCTAGTTACGAGACACGTTTGTTTTCTTTATTGGTAAATATTAGAACAATATGAGATTTTAAATTAGAAAAAATATGTGCTGTTGTGAACTCTTAGTTACAGAATGACTTGCTTCCACTGCATCGCCTAGATAATTCACTGATCTATATACCCTGATAAATATGCAGGCAGGTCAGTCTCAAGCACAGACGATTACCAGGCAGATGTGTTTAAAGCATTTTTTTCTGGAAAACCAAGAAAACATAAGAGAGTAATTTTCTCTGCATGGTGTCCAGGCACCTTTGGTTCCCCCAGCCAGAATTACCAGGTATGCAGTGGCAGAAGAGTCCACTGGCTGAAGCCTTCATTCAGGTTCAAGGTGAGATGTGAACTCCTGCCTCTGGGTGTGCAGGGAGCCTCAGCAATTGCACTGCAACAGTGACCAAACAAGTCTCTGGAGCACTGTCTTCAGACAACCTGAAGTCCAGGATAGAAATAGTCCACATACAAAAAAGACACAGGAAGAAGGACTATGAGAGGTAGAGAAGAACATCCATGTGCAGAAATATTAAACACAGTAAGACTCCCCAGTTTAGAAAATCAAGGACATCTGGGACCTTCTATTTTGTGAAGGCAAAAAGAGCAGTGTTGGTTGGTCAATAATCTACACGTTCCAATTTTGGGGGTAGAAAGCTGAAACATTTACTGAACGCTCACACTACAATATATAGAACTGAGGAGCAGGGTATGTTAATGAGGAGGCAGGACATGTTAATAAGGGGGATGAGTTGTGTTAGCTAGGGCTTGGGAAATCCAGTCTCCATACTTTGTAATAGGGTAAGCTTTTCTCCACACCCAGACCACCTGGGAGAGGGAACAAAGGGTTTCTGGATATCTTGCCACACGCTGTAAAGTCCTTCCATATCTTTCAAGAGGAGACAGGACTAATACACACATAGATAACTGAAACCAGTCCTAGACCTCAAAGTTTTCTCCTTGCGGCAGGCTCCTGTCTCACCAAACGGAGGAACCCCTCTCGGTATCTGTTACCCAGGGTTTGCTGGACAAACCCTTCAGCAGTTAGTTGATGTTTCTCATCATATAGCATAATGATACCATCAGGCATGCAGTGTGAAACAGCAAAAAGGAAGCCTTTTTCACATAACACATAATCACATCATAGCACCACAAGTGTGCAAAGGTAAAAAATAAAAATTACTTCAAAGAGCTGCTTTAAAAATTCATGGACTGGCCAGAGAAGGATCACTGCCCACTTGTTTTCTTCCTTTCCTAAGCATCCGACCAGTTACAGCTGTCAGGGATGAAGTATGGACTAGGAAGCTACAGGACTTGCTCACTTAGCTTCATTAGGTAGCAAAAACTCGTTTCAATTTAAAATGCTCAGGGAGCACAAAGCAGCAGTAATAACAATGAAAATTTAAGATTTGCCCCTCAGAATAAACAATATATGGAATAAGCAATAAGTCTATATCAAGCTTGTTATTGCCAGTCTATGCTATGAGAATTAGAGTGGGATTGAGAGATTGCACATAGCTTCAGTACTTTTCCCCTGAATTACAGAACTACTTTCTGACAGAAGGTCTTTCAAAACAGAAGGTATCCTGACTAGTCTGTGTGCATAATATTTACTTATTTTTATTTGGACTGAAACAAGAGAAGAAATCCAGGCTCTAGGTGCCCTTGCAATCACTCATAAATGTAATTTAGTGCACTAAAACCCAATAGATTCAAATAATCTTTATAAATAATTATGAGTTGACACCTAAGAGCTAACATAGCTGAAATGACAAATTAGAAATGTCATCTCATGATGTGCATTAGCCCAGTGTCACTCAAAGCCAATGTATTTTTACTCATATCAAATTAGACTTGCTGGCTACTGTGGACTTTTTTCCCTTGAACAAGGTACAGCAGAAAGGTCTGCAAAGAGAAATCTACCTCTAAAGCATTTCTTTTGGAACACTCCATAAAGCTTCTGCATGTGCCAATAGTGTTGGACATGGGACATGGGACATGGGAGCAAGGCTGCTGCCTGTCAAAATGCTTTTGTGGTAGAAGTGTTTCTTTGGAAAACAAAACTTACAGGCTAATAAAAAGGTCTTTTATAAGCTGAGAAATATATTACAAAGCTGAATTAAAGACTTAAAGAACAATAGAACAAAGACCTGGGCTGTTCTTTTTCCAGAAGTCCCAGGCCATGGAGCAGGTAGAGCTTTCTGGACACTGAGGAGAGCAACAGCATGACCCAAAGCCTGGTCAGACACCAAAGCATCCTTCTCATGGGCATATGTGCAAAACAGGCACATGCCTGTGCCTTTTGTTATTGCTGCAATGTCACACCAATAACCCAAAACTCAGAGCCAGAAAGTGAGGGCCCCTGTTCATACAAGAGCTTCTGCATTGTCAAAGATCCTCAAAAGTTTGTGGACAGCCTTTACCTCAGGGTTATTTTGCATGCATTCATGTGTTTTCCTACTTTGTATTCATTGATTTCAAATCCTTCCTTAGTACCCAATTGCCAGCTCATATTGGATAGGCAAGGGGCCAGATGAGACTATGGACATAATTAATGTCTATTTTAACAACCCACCTCAAAACTTCAATTTATACCACACACAAATATAAAAACATCTTCTAGACAGAGTCCTTTCCATTTTATTTTTTTATCATCTGCCCCTTTATTACATTCAGTCATCATATCATCTGATAATTTAAACTGTAAATTGTTGAGGAAATAAAATATTCTGTCTTGCATACTCTTGTGCATTGAGACCATGAACAATGAAACCCTGCCAGAATAACCCCTATGGAAATTAATATATGTAATAATATTATTATATCCTTTATAATTTTGAAGGGGGTTTTTTGTTTGTTTTGGTTTGAGGTTTTTGTGGGGTTTTTTGTTTGTTTGTCTTTTTGGTTGGTTGGTTTTTTGTTTGGTTGGTTTTGGGGTTTTGTTTGTTTGTTTTTTGTTTTTGTTATTTGGGGTTTTTTGCTTGGTTGGTTGGGGTTTTTTTGTTTTTTGGGTTTTTTAAGAGTAGCAATGGAAGTTGCTGTCCAATTTGCATTGAAAAATGAACAAGAAGCAGAGGGCTGCACCTCTTTGTTGCTCATTTTAGCAACCTTCAGGTTCCCACAGACTGATGAAGGAAGGAGGTGGGTCTTCATAGGTTTCTGGTGCATATTTTCCCTCTTCCCAATTCCTTGAACACAACACATGAGAAGAGACAATGACAAAATGAAGTTTTCCTGAATATTTCCATTAAGTCAAACCTGTTCCTAAGAGCAAACCTGACATTAAAACCCAATCCAGGGAGTGTTTTCAACTGAAACCCTGCTCAGAGAGGGCTCACACTAATGGAAAGGCCTTCTGCCTGCTGAAGGGAAAATGCTTGTGGGGTTGAAATCACCCATTCATCAGTAGCTGTGAACAGGAACAGCAGCCTGTAACAGTAGAACACTATGCCCTGAAATGTTCACTTTGTACTATTTGGTTTATAGGCAGGTTTAACACCACAATTCATTAGATAGTGTGACTCTGTGCCTTCATAGACGTGAAAATCTGTACAGGATTTTATTTTTCTTTTTTAGGTATTTGTCTTCTAACAACCATGAGTTATAAACGAAGTCCTTCAGATGTCACCCATGAGCCCTCCTGTTTTTCTAGGCATCTGTTGGGTCTATTTGACTCTCTCAACCCACAGTCCGCATCCCACTTAGCCCACTACTCTGTCACCAGTTCATCCATACAGAACACAAACATACTGATGTTTTTATCCATCCCTGTCCCCTGTGACCCCAACGACCCAGGCTGGGCTCCTTTAAATGCAAATAACTGTTCTGAATCATGAGCAAAGCAGGATGGATGGCCAACAGAAACCTTATGCTTTCTCCACCCTGGGAAGTTAAGCTTTTACCAGTCACTTGCAAACATCCCACCGAGACTAGTTCAGAAGTACAGGTTTATTAGAGTTCAGTCTTCCACATGGCAGAACAAACATGCAAAGTAACCCATGGCTTTAATAATTTACCCTCCACAGGCACAATTTGGCCATACAGCTAATTCATATTGTACGTTCTGCTCAGTGAAGCACTGCAAATTATGCACAGGAGCAAGAAAGCCACTTCCAGAGAGTAGATTTAGGTTAAGCAACGTTCAAGGATTTACATACAAGAGTCTCACCACAGTGACCCATGAAGACATTAACACCATGATACAGTGGGAAAATGCACCAAATGCAATTATTTACTCACAGCAAAGAGTAAACTTTTCACTCCCAAAACAATAATTCAGCAATAGTTGAAAATTAAAGCTCTTCAAAAGTACCCAGGAATAGCTTGTGTTGACATTGTTTGATTTTAATTGAAGTATGTAGACATTTGAAATTTAAGGGAATGCCAACAACCTTCAACTTACTGGTATACAATGGAAATAAGGTACTTCTAGGCTATCCCTACCATTTAGTTTTAGTGCACACAGTTGAAAGCATTAGCCTGTGTCGGGTTTGCTCAGCTCCCTGCCAAACACAGCTGTGACCCGGCTAGCTCTCCCCACCCCACTTCTGACAAAAGGGAAAAAAAACTAGTAAAAGGCAAAATTAGTAAAGGAATATATATATATTTATAGATATTTTATATATATACAGCTAAATACTATGAACATATAATACAACAATCCCAAACACCCCCCAAAAGGGAAAAGGGGAAAAAGGGAAGGGGAAAAGGACCGAAAAGGGTAAAAACAAAACAATCCCACTCAATCAAATCCCAGGAATTAATTAAATAGAACAATAACAGAGGAAAGATCTCACCAGCTTCCCTTAGGAGAAGCGAGTGCCTTCCCTCCTCTGTCGGCAGAGACAACAGCTCTCAGCCAGGCCTGAGCTCAGAGAGATAAGCCGAGGCCTAAACACCGAGAACTGCTGGCTCCGTGTCCACCCGACAAGCAAGAGAAGAGAAAAAGAGCAAAAGGGACAGACAGGAAACTCCCTCCTGTCTTTATACACCTGATTACGTAAGGGAATGATATGGAATACTTCCTTGGTTTTGTGCCTTGGTTTCTAGGGAAGGCCTACAGACAAACTACCACATAGCCCAAATCAACGTGGTCATCTCCTTGTGTGGCTATACACTGAGCATTCAACTTCATGTGAGACCTCTTGAGTTTTCTAAGCAGCTGATCAATGTACACAGTACAGCCCACCTGCCTGACAGACCTGGATTCATAATGCTCAGCTGAAAGAAGTCATGAAGAACAAACAGTTCAGTCAGATCCTATAAATCTCAGCTCTGTTAAGACACCAGTTGATACCAACTGCAGTACAAATCTTTCTCTGTTAAGTGGAAGGGTTCTATTCACTTCTTTATATTGTCAGATTAAGAATGCCTGTTAAATAAAGCTTGGGATGCACACCTTTAGACATTTCTTCCAGGTTTATGGACAATGTCAGTTCCGAGTAATTAAACATTCTCTGTAGCTATGATGATTAAAAACTGAAAGAATAACACTATATTTATAATTCCTTTCTGTTCTAAGATTTTGTTCTTACAGGCTACAGAAATGCCACTCAGGTGATTTTTGTCAGGGGAAAATGGTTCTTGCAGCCATTCTTCGTGATGGAAGGTTAACATAAAGGATGATAAAATAACTTATGAGGAACAAACGTCATTGTGGGCAATAAGCTCCAATTGAGTTTAAAACCTTAAGAAAGACATTCTAAGAAATGCAGCACTTTCTCAGTTTAAATATAATTCAAACTTTTTAAAAAAATTCTTTTTTACTGACATTACCACAGAATAATGAATCACCACAGATGAAGAGTGCATGTGAAATTTTTGAAAGGGCACTAAATTCTAATTAGGAAAAAAGCATTTCTAGAGTTTGGTACTTATTGAAAAATAAGATCAACTACTAACTATCCTTTTGAGAAGCTGAATCTGAACTGAGAACCAAGAGTGTTGGTGGCTCACATGGCAGAGATTTGAGTGTCATACCTGGAGAACTGGGTTTAGTGTGTTCTAAATTCTGTGCAAAAGATCATTTAATAAATATTAAACTTAACCTGTAATGAAATAATCATATACCAAGAACATTGCTTGCAAAATCACGAAAACCGTTATACTACAGTTATTGTTTATTCCAACATAAAACCCATTCATAGAAAGCACCTTAGCAGAACCAGCTACACAACTAGATGGCATATACAGAGATACAATTTTTCCTTCCCAGATAAGTGTTTAAGCACCTCAAGTAAGTGTCACACAGGCGAACGGGTTTTAAATAGTTTGCAGCCACCCACAGGAAACAAGTGGCTCTTCTCCACCATCTAACTTGATACATGCTGGGAGCCCACATTGCACTTAAAAAGAGTGAACTTCCCATCAAACTTGACAACCAATTTAAACGTGCCAGCTTGATGGCTGTGCTTCACATCACCTTGGCCCTCAGTATGGAAGCAGCTCATCAGGCTGAATATTCTACTATTTTCATTTCTGATAAGGATAGTGAATCTGGCTTAGTTTTTCCTCAGAAGCGAATTCTCATTTATATATGCTCCAAAACAATTCAGAAATAAAAACACTGCATCTAGAACTGGCATAAATATATTGTCATGAGGCCTCCTGGGTGCAATCACATCTCCCTGAGTGTGTCTAGAAGAAAACTTACTTATATTTCTTTGTCATTTAATTTGATGGGAATTTTAGAGGGGCATAGGGAGGAGTTAATTTCATATGACCTATGAAGGTTTTTAAAATTTCCATTGTGTAGGGATTTTTTTTCTAGGTGATGCATGAAGAGAAAATGAATGAAGTGGCATTACTTAATCCAAAACTGTCAGTTCCTGAGGTTTCAAGGTAAGGCATTACATAGGTCATAAAAGTCAGTGTAAGCCAAAACATAAAGGCAATAGGCAGAAAATCAGAGAATAATTTAAAAAGGACATTGCAGTGTATTTTTTCTACTGTATAATACATTTGAAATTTTTACAAAGCAAACTTATTGCAGTCTTTAAATGAATGGTAAAAAGGGGAGAAATATACTTTTAATAAACACGCTAAGTAGAAATAGACTGAGAGGAGTACTGCACTTCTTTCACACATACTTGCACTTCCCAGGTCACTATAGCTGCACTACCATATTTGAGTATTGTAATTCTCATTGCACACCCTCCAACTGATTTGATATATATATTTAAATAACTGGATTTATTTTTCCTATTTGTATTTTGATTCAGGTATGTGTATTTGATATTCCTTATATACTGTAATAGTGATGAACCTGTGAGAAGTAAGACCATAAGTGAATACCTAAGTCCAAGTGAAAAGTTTCCCCAACTGTAAAAAAAATTGTGTTTCCATTAATGCTAGATTCTGAAAAAGGTAGTTTTACAATCACCCCTTAGGGCATCATAATAAAGAGAAAAATGTGATCACTGTAGATAAAACCATTCTCTTCAACAGTGCCTTCTGACTTAACAGAGAGACAATATAAGAAAACCCCTCACCTCCTTTCTAAGCTGCAGTTGACCAGGTTTCTCCTTTTCTTCCATTCAAAGTCAAAAAGCAACTGCAACCAGAGGCAAACTACAGCATGTTAAGAACTTCACATATTTTTAATTATGCTCCAGTACCAAAGCTTAGCGTAGAATCAACGTCATTCAGCAGGTTTCTTGGTATTTTCCTGCAGCCAGTCATTTCTCTGAAAACTGTAGCTGGCCAAACCACTGACACTTCAAAGACCTGAACACCAAGTGGACAACTCACACATTTCTAACTCTTCGGTCTCTCTTGGATTGCCTCTGTATTTACTACCCAAAAGCACTAGAGTAGCTGTCTGAACCAAGAACACTCTGCAGCTTGGAGGATTAAATTCTTATTAAGCATAAAAATAAATCCACGTGTCACAGACTTTAATGGCCAAAAGGGCCAGCCAGATCATCTACTTTGAACAGCACAACACAGACCATCACATTTCATCCAGGAATCCATGCACCCATTTGATGGGTTCAGTTTGAGCAAAGACTTTTCTTCTAAATTGATTTTTACTGAAGTTCACTTTGCAAGTCCTGCCACTGGGCACAGCAGAGACTTTCTGTTTGCATAACACCTCCCCCGATCCAACTCTGATCCTGAGTAGAATTAAATATTCTTCTATAAAAATAAATATTAAGGTAATGCCATATCTGCTTCTGCTATAGTCATATCTTTTTCATTATCTGATATTCATGAACATTAATTAAGGTTTATGATTATATGACATCTTTGATTTCACTGAAGACTTTCATTTCAGCTAGAAACACAACATCTTGTGATGCTTTCATTGTGGTTGTAATTTTTAAGAGAAATTGAGAGTTCATACATCTTCCTTCTTTTTGCACCTAATCACCAAGTCATGCTCTCCCTCAACTAAAACATACTGATAATCACCTTAAAGTCTTCAACTACTGATCTACTTTTCATCTGCTGTAAACCACTTACATAGTCTTTTAGTGCTTCATCCCTTAAGAAGCTATTTAGGTATCTATTTCTACATATTTTGCAGCTACAATTACTCTTGACATCATCCCAACCATATTTCTACCTGTTTTTCCAATCAATTTACCGACATAAATACTTCAGGTTCCTTGAGGGACTGAATTACACCCATTGATCAACTGGTAAGGATGGCAGCAAGGACAGGCTACTCTGCCAGTGTGAGCTAAGCAGTGGATCTCATAGAAGTCCTATGTGATGTGATGGGTTCTAAAAACCACCATCAATAACATCTACTATGTATCAGACAAGGAGGAATACACAGGATAGTGAAATGCAGAGACTGTGAACAGCAGAGGTTAGTTAGAAGATGCCAGTTATTCAGCAGACCTACAGTACAGTAAAAATAGGAAACAAAGAGAAACAAATAAGACAACAAACATACAGTGATCTCAAACATTTTTTGCGGGTTTGAAAAGGACTTGAAATGGATACAGATTTTAGAATATGCTAGATATGTTTTAAAAAACCCAAAACATCTAAAGAACCATGATATGAAACACCCTAAAGAACCACTCGCATATTGAGACTTCAAATATGTCTTTCCAGCTGTAATTTTTCGGATGCTTCTGACATGTATTTGGAAAATCAAGGAAAGCATCTGTAATTGCTTGCAATCACTAATGTTGACCAAAAACTCACACACACCCCACACTCCTGAGCTGGGGAAGGTGGTGTGAGGGGTGGTGTTGGGGAAGGGAATCAAAGGAGATAAAAAGTAAAACTCATGAGTTAAGAACTATTTAATAACTGAAACAAAATAAAATATACAATAACTATAGTAACAAAAAGGAGAGAGAGGAATAAAATCCTACAGAAAGACATGATACACAGTACAACTGCTCACCACACACTGCTCCCAAAACATGCCAAAAAAGAATGTCACATGCTCAGCTTCAGATGTTTGTCTGCATGGATCTGCTCCTTCCGTGCCATGATGGCAACGCCTGCTCTCTCTACATCCATTGCCAGGGCAGCACTCCACATCTCAGAAGTCATGCCCAACCTGTGAGCTCCTCACCTTTCCTCCTGCAGAACACCCAGGAGTACCTTCTCTTCTTCATCAGATCTTGAAAGGCTTTGAAGTTAGGACTGTTGCATTGCCTTTGATGCAACCATTTCAAATGATCACAAGCTTTGGACCAGCATTCCTTTTGAAACATTCGTCTCCAAACTGAACTGTGGTACATTTGACATCGGATGTTGCATGGACAGAAAACTACTTTCTACATGAGCAGGATTGCCACATGGGGCTCTGTTTTGGTACACGGCATGCCCTCAGAAACACAACCAAATACTCTCTTAGTATCTCCTTTACTGATGCAGAATACTAAAGTGTCTTCTCCAGAGCAGTTTCGAACTTTAGATGTATGTATATTCCTGGTTTTATTCAAGTAGCAAAATATAACAATTTAAAAATTCACTTAGAAGAGTTGATACTTGCAAATAGATCCATCTGCAAGACTTTTCTGCAGAAATGCATTTTCTTTTCAACTTGTAAAATAGGGATTGGAATTTTGTGGGGCTTTGGTTATTGGTTTATTTGGTAATTTAGTTTGTTGCTATTTTTAGCTACTGCATAATTATATCAGGGTCACTTTGGCTTTCAGAATCCTTATCTTCTGACTAAATATACTTGTAATAGTACTGCTAAAATGCAGGAAATGTTTTCAAATGAACGACTTACATATTCTTAGTGATTCTGCCTTTCTAATCTAAAACAGCTCTATAATCAAATAAAAAAATGATCCTTACTGAATTTACATAGAGCATAAAGCAACTTTGTGTTAAACAGCTCACAAGGAGGATTCTCATTTTGGATTTTTCCACTTGATATCAACTTCAAAATATTCAGCTTTCAAAGAAAAATCAAAATGGTTGAAGTGTGTGAAGTACGAAAATAAATTGCCATTTTCTATCCTTTGCTAGTTACTTGCAACTGTATGCTATAGTTTGTGCATTTTATGCTATGTATTTTATTACAGTCCTCCTGACTAATAAAAGGGAAGAAAATACAGTTTGAAGCAAATTTTAGTATTAGTAATCAAGAGAGGCAAACTTACAAATAATGAAGTAAGCCAATTAAGGACAAAGGCTTTGCCCCATACCCTTGTGTTTCCTGCACTTCAGTTTAAGAATTTTCACTCAGAGGATACATTCTCTTCCACGTAACAGACAATTCTTTTACTTTTATGCTTGAATTCCTAAAAAATAAGTTAATTTTGCTAATGTAGGAACCCATTGTAGAATACATGAAAAAACAGCCTGTTCTCATCATAGCAGATTTCAAATCTCAGGTAAAACTCAAAAAGGAAGAGCAAGGAGTTTGATGGTTTGTGACCTACAATGAGCAGAGTTACAGCTGAATCAGAAATTACATTTTCCCGTGGCTGGGAACCACTTGCACTCAGTGCCTTGACAGTCTCGTTCTTCTTCCAGCTGTTTCACTTAGCAACACATATTCCATTACAGGCCTGAAATTTTCATTTCTGTTGAGAGGATCTGTGATGTCCACTGAGGAACCTCCAACTCAGGTATGCAGTAAGGCAAAATTTGAGGAGAGTTACCACTTGCAAGGACACTTCAAAATCCTAAAGCAAAGTTTATTAACCATCTAATACAACCACACACAGGAGGGGTGATGCCAGGTAACCAACAGTAGTGGTCAAGCCCATGGCTGTTCATCACTTCTTGTTCCTTGGGCTCAGGACAACCATGGCCCTGAGCCTTTGCCAAGGGTGGATTTCTGCAACTCCTTTGAATATACAACACTCAAAAGAGTCAAAGGTTTGGTAGTTTGCACAAAGTAGCCCCTAAATAAACTAAGGAATACTTCAAGGAAGATAAAAGGAACAGTGAACCTGATGGATCCTCTTCTAACAACATATGATGTTCTATTTTTAAAGCCTGCTGTTGCACTACCCCTGTGTAAGTTCTGTCCCCTTAAAAATACCACTACTCATGAGAAACCAAAGATTTACCATTAGTCCAAAATCTTAACAGTAATCAGTCTTTAGTCCAGTCAGTCTTCATAGTCTAAATCATCCAATTATTGTAAAGATAGCAAACCCTCTAACACAATACAAATAAAACCTCTGATATAATACTACCAGTCACTCATGCACTAGGTGATGATCCACTCATACACTCCCTTGTGTCTATCTCATGTTGCACGCCCCTTGCCACGGCTCCTTGGGATCCTGAGACCAATAGCACCCAGTCAGCGTCCCACGTTGTCCATCAGGAGTTGGTGGATGCTGATGGTGGGAAGTGTTTTCTTCTCTCTAGAGGCCACCTGGCATAACATAACACATTTCCAGAAATATTCTACTTGTCCTTTTTTCATTGTCTGCAAAGTCCACCTTACAGCCAAGTAATTGTTTATCTGTAATGCGTGTTTACTCATATTGTAGATTTGTTCTTTCTTCTCTTACCCCGAAAAACTTGCTTTGTGCAACACTTCAGGTTGCATTTGTTTAAGGACTGGTATTTGGCCACAGATGGTTTGTTTACATCCATGGTACCGCTGGCACCTAAAATCACAGATTCATTCATTCTACATAAAATAACTATTATTTATAAGTCATTAGCCACAGAAATATATCAGAATCATTATAAACAGAGGCAGTACAGCACACAAATGTACAAAGCTAGGCTGTCATTCAACAGACGATGTTACAACTAAAACAAAGCTTTATGTGAGACAAGGCCAGCACAGAAAAGTGAAGCTCAGTGAGTCTGCATGCTAAGGCCTTTCAGAGCTAATACAAGTTACTATGCAATGACAAATACCATGTTTATGTGGTTACAGGGCAATAACAGTAGCTGGGTCAGTCTCCAGGGAGGCTGTAATGTTGCCTTAAACTCCTTAGGCATCAGGTAAAATAAATTAAGATCTTTTAAATCCCTGGGAAAGTACTCCAGCAGCATGATAGAAAATACAGCTCTGCTTAGAGCTTCCATCCACTGCACGGTGGTCACCGCTGGACTGAAAGCAGTCTGTGTTAGCTGACAATGGGTGGAATTTAGGTGACCTAAAGCTGCATTCAGACTGCTGTTTAGCTTAGCAAGACACAGAAGGCTCCAGACTCAGACACTGAGGAAGCTTTAAAAGGAATATATGCTAATAAGTAATTAGATTCTTTATGATGAGACAGCTGGTAGAGCATTGCCTCTTTTGATTACTTTCATACATACAGGTGTCTAAACTCTGCCTATGCTCTATTTCAAGCACCAAAATCAGCTCTCTAAATTTAGTGTCGAGGTACAAATTAGGAAGCTGATTTCCTTAAGCTCCTCATACAGAAGAGACAGACTCACTCCTCCAGAGGGTAATTTTGATCATAAGAACTCCTACTTAATTACCATCCAAACACAGGTAAAAAGCAAATACAAAAAACTTCTGCTTTGCAAATTATTTATTAAGAAGATACATAGAAAAGTGACCACAAAATGGGATAAAAATATTTCAACATTTTGAAGAAAACAAAAAAAGGTAAATCAGAAAAAACCCACCTAATAACTGGGAAGGAACTTTCATTTCCCATCCTTAAACGTGCCATATAAAACAGCCTCCTAAAGCAGCATGAATAAGCACTGGATGCAATTACCGCTTAAATATCTTTCTTTTTTCAGCCTATACAAAGTATTAAACGTCTCTGTGTTCCGGGTAGTGAAGTGCAAATTCCTTAATATAGGGACAAATCCAGCTAGAGAAGGGAAAGAATGAAAGAAAAAACACAAATAACACCCAAGTAACACATCTGCTTAATCTTCAGTGAAGTATGCTTCCAGTTCCTCCAGTTCTGCATCAGCTGTTGTATTTGAAGTGGTGGGAGTTGAATTCGAATTCATGCTCTCCTGACTATTATTTTTTGGTTGAGAATTTCCCAAATTACTTGATTCCTTCTTCAGTTCTCTACCACCACTTAGTAGCCTTTGACTCTCTGTAAAATACTGATTAGGATGATTCAAAGAAAACCCAATGTCATCCACCTGCACATAAAAAGAAAGGAACATCAAATTAATGTATTTATTCCTAAAAGTCATCTTTTTCATGTGCAAGAAAAAAATTAATTAACAATTTTAAAAGTTCCACTTTTGTTGAAGAAAAAGGCATCAGTTCATAAATATTGTCTCAGTAAATAGTAGCATGACACAGATCTAGTTCCATCACAAATTTTCTTCCTTCGTGTTAAAATAACTGCTTTGGCATATTCAAACATTATTTCACACTGCCCTTGCTGTAGTAAAGAAAAATAAGACTCTAAAACATCTAAAACAATGTAAATAAAATGCCATCTCTTTAGAGATTTAGGACAATTGAACCTACATCCTAAAACAGAATTTCCCCACCCAAAAGACGCAGTGAGACAAGTCTAGAGTGCAAGTGGCAGTAGAGAATACTACTGAAAGTTGTGACAACTGCACAATATAAATCCGGATCCTAAGTATCAATGTGAAACTGTGAATGGAAATGGGTAGCTTCACCTCTCTCCCTGTTCCCCCAGTAGCCATAAATATTTACAAGGCAGCAGGCTAAGACAGAAGCCGAACAGATCAAGCCTAGTTCTGCTCCATCAGTGCCAACATCAACATCCTGAAGCCAGATGCACAACCAATACCAAAGAACATTTAATCTTCAGTGGAAAAGAATACAGAAAATGATCATATTTGCATTTCTCCTTTCTACTTAGCAGGCACATTCTTTCAGCTCCACAATTATTTGAGGGATGAACATTCAATTAATGCTCCCTAAATATTTCAAATCAATAAAGCTTCCACCTTTACAAGTAAGCTCTTCTAAGGTATTCACCACAAACCATAGTTACAATCTTTGTATCTCTTTAGGGGGGTTCAGAAGTTGGAAACACTTCCTTAAAATGAAACGTGCAATTCAGGCAATCCTCACCTTTTATGTGCCTGTCAGTTCATGTGAATTCTAAGAATATTTTAAGAAAAATACTGCTCTTAAAACACACTGGAAGGCTTACCAAAACTGGGATATAAGAAACCATGCAAGACTGAGAGTCATATACTGGTAAATTTCTGCTCCCACTATATTCCCTTTTCCCCAAAAGGATGGGGGCAATTCAAGCGTAACAAGCAACTCTGCACACACAGAGTCTCCTGAGGACAAAAAGTGTGGCTAATTTGATGTGCCAAACCTCATCAATTTAAATCTCAGCCACTTGTGAATAATCATAAAGCAGAGGATGAGCCTATGCTCCAAATGGAACCCTGATTAAACGCATTACCACTGCCTAGCTTAACTCCATTAGAAAATGGTGGCATGGATAACAAAATCTAACTCAGACACAAATTAGCAACTGTAGTCAGTGACCTTGTCTGAAAAAAAAAAATCTTAAAAGTCAGTAACAGTCCTAGCACTCTAATTTGGTACTCAAAGGCATAAAGAAAAAAAAATAAAACCCAAAGCCATCACTGAATTTCATTTTTTATTTCAGTCTTATCTGGATAAGTTTCATCCAGCCAGCTTTCATCCATGCTCTAATTTTCATTATGTGGAAACTAAATTACTTCTTCATACCAAAAAGGCTTGAAAAGAAGTGATACAGTGAAAAACTGGCTTTCCTAGAAGAAACTCTTAATTAGCTCTGGGTTTTTTTAGTTTAAAATCTCAGTTTTCCTCAGACCAATTTAAGAGTCACTTTGTAACTGAATTTTAGAGAGAGTTCTAAACTCCTCTCTCCCCAACAAACTGGAATAAACTGTAGAAGCGGTTTGCTGTACGAATGGGAGCCTACAACCATGTTTCCAGAGGTGACTTATGGTATTTGGCTAAAAGCTATTTACAGGTTGTTAGTTAATATTGTTGCATTAATCCATATACCATTTCTCCTTTTCCAGATTAAATGACATTAAACTGAAACTACTGGATGAAGCTTACAAAACTCCTAGTTGAAAGAATTCTGCCCATTTCACTGTTTCTGAGAACCTGAAAACAGAAAGGGAAGATTTGTCCATAATCGTCATCTTCATTTGTGATATTGTGATGCAGAAACTACTCTGTTCTCTGTAATTTTCAACTGGGTTCAGCAAGCATTTCTCTGAATAAAAATAATGTGCTCTGGCTGGAAATTCACAAGAAATTTGAACACAAAAATGGAGGCTTTTTATATTAGACTGCCTATAGTACTTTATCTAAGTCTTAAAATATTTTTAGGTAATATAGACCAAAGTACATCAAGTTTAAAAGCCTTGTCATTAACTGTGAGGTTCGAAAATATCTTAGTTTCAAGAAGCCTGTCTGGGAAGTCAAAGACACCCTGGAAAAGTGTATTGGGAGAATGTTGAAGGAACCTCCCTGGCTGACTCAATCAAGTCTGCAGACATCTACTGCTTCAAGCCGCTTGCATTTGACAAGATTTGTGGGTTTCTGTGTATTCACTAGGCCAGATAGAAACTTCCCTTATCAATTCCTTTGTTTCTTCTGTCTCGTGTTCATTAAACATAAACTGGCCTTACAGTCTTGAATGCCCTTCATAGCAACCACAATGTATTCCCTTAGTTGTAATATAACCTCCCATGTTTAGCATAAAAGCCCCTGAGATTAATATTTAATTGTTGAACCTATATACTGTGTTTTGTAACTTTAATAAAGGTTCTTTGTTTGACCTCCCACAAACTGGGGCCATGCCAGACTGCTACAATTAACTTAGTTGTATCCTTGATGAAACTTAATACCAGAAATAGAGAAAGTGGTTTTCTCTAACAGCTGTGTCCGTTCACACCGGTAAATCTATCTGGAATCCACAACATCCAAAGAAAAAGATATTTTCTGTGCAGTTAAAAATTTAAGCTTTAAAACATGTATTGACTCAAGTGAAATGAGGCAGAATACAAAGAGAATCAGTTTTTTTGCAACCTGTGCTATTTGAACCAGTAGCACTGAAGTGCAAAGACAAAATTCCCACCACTCATCCCCCAAAAATACACCTAAGCATTCTCACTGTAGCCCAGCTGCATTAATTAGTACAATCTCAGTGCCAAGCACTAGACTACTGAAGCTGACTCTGTGAACTTAGAAAAATATAATCTTATCAAGTCTCCACTACTAAGCCATTCATACTTGATCTAACCCACACACACACCTTAACTTCCAAGAATTACAGGAAACACTAACAGATCTGCCCAATACCTATTAAACACTTTCTTGGTAAAGTTTTTACATTAATTGTGTAAAATTCTCCATGTGAGTCAGTCCAATATTCCTATGAAAATTTTACTTAAGATTGTTTCCCTACTCAAAGAAACAATCACTGTTAGGGTAATTGAACTTTTCAAAATTTCCTTCACTGGAAAACTCTGCTAGTGGTAACCAGGAAAGCAAAAGCTTGATTTAAAGCAAAGGTCATCAGCTTCAGAGACATACCTTGTAGCTACCTCAAAAAAGAAACTAAAAATTAATAAAGTACATAGTTGTAGGATAGAAAAATCATTACGAGGAGGCTGGTAACAAATTGAGCAGCTAAATTCTCTTTTAAAATTGCCCTCATAAGCATGTGCCATTTAAACCTTTCTCTATATTCTGCTTTCTCTCACTGAAATAAGAGATTTATCAACAGCAAAGCAGATAGATGACTCTTACTGCAAGCAGCAAAGACAGATATTTGTATTACCAGAAGAATGATAAAAAATAATGCTGTTCTGGAATTTGCCACAGAATAACAGAAAGGTAGCTTTCCTAAATTACATGTGCTGATTTATCCTTTGTTGAATGCTGACCTTGAGGTCTCTAATCTTCAAAAAATACTATTTCTAGTGACTTGGGCTTACCCAGAGCAAGTGTTATCTAAATTTCAAACTGTACACAATTTTGAATTTAATTCCAGATTATTAGACCTGTTTTCACCTTTTCTAAAACTATAAGACAGATGTTCCTCTCAAATTACAGGTGCCAAAATAACCCTGGATACAGATTCAGAGTATACCTTTGCAATACATTCATATATATGATTGCTGGAAATTTGTGGAGACAAACAGTTCCATTTAAATCTAATGTGAAAACCAGTAAGAACAAAAGTCAGTGGTAAATCTTGATTTTAAAAAATTATCCCACAGGACTACAGATGTGAAAAAATACCAAGTAAAAATTAACAACATTAACTATGCACATGCTGGGAGACTAGTTTAAATTACACTCTTCAGATTCTGTTAAAATTTAAAGGTTTAAAACAACATCAAATATGCATAATGCATTAAAAAAAATCCGCAAATTTGAACAAAAGCAGAACATTGAGAAAGTCAAATGACCTGAAATAGATAAAATTCAACAATAATGACCTTTTCAGGATGAAAGTATAACATTTTACTGCATCTATTAATGCTGAGAGTATTAATAACATCAATATATAAATGCAGAAAACTACAACAGAATATTTAAATTTATTGAAAAGAAAAATAACAAGGCAAGACAGCTAACGACGGATGTGCAAACTGAAAATAGTCTCTGGACTTCATGTGTGATTTCCAAGGTGTTTCTCAAGACAAAGTTGCTGATAACAGTGGAACAAAAATTAGGAGCTACTTACATCATGCGTCAACTCAAAGTACTTCTGACAGGCCAGCTGGAAATGCATGCCCTTCACCAGCTCCAGGATCTACACAGAGGGAGAAAAACGTGGAGGATTCAGAAAAAGCACAACATACACCTTGTTGATCTTCCACACCAGCCTTTACAACAGCCCATGGACCTTTGCAGGACATGACATCTGTATATTCTACTAATAACTGACAACACTTTAAAATGCCCTGGCTACATTAAAAACGGGATAAAACCACAGGAAGGAACACTTGGTCCTTAAAATGTAATTTCAATACTCTTCTAACTTCAAGAATAAGTTGAATCTATATTTTAGCAATATAATTGTGACAGTTATTGTCAAACTGTCACATTGCAACATCGCTTCCATAACTGCAGAAATAAATCTAGTAATTCAAGTAGCTGAAGCATGAAGCAATCAAGGGCACGATTGGTTTCATTGTTTGTTGTTTTTTTTTCCACATTATCAGTTCATACAGATGCACAGTAAAATACTACTATGCTCTCATCAAGAAAATTTAATGCAAATGCTTTAGACAAGTATCTGCGAGAGGGGAACGTTTTTACCTTCAATCAGATTTGTCCCTTTTGAAATGAAGTTATTTCTAGTCAAGCTCAGCAGAATATGTGAGTGAATAGGCTGTTTTGAACATCTATTAGGAAAATCATGCCATCTTTTGTAAATACAATTTGCTTTCCAATTCTACTTCAGGTAATCTCTTCTGTGCTGCATAAAGTCCTATTCTTATCACCAGAATGCAATGCTGGTTGAAATATTTTAAAGTTTCATCACCTCCTCCCTCCTTTATATAATCAAAATGTATGTTCTCTCTGCTTATCAAACAGAGAAAATTGCTTGAATTAAGAGATAGCCTCAGTGGAAGGAAAAACAGTTTTCAAGAAATGTTAATTTCAAGCCCTTTCCCATGGCTGACCTTTGTGTCAAACACAGCAATATACAGCTTAAATCCCTGCTGTACTCATTATCGGGTGCTGCCTTGTATTTATTGACAGATGTATAAATAAATTACATCTGCTGAATGGATAAAAACAGCAATACAGTGCCAGGAAAGTACTTAGCCACATTATTTCTCTGTAATAGCCCAAATGATTACATTTCTATCCCTCTCAGCACCTTCTGTTAAATCTTCAGTAAAAGAGCAAGGTCAGGGCCAACTAAGAGATGAAGTCTAAAAATCTGGCACTATCTGCACACATACATACATATTTATTTTTTAAAATCTCCTCTCTGAAACTGACTGAATTTTATAGTAGCTAAGTATTGAAGAAAACTTAACTATTCTGAACTCATCTATTCAAATTCATATTGCCTCATGTTTTCCTGTTTGTTCCTTACAGTAAGATATATGTCATACAAAAGAGTTATCTCTATTTTTAAAAAAATGCTAACCATGCTGTATGCATGTACTTAAAAAGTATTTTTCACATAGAGGAATTATGAGAAGATGTATTTGATTGTTGGTTAGTTGAAAGAAACATTCATGATATTCTGTAGTATTCAGACTTTTCTCACCTGAATTTTCTAGTCGAAATAAGCCAACTATTTTAACCTAGTTCATAAATAGTTAAGGTTTTCTCAAAATTCTTCTTCCTTTAGTCAAGATTACACACAATAGAATTTTATTAATAAGGAGCATTCTAAATTTAGGTGTAAATACATTTTAAGTCTCAGAACCTTAAGTGAGCTTAGGTATGGACTAGCTTGGAGAACAGCAGTTAGAGGAACCTATATCAGCATTCTCCGGTGAAGTTTGGCAACTATGTCTTCATGTCCTTTCTCTTCCTGTCATTGGTAGAGTGCTCCACAGAACAGATGCCCATCAGAACAGCCCAGAGACTTTCCTCCAGTTTGTTAAATTCAAATTTTCTACATGATTGCACTGGTAGACATAATTTTACTCCTGCTGCTTTACCCTCTCCACCACATCACCTCTCCAGCTTGGAACAGTTGGCCAATTTCAGCCAAATCTGACAAGCAAAGATGATGAAGTCAAATGCTGAATAAAAGTTGTGGTTGGGTAGTAAAGCCACACCAATGATTGTGGCTCATTCAGAATAAAACAAAACAAAAAAGCAGTTATAATTCAGCTTCTACTCATTTTGAGGGATAGCCAAAAGGCAGACAAATTATAAGCCTGATATTTAGTACATATGTAAGTTTAACCTGTCCATGTCAAGGGGGACATGTCAGGTTCACCTTCTGCATATATGAAAGGGCTGAGGAATACAGGACTCATCAAACATATTCAAAGAAGAATAGGCTTAATAGATTAACCTGCTTTATCAGGGAACAAGCCAACAACAAGAGAGGAAACAAAAAAGGTTAACTGCAATAGAAGAGAGTCCAGCTAGAAAGGAGTCAGCTGTGTGAAACTAACAATTCTCTATTAAAATAAAACAGAATTATCATACATAATATTTTCATAAATATTATCTTTCATACTACATGTGTGTACATAACAAAAGCAGTTGTTTTTCACTAGTGTTACCCAGTAACCTCCACTCAAAATTTAATTGACAGCAGCAATCTTTTGCCTCTACATATAGTGTGGTATTTACACTGCATTGCTTTATTCTGCAAGTAAAGGTACATACTCTAGGACTCTTTCTGTTAGTCCTTATGTGCCTTTTCCTCCATTGCCATCTGCAACTTGCTTTTCTGATGTTGCTCCACTGACTACTAATGAGGTTGAGATGATGTTTGGCAGCTGTATGCAACCACCTGCTTTTACACTTCCTTACCACCAAAGCTAAGATGTTGCAGAGCAGGATAGTTGGGGCTCTGTAACTAGACATTATTATTTTCACTTACTCAAAGTAAGTTTGGGGTTGGGGTTTGATTTTTCGTTGGGTTTTTTTGTTTGTTTTTAATTGCAGAACTAACGTATATTTTCGACATGAAAATCTTACTACTATAGATACAGTTGTGTATGACTCATTTCTAACTTTCCCTGGAGGTATTTAAAAGACATGTAGATGTGGCACCTGGGGACATGGCTTAGTGGTGGACTTGGAGGTGTTGGGTTAACAGCCGAACTCAATGACCTTAAAGGTCTTCTCTAACTTCAATTATTCTATGACTCTTTTTATTTCAAAGCTGATTGAAGATATGATTGGGTACAACTGCTGGAGAGTATCTGAATATATTCCACTCCTCTCTTTCAGGCCACTCTGTGACCACCTCAACACTGAATCTGACTCCAGGACTCCCCAGTGCCTTTTGGCTTCTGGTCAGTAAAGTCATCGGTCCTCTCTGTTGATTTCAAGAATTTCCTTTATATTTAAAATTGATTTTGAATGTTTCACGTTTATAATGTATGCACATATAGCACAACTTTCTCAGATTTAAGCTTTTTTCCTCTCAGGGATGAGCTTACAGGCTAGAAAAATATTGTTACAGCTTTGCTCAGGTGCCATGGGTTTCTGTAGCTGAATTTTAGTAGAAGGGGAGGCTTCCAGGACGGTTTCTGTTAGAAGCTGCTAGAAGCTTCTCCTGTCCTATGGAGCCAACGACAGCCAGGTCCAAGAGGGACCTCCTGCTAGTGGACAGAGCTGAGACAATTAAAAATCACAGTCACACCTCTGCGATAACATATTCAAGAACTGGCGTGTTTGCGCAGTTGAAAAATGCCAGCCATGAGATAACAACGCAGAGAGAGACCAAGGTCGTAGCAGGAGGCGGCAAAGGAAGAACCCCACGATGGAGCGGGGGCAGAGGGGGAAGGACTGAAAGCTATTCCCCGCCCCTGCCCCCCGCTCTCCCTGAAGCCCGTGGAGATCTTCTGGGGTTCGGAGACCACCCCCTGCAGCCCCTGGAGGAGCAGGTGGACGCCTGAAGGAGCTGTTGCCCTGTGGGAGACCCAGGATGGAGCAAGATCCTGGAAGAGACCAGCCATGACTCCTGGAGAAGGAGACGCACCTGGAGCAGGCTTTTTCCCCCGGCAGAAGTGTTACCTGGGGGGTGGACTCATGATGGAGAAGTCTGAGGACTATCTCCCATGGGAGGGACCCCATGGGAGCAGGGGAAGGACTCAGAGCTGTGGCCCCCCTGCAGACCGTGGTGAAGACCGTGGTGGAGCAGGTTGTCCCCCTGCAGCGCACGGAGACCATCGGGGTGCAGAGACCCGACTGCACCCCATGGAGTGACCCACAGGACAAGAGCAATGGCAGCAACAACAACCACCTGTGAAACTCCCATTCCCTCCTCTCTCAAATTGCTGGAGGGAAGAATGGGAGGAGTGTTCTTAAGACTGATTTATTTCTGACTTTTTAGTTTTAGTGCTTTTAGTTTTAGTTCTTATCTTGTTAGTAATAAATTTAAGTCTTTAGCTACTCTGAGTTTGCTTTGCCATTATCTCTCAGCTGTTTTTTGCCTTTTCTCCTTTTTCCTTTCCCTCTGGGAAAGGGGGGGCCTGGAGGTTTGGGTGGACACTGGGTGAAAACCCCTACATCAGGTTAATACACTTGAGTATTCCACTTCTCTGTTTTCCCACCAATTTAAAATAATACTATAAAAAACTACATATTATGATTATAAATTTTTTTGCTATTTTTTCAGTGACACATTTTCATTTAACTGATGAATCATGCATGAGTTTATAGCCACCTTTTAAAAAATACAGTCATGCCTGGTTTTAGATATGATAGATAACCCATATCCTCTGCTGCAATGCTCATTCAAAGTCTGGACTGTCATAAAGTATGAAAGCATCTGAAATAAGAATGAAATCAGAATAAAAATAGGGAAAATCTACAAAATTTAAAAATAATTATTTCCATCATGTATGTTCTAAGTTTCAAGAACAATGAGCTGAAACATTTTAGTTTCATGTTTGTTATTTCTTCTTCTGTTTTCTCATCCTTCATCTACTATTTTTGTGCATCGTTCTTTTTTCCTTCTCTCTCTTCTAAATATATTTAGATTGTATTATTATTATATATAAGAGTTTAATACACTATAAATTCAAGCTGTAGAAGTGAGAAGCAGACACAGCCCTTAATTCTGTCCAACCATTCCTGTCATCTGAAAAGGAACCTCATTACTCCTCACCTTCCCAAGGTAAGTTTATAGTGGGATAAATGTTTTTAAAATTTATTTTATAATGTAATCATAAGGCCAGCATAAGGAAAGGAATGGAAACTCAACAGGTGGGGATGAACAGAGAACTGCCTTGTCCACCAGCAGGGACCATTTGGGCTAATTAACTACTCATGAAACTCAAGTCTAAGATTTGACTAACAAATTTAAATACTTCTAAATTAGACATACTGAAATTATTGCCATTCATGTCTTTAATTACAGGGAAAAAACCCATGCGTTTTAACTCTGTTTTTCATATTATTTTTTCAAAAAGGCACATTTGACTGAGCATTGATACAGGTTGCCCAGAAAGGTTGTGGAGTCTCCACCCTTGGAGTGAGTTAAAAGTGGTATGGACAGTCCTTGAGACTCAGTTCTGGATGACACTCCTTGAGCAGGGAGTTGGACAAGAGAACGTCCAGAGATACCTTCCAACCTCAGCTATACTGTGATTCGATAATAACAGTCTCCATAGCACCTAAGTTTTTAATTACGTCCTTTTGGTGGTTAGAATATCAAATCCAAACTTTAAAAACCACGTTTTCTAGTTCAACCATGTACCTACCTTCTGTACTTTCAGTTGTGTTCTATTAGAGTAACATATGCATACACACTCTATAAGTCTTTTTCCTGTAGTTACTTGTTATTAGGCACTCTAACAACAATATATAAGTATCTGAAGGGAGGGTGCCTAGAGGTGGAGCCAGGCTCTTTTTGGTAGTGCCAAGGACTAGAGGCCACAAGCAGAAATTCATGTGCACAAAGTTCCACCTGAACATGAGGAAGAACTTTACTGTACAGGTGACTGAGCACTGGAACAGATTGCCCAGAGAGGCTGTGGAGTCTCCCTCACTGGAGATATTCAAGAACCAGCTGGACACAACACTGAGCAGTCAGGTTGGACCAGATAACCTACAGTGGCCCCTTCCACCCTCCTGTCACTGTGATTATCAAACCGATTAGCTGTGCTTCTCACTGTGTTTATGCCTGTGTTTCATTCCCTCGAGTTTTCTTTTCCCATGCTGGTTTTTTTTTTTTTTTACTGTCACAAGCCTATTCACCAGTCACTAGTCAACATTACCCTTTTTTCTTACCAGTATTTAAATCAGATTTTTTAACAGTACACTCTTAATTTCATATAGCCTTTTTAACATTATAATCTCACCTGACAAGAGTCAGAAGTAACTTTTCATTTCTAATACCTGTTTCCATTTAGCAACAATAAATTGAATACTGAGAAAATATTTAGTCATTGGAAATACTGTAAATCAAATTTTTAAAATAATTAAGTTTTACTCACACCATATAAAGATGTTTTGTCATATCGAGATATTTAAGCCATGTCATGTTAATACTCTACAATATTGTACCCATTAATGGTGCCAGTAATAGTAACACCCTGGCACCAATAAACATACACAAAAGAAATCAGGTGGTAGCTTTAATACTGGGGGGAGAAAGGGGTTAGATTGTGCTGGTTAAATTGTATTGATTTAGTTTATATGCAAAAGCAATCCTAGGGAAATCAATAAGAATACTCATACTTGAAAAATACATCAAGTACAAGACAATTAAACATGGCATATATTCTAGCTGAGAAACCGTAGAAAATTTTAAGGAACTTTGACATACTGAATTTCACTGTAATAATAAAATGGGTATCACAGGAAGTTTGTCTATATTAGGAATCTCAACTGTTCTTGCATTTTTTTTTCTGTTTTCCTCAATAAATGCTGACTTAATAAAAATATCCTTCCTACTTAAACAGTACTTCCTCTTATTTAATCAAAATTTGTAAAAGCCTTACCGTGAAAATGACTGACATTAAAGCAAAATTCTTTAGCTTCAAGAGAAAAATAATTTTACAGAGAGCAATTATTAAAACTTTTCTAGTATTAGATCATCAGAAGGGAGACTGTGAGGATTTTTTTTCACTGTGGTGGGTTTCGGGGTGGTTTTTTCACTGCTTTGAGAGGTTTTTGTGGGGTTTTTGTGTTTTTCAAACACAAAAAGCTACAATTACAAATAAAGACATAGCATAGCCTAAGGAAAATGTGAAATAAATACAAGTTAAATAATTCAGTTCTTGGAATAAACATCAGGATTAATTCTCTCTGCTTTAGGCTACATAATAACTGGCCGGGCCTGGAAGTCATCTCCTGTATTACTTCCAGAAGATGACTTTGGTAGATACAATCTCAGGATACAACCTCACAAAATCTGGACTGGAACACCAAGTTCGACCTAGATAATTCAGTGAGCAGATTCACATATTCAAAAGTTTTGATCACTTTTTTAATTACAGTACTACAGAACAGCTGCAATGAAAGCAGCCTAATGCTTTGACTGAATTCTGAAGTCATGCGACATCTGGCAATATTTGCCCTTCACCATCACCCCAAGGTCCAGCATTCGTTTTTCACACCTAGTCCTGGGAAAAGCCCTCTGAAGATGGGGTTTGTTTCCACCACACACAAGCCAAATGCTTTATCTGTATGGGAAAAACTCAGAAATTCTTATGAACCTTAAAAGAAAGAATGCATCTCAAGAGTATGGACGGCCCTAGAAACGGAAGACTGGGAACAGCACTACAGAGCTAACCACCTTGGGTAAAACCACAGCCACAAGGGCTGGACATTAGCCCACATTCTGGCTCACATAATAGCCATGAGAGAAGCCAAGAGGAGAAAGGGACTTATTCATGGCCTTCAAGGGAAAACAGGTGAGTACTTTAAACCAGAAGATGAAAATCTCAGTGGGGAACCAAATCATAATTACATAGCTAAATCCAAAATAAATGTTTCAAAAATTACGTGTCATTTTTTGGAACAGAGCAACGAACAAGTGTAAGAGGCCCTGAGTTCCAGAAAAGGCATACCATTTATTAAAATACATAGCTGAAAGGTCAAGCTATGAACCATCACTAAAAATAGGCACCTATGAGGTTGTAAGGGAGCTCTCACTGGATCTGGAGGTCTACTAGAGTCAAAAGGTATGCATGGTTTGGGTGAAATGTCAATCTGAAGACCCAGATACTGGAAAAGCAACTACATCAGAGGTTTTGAGAGATTGGTAAACCATCCAACCCCTAATATCCATTCACTGAGCTAAAGCAAAAAATAACATTTCTGATACTCAGCAACTATCACTAGCATCACAGAAGAGTCTTAAAAGACAAGGTCTGTACTGAAGGATCCTCAATTGTTATTAGTCATGCAAACATGAGTAACTATGACGAAGAGCAACAAGAAGTGGTAGCAATAATGAGAACTTGGAATATTAGTTCAGATGTGAACTAATAAGGTTATGAGTGGAGGATGTATTGTTTTGGATTTGTTTTGTTTTAACAGTACCAGTGGACACTGCAAAGCCCTGACTGCACTTAAACTGACACCACAAAATTCACGGACAGGACAGTGTCCATTTCCAGACAAAGAACTGGAAACACTAATGAAAACAGTTTTTCATAGTCACTTTTGGTAAGACGATTTAAGACTCCAAGTGAATCCAAATTCTACACTACAAAGGGAAAAAAAACCTCAAAAATACACACACACAAAAATAAAAACACAACTCACATCAAATAAGGAACTACATTACTTATAACAATACAACTTTACTGTGCAAATTCACTGAAGAAATAACCTTTACTAAATCCTGGCCACAAATACAGAAGGCTGCTAACCAGTAAATCCTCACCAATCCTTCCAATTATTAGCAGGATAAAAATCTCAGACCACCATCGATTTTTGATGCATATAAAAAGGAAAAAAGTCAAAGGAAGGTATATCCAGTCTCAGATATATGGATGCTCATTCATACAAACCAGGAGAAAACAGGGGGGAAAAAAAACGGAAAAAATGTAACTCGGCAAAAAGGTGGTATTGCAAGAGTTTGTCAAGAATGATTATGAGTGAACAGTATACTCTTTAAAACTATTCTCTTTTAATTTGTATCTTACTTATTCTTTCCAGAGGAGGCTGCTTTAAGTGGAACTTTCACATCCATTTTTTCCTAATTCAACAGTCTGTTGATGCCTGACAAGCAATGGTGACACTCCACATGAACTCACAGCTTAAAGCAGGTTTTTCCTATGGACCTAAAGCAGGTTTCAGGCAGTTAAGAAACACAACTGTTTGGTGAACTGTTTCAGCTTAAATATGACCCACATGTCTTCCTCCAATGAAAATCATGGCAACATTTTATTGCCTTAAGCTCTTGCTAGATCAAGCCATGGGAGACACAGTTCTTCAGTACATGTCTGTAATTTCCAGTTCTTACATTGTCCTTGCTATACAAGATAGATTTTTAATTTAACATTATATGTTTAAAAGCTGATAAAAGTCTCCAGTTCACAAGCTTTTCATGTGCTTTTGCTGTTTAGGGGAAGTTAGCACAATGGATGATTAAGAAAGTATGGGTTTTAGAAGTTTATTATAGAAAACAATTATGTATGTCTACTGACTACACCACAGTCATCCACAAGTCAGTGCAAGAATAAAAATAAGTTCTCTAAAGCACTGCCATATTCATTTAAACTTTTTTAATCACAGTGCAGTAGAACAAAATTCTGCATTTTACCCACTATAGTAGTAAACCAACTCATAATAATAAACAATAAAAGCTGGTGACAGTAATCTCATGTCAGTGGGAGCACTGCAGCCAGAAAACCAAGATTCTGGTTTAAACCTTTCATAAGAAAAAATATCTCACAATGCACACTGACAAATTGCATACAGCATTCCTACATGAATAGAAAGTAAAATTGAAAACCTGTGCTTTATTAATTAAAATGTCAAGCAAAATATGCCTTACCTGAGTTATTCCACTGGGAGGGATCTTGTATGACTGCAGCTTTTGCTTCAGTAGCTCAGGATCACTGTGGCGGAATGGGCACCCTGACAGTAAAAAACAAGCAACCTTACAAACAAGGCTGTTTACTTAGGAGTTAGTGCAGAAAGGGCCTCAAGAGACCAGCTAAGCTGTTCCTAATTGTCTAACAGCTTATTAATAGGAAAGTTAATTACCCATGTGTAAAACTGCTTAGGTTTTTTTCTTTTCTTTAAATAATTACTCTACTGCATAGTTATCAGGGCACCACAGGCTCAAGAGTTACATAAAACACCCCACCATAAAAAGGCCACAATTCTCATTCGTTGACGGGAAAAGAGTTTAAGTTAGTTCCTTACTAAAAATGATAGCGTTGGTACATTTAATAGCTGTGGAAAAAAACTGGAAAAAACAAGCAATTTAAAGCACAGCCCACTGTAAAAATAACACTTTATAAATAGCCTAAAAAGTTCTACCACCTAAGTAACAGCGGAATTTTTTTTGTTCCAGAATTAGAGACTGAATGAATGACTTAGAACTAGCGTAACAATGGTAATGCCAGTGTAAGCTTTCCATCTTTAGTCACACGGGGGTAAGAGCTTTCAAAGTATTCTAGAAAACTTCAGAACTCCTATACAATAGAATTCATATCTCAGAACACCTCAAATCAGTTATTTCTTAAAGCATCTGTACATCTAAAGTCTCCTTGAACTGCATGACACAATGTATATAAGAACAGGAGTTATCAAGTCTGATCTAAAGAGAACATTTCAAGACCACTACAGTCTGGAAATTAAATACTTAAGAGACTACAGGAGGGAGTTGCTTCTCTTTAATTGCCAAGGGAGTCTGCTGTTTGTAAACATTTGGGGTTTTTTCCCTTAAGGAACTCACCATGATAATCCCCTTGACTTGGTGGGTTGGACATGATAATCTTCATGCAGCTGTATGGAGTATAATCAGTTCTCCTTCCTTCTTTCCCATAGCTGTGGCGAATGCTGTAAGCATATCCCTTGTCAAACTGAATAAACACAGAAGAATGAATTCTTACATATTGTGCCATTAATTCTATCTGATCTGCAAATAGAAATATTGACTAATAAAATAAATTTTAAAAAACACTCAAACTGGAAAAAAATAAAAATCTAGTTCTTTGCTGCTAGCTTTGGTTTCTATACTACATAAACTTGCATATGAACATAAAGATACATATTTTACAAGCATATCACAAGAGAAGGGTGTAATTGCACTGATTTAAAGTCTTTTCAGCCAATGCTGTAATGACTTTAAGTATAAGATGATATAAATTTTGAACCCCACAGTGTTAGCAAATGGAGAACACATAGTAATTTAAAATCTTTCACAAATGTACATAAATTGATTGTTTTATCAGGAAAAAAATAGAAATTCAGATTTCATTACTCAGTTTAATGTTTCACCTATACTTTGCTTCAGCACAGTTCAATTCATCAGATTTTAAAATGGAGCATTACTTTGCTTGTATAAAAAAAGATTTTCTCTTTTGTCTGCTGATAGACTACCAACTCCTCCAACAAAATAAAATTTTCTAAAGGAATACACACGTACTCAAACATTTATCTTGACAGTTGAACACAGAGCTATCAATATATCATTTTAGATAAGTCCTGTGGAGAATACTCGATTCAGTGAGTTCATGTTATTTTTTAAGTGGCAATCGGTGACATAAAATCTGTAGTAGAATCAAATTACTTAACATGCAGATTCCATTAAGCTGCATTGACTATTAAAAGACATTAAGGAAAATCTGTTCAAATACCATACTTTGAGTCCTAAAACCCACAAATATGATAAAATAACGAAGCACCATATTTAGAATTACAAATCCTCAGTCTCTCTTTGCCTCAAAAAATCCTGTGAAAATATATAAAAGAATGGCTCTTCTCTTGCTCAATTCAAAATTTTAGCATTAACCTTATGTTCTGCATCTGAATATAGACAATTCCCATAAGAATTTAAAACTTCTTCTCAAAAACGTAAAATTATTTTTTACTCAGGCTCAGGTATTTTACTTCATTTTATTTAAAATAGAATGCAATATACTGAGCAAAATCATTCAAGCATACAACTGGTAGCACTAGCGCTGCAAGGATACTTGCATTTCTACAGATAAATGTAGTTCCCTGCTTGGCCTGTGGATGTCCAAGTAGTAATTCAGAATATTCACATACCTATGAAATACCCTGACCCACTAAAATAGGTCAAAAATAAAATAGAAGTGTATTTTCCTTCATATAAGGCACTTAAATGTTTTTGCAAATATACTCGTAAATCTGTAACTTAATATCTAAATACATGATGTGTATAAAAACACACACAAACGTTGAGAAAAAAAAACTAAATTGCACCTGACTTAAATGGTAGAAAAGAAACTTCTCCATAAAGATGTTCATTGTAATCAAGCCAATACATGAAGAAGACAAATACTCAGCACTCATCCCAAATAAGGCTTAAGACATCCAAAACTCTGAACAAACATTGACTAATTACGCATTTGACGAAGTGACTTTACTTCAAAAGGTTTTTTTAAAAGCAGTAGGGGAAAGAAAGAGATAATACAGAATTTTGTTTTCCAGCATAGCCACAGGCAGGATCCAGCATACCTTTTTTCAGACAACCTTTCAGCTCAGGAAATAAAAGAACTGGTTGATTGAAGAGTAAATGAACATTACTTTTGCTAGCAACAGAGCTGGCGTTACCAACTCTTCATTAGAAAGAAGAGGAAGGCTGTATGAGGCTTTATAAGAGTGCTCCAGGTTGTGTGCATGTACTCAATGGCTGGGGAAACTGCTCCCCTCCCCTTGACAGGGCAGCAGCAGCTGCTGGCCAAGTGCTGCCAAAAAGGAGCAAACATCAAATAGAAAGATGTGTGTATTTTAATTTCTAACCTCTGCATGAACCTGTTAAACCCAAGATGGAATCTGTGATCCTGAAGCTACCTATTCTACCCAAAATCCTTCTTTTTTTTCAAAAGATGAATGAAAACACATTTCATTTGCTTAACAAAAGATATTTCAGCAAGCAATTACATTAGACTAAATTAATTTTTTTCAAGGGAAAACCAAGTCATGAATGCTTTAGGATGTATTGCTTACCCTCTTTAACAGTTCTCTGTACTAAGATCTTGAGCTGTACTTTTCACATCACTTGCCTTAATGCCCACAGAAATTACTTTTACCACCTAACCCATTTCTCTGTGCTGAGAAGCAGCTCTTGCAGTAAATAGAAACAACAGCTACACAGTAACACAATAAGCCTTGGGATAGGTTGGATCTTTTCTCGTTGCTTTCTTGTAATCCAGTCTCGGTGGTCAAAAGCTTTTGCAGTGGCAGAGAACAACACAGCTACATGGTGCAAGGTGGCACACACACAGTAACATGCTTCACTGAGAGCTCTCTTGTTCTTGTGGTTCAGCTTTTATTATCATTGATCAAGGAAACAGGACTTTAGCAGGGCCAATATCTGACAGGTTGTGTGGTCATCCTTAGAAGGAAGAAACAATGAACTGTGGCATTTCACTGCAGAAAACACATCCTGCAGAAAAGACCTCTCTGTGGACTGGGGAATGAACTCATCAGCCTCTGTAAGCAGTGAACTGGTTCACACAGAAGGCAGAAAGCTGAGACAAAAGCAGTCCTACCTAAAATTGTCACTTTGAGTGTGCAAGTCTAGGCATCAGGAATGGCGTGAATTTTTGTTGTAAAAGACTACAAGTTAACTCTCCAAGGTTTAACCTGATCACTGCAGACAAAGTTTTTTGATGACTTCTTTTTCCTCCAGGCATGGCTGTAGGATTGTCATCAGCAGTGCACTTCAGACCATATGTGTGTAGTTTTGAGGGTTTATGCACCAGTATTTGTTATGATGAACTGAGGTGTCCAATGCATATAGTAATAATAGTGGGTATCCTCGTGACACTGAGGCTTTCTTAAACTTCTCCCTATAAGAAACTAAGCTGTTAGCATTGATCAGTGGGACAAAAGCATATGAAATCCTTAGGTATGGAATGAGGATATATATCAAAAGGATCATTTGGGAGGTATATGTTCTTCTTTGAAGAAAAATTTTCATCAACCAAAGCACAGAAGGATGGGTCATGTTTGCCTCATAATTGTCAGTTTAATATACGTGAGTACACTTTCAAAAATGAACGGGAAGGAACGATATTCCGCAGGCATTCCAGCCACTGAACAATAAGCATCATGTCATCATGGACAGTTACTTTCCTTATATCACTTGTCATATTTGCAGATTAGTATCTGGAAAAATAACTAGGTGCTCCATAAATTTTGTTATCAATTCTGATACTCAGCACGTGTATTAGGATGAAAAATAATTTGCTGACAGGTCTTCCAAGCCCTGTATGCTCAGGTTCACACTTCCACAAAACTTTCATGTTTCAGTTAAAATTACTTCTACATACTCATGTAAGTTTTTCTGCATCTATTCCTTACAGTACTGGGAAATTTATTTATTTGAAGTCTAACAACTAAGCAAAATGACTGCATTAATTTTTTCTAGCTTCTTGGCTGACCACCAGATTAGTTCGAACTCTGCAAAATTCAAAGTAGTAATGGTTTAACACCTCTTTTTTCAAACTGTCATTGGGTAATTTCCTATATAAAACTGTTGAGACTCCATAGGTAAGTGTCAAAATCATAAGTTTATCGCACACAGTTGCATATCCTCTGAAATAATTGGATCAACTTCTTCATTCATTTCCTAGGCAGTCACTCAAATCATTACTGTTGACACTGCATAGTTGGCATATCTTCATCCAAGCAACTTTTCTTTCTTTAAGCTCATTCTTACAATAACCTCAACTTGAGATTATCTTTTCCCAAGCACAGCTGCCCTTTAGGAGCACAAATAAATACAACAACAAAAATTTATCCTAAATTACCAACCCACAGCACAATTTCCTCAAGTACAGATTCGAGTCATGAGTTAAAATTCAGCTGGAAAACGTAATTTGTGAGGCAGACAGCACATACCCATTCACAGTATGTACAAAAAACTTCTTCCCTTCCTATTTCAGGATTTCCAAACTGCACGAGGTAAGAACCACTTGAACCTGTAGACAGCCTCATCTACCAAAAGGAAATCAGTCATTTCATACGAAACAGCTACACAGTCACATTTATGACATTACGATCAGGAAATGAAATTGGAAATTAGAATAATAAAAGGGTTAAGGTTGGAAAATACCTTTAAGATCAAGTCAGCCTAGCACCACCACCACTAAACTACGCCCTCAAGTCCCATATCCACATTTTTTTCACACAGTCAGAACGTCCACCAGCCTGGGAGGGAACCACAAGGACCATCAAATCCAGCTTCTGGTCCTGGACAGGACCATCCCCAAGAATCACACCATGTTCCTGAGAGTATCACCCAAACACTTCTTGAAATCTATCAGGCTTGGTGCTGTGACCACTGCCCTGGGGAGCCTGTTCCAGTGCCCAACCACCCTTTGGGGGGGAAAACTTTTTCCTGGTATCTAACCTAAACCTCCCTTGACACAATTTCAGGTTATTCCTTCAGGTCTTGTCACTGGTCACCACAAAGAATTCAGTGCCTGCTCTTTCCCTTCCCCTCACAAGGGAGTTGTAAATACAATGAGGTCTCCTCTCAGTTTCCTCTCCAGCCTGAACAGACCAAGAGACCTCAGATGCTCCTCATTCAGCTTCTACTCATGACCCTTCACCATCTTTGTTGCCCTCCTGTGGACAGAGAGCTTAATACCTTTCCTATATTGCAGTGCCCAAACCTGCACACAATATTCCAGGTGAGGCTGCCCCAGTGCAGAGCAGAGTGGGACAATCCCTTCCCTCAACCAGCTGTTGATGCTTTGCCTGATGCCCCCCAGGACAAGGTTGGCCCTTTTTGGCTGCCAGGGCACTGCTGACTCATATTCAACTTGACATCCACCATGACATCCCCAGGTCCCTTTCCACAGCACTGCTTTCCAGCATCTCATTCCCTAGTCTATAAGAACATCCAGGGTTGCCCTATCCCAGGTGCAGAATTCAGCACTCTCTCTTGTTGAATTTCATATGGTTCATGATTGCCCAGTCCTCTGATTTACTGAGGTCTCTGCAGGGCCTCCCTGAGTCTGAGGAAGTCAACAGCTTCTCCCAGTTTTGTGTCATCTACAAACTTGCTTAATATCCCTTCCAGTCCTGTGTCCAAGTCATTGATGAAGATGTTGAAGAGCACAGGGATGAAGGTAGAGCCCTGTGGAACCCCACTAGTGACAGATCACCAGACTGATGTCACCCCATGCTCTGTGGTCGACCCATGAGCCAATTACTCACCCACCACATGATGTGTTTATCCAGCTGTGTGCTGGACATTCTGCCCCAAAGGATCCTGTGAGAGACAGTACTGAAAGCTTCAGTGAAATGATCAGCCAGATGTGTTACCTTGCCATAAATCAGGTCGGAATGCCAATTCCAGGAATGGTGACTCAACCACTACCTTGGGCAGCCTCTTCCAGTGCTGTTCCAAACACTTCCCATGAAAAAAAAAAAAATTCCCAATACTTAACCCTAAACCTTCCCTGGTGCAACGTGAGGCCACTTCCTCTCATCATTTCACTTGCTATCTGGGAGAAGATGCTGACCCCCACCTGGTTACAACCTCTTTCCAGGTACTTTTAGAGGTCAATGAGATCTTCCCTGAGCCTTCTCTTCTCCAGGCTAAAACAACTCCAAGCTGCTCCTCACAGGACTTACTCTCCAGACCCTTCTCCAGCTCTGTTGCCCTTCCCTGGACAAGCTCCAGTACCTCAATGTGTGTTACCTTACAGTGAGGAGCCCAGAACTGGTCACAGGATTTGAGGTGTAACCTCACCAGTGCCGGGTACAGAGGGACAATCACTGCCCTGGTCCTGCTGCCCACACTATTGCTGACACAGCCCACAATGCCACTGGCATTCTTGGCCACCTGGGCACACTGCTGGCTCATCTTCAGTCACCTGCTGACCAGCACCTCCAGGGCCTTTTTCTGCCAGGCCACTTTCCAGTCACTCTGCCCTCAGCCTGCAGTGCTGCCTGAGGCTGGTGTGACCCAAGGGCAGGACCAGCACTTGGCCTTATTGAACCTCATACCTTTAGTCTTGGCCAATCCATCCAGCCCATCCAGACTCCTCTGTAGAGCCTTCTTATCCTCCAATAGATCAACACTCCCACCCAGCTTGGCATCATCTGCAAACTGACTGAGGGTGCACTCCATCCCCTTGTCCAGATCATTCATAAAGGTGTTAAACAGGACTGTTCCCAACACTAAGCCCTGTGGAACACCACTTGTGATCAGCCTCCAGCTGGATGTAACCCACTCACCACCACTCTCTGGGCTCAGCCATTTAGCCAGTTTTTTTTACACAGTAATGTCCCTATCCAAGCCATGAGCTTGAGTTTCTCCAGGAAAATGCTGTGGGAAATAGTGTCCAAGACTTTACAGAAGTCTAGGTAGACAACATCCACAGCCTTTCTCTCATCCACTAAGTGAATCACTTTGTCATAGAATGAGATCAGGTTGGTCAAGCAGGACCTGCCTTTCATGAGCACATCCTTCAGCAAGAAAATAAACATGTTAGATGGTAACTAACAATGAACTGGTGATGAGAATTTCTATTGCTTTGTTTTTAAATAGAACACAGTATTTAATTTTCAATAACAATTTAAACAGTTGAATTAAAATGGCAATATTTGACAGCACCATAAGAGATACTGTGCTTTTCCCAAATATCTATTAAAATACTTTCCCTCAAATAACAAATGAACACTCAAATCTGACTACTGTAAACATGTTTTACTTTCAACAGATTTTTGGAGAACATTCACTACAATTTTAAGGAACTTTTAAGGCAAGTCTAATATCAGAGAACAATCTTGAATACTTCACTAAATATTTAGTCCCCAACACACTCATTTAGAGTTTAACATGAGAAGAAAAAAAAAAAAAATCTAATAAACACATTCTAAAGCAAGAAATTTCATTCAGTTAGTTAAAAAAAAATCCTCCACACTCCTGGTATTCCATCAATTATAAGTACATCAATGCCTTTCTGATTTTTCTGCTGGTGTTTTTCAACCAGTATTTCTCACATTTCAATATTCAAAGAAGTTAACTGATGTAATTTGAAAGTTTATCTTTCAGCAGAAGGTAAGCAGGAAGTTACATGGATTATTCATTTTATCAGAAGTGGCAGACAGAGAATAGGGGTCTCCAAAACATTTAATGGCAAAGGAGAACATTATCACCAAGAGAGGTGTAAGAGTCTTAACAGATCGCAAAGTAGACAGGAATTTGGCATGTGGTACAATAAAAAATGTCTAAGGAAGTGAAACAGAAGAGTAACTAACTGCATCTACAGGAATAAGACTCAGTTCCAGACATCTACATCCAGACATCTTCCACTATTGTCAATGAAGGTCAATGCAATCAGAGGAGTCTGGGGAGCAATTCCTTTTGCCCTAACGTAGGCACCTAGAGGGTCATTAAATAAATCATTCTCTAGACACTATTGACTGTATAGGCTGGATCTCTATTGATCGTAATGGCAATTTACAATCCAAGAATATGGATACCAAGGAGAAATTCAAGAAAAGAAATTCAGTAAGTCTGTATCAAAACTGGGAGAAATATACAGTTTTATGTATACCACAGCAGCATGTATTAGAAGTTTCCAAAGAAGATAGGTGAAGACTGGTCAAGGATCCCTGCAAAGTCAGCAAACTAATTTCTTACTGCTTATTCAAGCTCTATCAATACCCTAAAAAAGAATGCTCACTTCTATAGTTTTAATGTAACATATTTACAGACTCATGTAGCTCATGATACTGCAGCAGATACTGCAACCTAGATCAGCATGTACGATAAAAACCTAATAATATAGGTTTGAAAAATAGGAATGAAAATTGATGTCAGCATGGAGACATGCCACTTTGTGAAGAATCCTGAAATGCATCCAATCCAACTCTGGTTATAAGACCAACCAGCAACAAAACACAGAACTGGAAATGAGGTTCAGGCTGCATGCTGACAGAGGGTTTATTATTCTCACTAGTCCATCACAACATCTTCGAGGATGAGAAGGCAGCATTCAGCAGACCAGACTGCAATAGGTCAAAGCGAGAATGGATGTTGGAAGAGATTTAGAGTGAAGCCCCTACTCTTGGTTCCAGCTCATAGCTGCGGTACTTGGGATATCTTCTGCTTCTCAAAAAATAGTTCAGCACGTTACCACACTGAACTCAAGAACCTGGCACATCAGGCTTATTCATTCTAATAATAGTAATTTTCCTCATAAGGAAGGAGAAAGAGCATAACGCAAAGCCAAGCTATGCAAGCAGTCATACTACAAATTGGAAATTTGGCAGGGCATGAGGACTCCCAGGTTGCCGGGACAGCAGAAGAGAAACTCACAAATGATAGATGATCTGAGGAAAAATTGCCTTGGCCACTCCAGACAGACAATCTAAATTAGAAGGACTTTTGGCATTAAACCAACAGATGTGTTTCAAGCCACAGCAACGAAAATGAACAGTACATACTGATCTGCTCTTGAAGAGCATTGCTGCTGTCAGGAGCTGCATCTCACCTGTGCTAGGGTGTTCCCAATTACAAATACCTCTACAGGATACAGGAATTAATGCAAGCAAGTCTGGCTCAAGATCGCTGTCATTCCCCATCTAAAACTCTGCTGTAAAACCAGATTTTTTTTTTTTAATTAACAGTCTAATAAAAGACAAAATTAGATTTTAGGATAATGATCCAAGAAAACAAAAGTGCAGAAAAGCAGACAGTAGCCCTTGCTGTCATAATAAAGAGAACTGCTTACATATAAGCTACATTTTATATTCTATCTTATGCAAAGTGCATTATAATCAAGATGCATTTGAACAATAGACTGCAATTATGACAACAGCCTCTCTGCATTCAACAGAAGAAATCTTGTTTTAAAAATACACAAGTCTATTTTCCTACCCTTTTTTTCCTTAACTTTAGTTAATTCATCACTAAAAGGTTATGACTAAAAGATTACATGACTGCAGGGAAAATGGGAACAGGAGTATAAAGAAGCTCTAGTTCACAGCCAGACTGCTCAGAAGAAGTAACATACACCTCATTTTTTAGTGCTTGTTGTAAGGTTCTAAAATCAGGGAAATAACTCTGGTAAGAAAGTATAAGAAGAAGTCCAACTACTATAATTGGTTTTTCTAAATCAACTTCTTAGAGTTTCACTAGTATTGCTCCAGTTCTTGTGCCCCAAGCACAACTCCATTAAGCAGATGAATTAGAAGAAGGTAAATTGGCATTTAAACAGCAAAATTTACCATAAAGACCACATGCTTCTGCTCCCACATATACAGCAGGGGACCAGAAGAAAAAGAAAACAAACAAAAAAGACAGTGTTTGGAGGACATTTTGTTTTTCTTCTTTCTGAGCAGACTTCAGAAGGGACATGGGGAACAGCAGAAGCTCAGAGCACACCACATTATGCAGAATTCAGTTTCACAGCTAAATAGTATTGTACATTTCACACAAAATCAGATCACAACCCTCTTTTAAGAAGCAGTTACCTTTATAATGTTGAAATACTTAAGCCCTATCAGAGTAATTTCACTTTCTTAAACTGATATATTAAATTTCCAACACATAAATTGTGCACAGAACAAATATTGTATGAAGAGCTATTCTGTCTTTATTCATGAGATTCAATAGATTTTAAAGACGTGGCAAAATGTTAAATTAATTCTGAAAGCAAAACTACATTTTTGTTTACATTGTGCCTATTGTGGTATATCAGCAAAGAGAACATTTGATACAACATGCTGCTTTTCTGAATGACTGCATATGAAATATAGCCATAATTTACTGGCTGAATATAGACAGATGGAATACGAGAGTTATATGATGTTACAACAACTACATGGATATTATCAAACGAGAAGGTAAAGTATACAGGATTATGGGTTTTGCTTTGGAATCAATTTACATGGTTACAGGGTATCTAAATGCTTAATAAATTAAAATATTCTTCCAAAGAATTATATCGAGACTAAGAAACTATTCTATCAAAACTTTTCTGTTCAAAAAGCACAGGAACTCAAATAGAAAAGATGCTAAGCCATTCAGCTTGTCCTGGAATGTGATACAAAGACACAAATGAAAATATCTGTAGCTCAAAAACAGTCAACCCCTGGCTGAGACGCTGGGGTAAATAGCTAAAGAGCTTAAATATGTTACTGGTGGTGTGCATGGCAATGTACACCAGGCATTTGAAAAAACCTGCTGAAGACTATATTTATTGACATTCAGATACTTCACAATCCCTAAACTTAAAAATGTATCAACATTGGCAAACCCATCTACTACTTTTCTTAAAACGTCATGGAATGACTTTCTTGCTGCTGCTGTGGGGGCCAATACAACAGAAACCTCTTCTGACAAGTATACAGTCTTTCTACACCTCTAACAAAGTGCAAGACTGACAAAAAGGAATCTTACAAAATACAAGGTCTGGCTTCAACATCCAGTTCTATACATACAAGTCTAAAAAGATACTACAGCAAGATGTATGTACAGCAATGTGTGTTGCTGGGAGTAAAACAAGTCATAAGAGAGCAGATTCTGATCTAAGTAAGTTTTAGTACAGGAAACATAATGACTGTTTTCACTATTTTCAGTGCAAGAACCTTATTCATCAGCTCATATATTAGTTTACTACCACCTAATATGTAACCACTTGAAAAACTGATCCCATTTCTTTTTATAATTGTTTAGTACAGTTAAAAAACATCACTAAAATTATGCCAGCACTGTAATTGATGTCCTAGAAGACTGATTATGTAGCTAGAGCTCTTCTCTCTCCTTAAGACATGCCACAGGTTGAAAAGCTGCCCAAAATTTTCCCTTTTAATGTAATCAAAAGTAAAGGCAGATACATTTTTAACAGGTAAAAAAAAATGCCAAACAAATGGAAGTACTTTAAAGTGAATAATCACGGGAAAATGGCACTGTAACTTTGGCTTCACAACAAAGACTAGAGAATTCCAGTTTTAACTAGAATAAATGAGAAAATTGAAAAGCACAATCCTGTGCTTGGAGAGAAAAAGTGAAAGAGCATTTTTACCATAGCACTTATTACTGTGACTCCTAGAATATTTAGGTGCCCACACAATAACCTTCATGTATATTGTAGTCCAATATTATTCTAAGTTTTCCAGTACCTCATCATTAGTTGTGGTCTATTGGAATACAAAATACAGTAAAAAAATCATTATTTTATATCAAGTCCTTTTCATTTGAGAATGACAGCTTTGAGATTCTGAAACTATTATGTTAGAACTAGCATTTTTTTTTAATTAAAAGGCTTTTTTAAAAAACAAAGTTTCTGGAACAAAAAAGTTAAAATATAAAATTACAGTGAAATGGATTTTTGTCCATACTCAGTAAGCTTAGACAACTGTAAGATACACTGATATGTTGATTTGTAATTTAAGATCTGAGAAAAGAAAGTTTCAGAAGGAGATACACAGAAATATGACTGAGCTGAAAACATATCCACATTAGGGACTGGCATAATTAAAACATAATTATATTCCAAAGACCCTTTCCCTTTAGTATCTTTAAATATACTGATAAACCCTGGCTTTCAAAGATCAGACAATATTGTCTAAAATAAAATAAACCCTTACAAGTAAGGGGTAAAAAGTGTTTGGTTTGTTTTTACTCCTTACAGGGTTCAGAAGTCCAGATGCGGCAGTCAAAACAAATTCTAATGCACACTGAAGGAATCCAGTACCAAGTGAAGTTGCTGATCTTTCCCCCACCAAAATGAACTGATGCAGCATCTACCACTGGGAGGTGTGAGTGTGTTTGTTTATATATTTATGTGTATAGAAAGTTGTAAGTTAATGATACCTTTTCAGTGATGATTAAATACAGAGCATATGGGCAGAAATGGTGAAAAAATTTATTACTTTTATATTACTATCCTGAAAGAAGTGGTAGGACATTTCTACCACGTATCACAAAGAACACCTAATCCTATATTCACATCTAATTTCTCATCATCTGACTTCTTATATGTCAACCAGAGCTATGATGTGCTTCACTTACTTGTCTAATTTAGAAATAAAATAAACCATGAGAGAAGCAGTCACAGAACAAGTCTGTATTTTGTTTAATAAATAGGTCAGAGCAGCAATACCTACAAACTTGCACATATTTGTGTGAGGATTGTGAACAATGTAGATGTTACTGGTAAATCCCTTTGCAGCACAGTCAGAATTTTTATCTGTCAGGAACACAGAAATAGCATCAACGGTTTTGTAAAACTTGTATTAATCCTATCAGGCATCTGCATAAATAAATACAACATGGCATGTTATTTTAATGACAGCAATTTCATCCGATTATTTGTATCTAAGCCCTAATAAAAATCATTATCTGATGCAAACTTTAAACTATTTTGATTTGATCTCACGATGCTTAATTAAACAGGAAGCACAGTTATCTATAGCTCTGATTAGATGAGCTAATTTTCTGCAGTCTTCCCAGAATGATTGTGCCCACAAGACTAACCAGAAGAAACACTGACAATGCTAACAGGGACAGACCCCCAGCCATGGGCTAGGGTTATATCTTGCTTTGCTAATCATCTCTACATTTGACACAGTCAGTGAGGAATGTTATCCCAGTTTCTTCCTATGACGGAGCAGAATTTAACAGTACTCTGCAAGAAGTTATTCAAGTCTGATCACAGAATCATTTAGGTCCAAAGAGACCTTTAAGATCAAGTCCAATCCACCACTAAGTCAAGACTACACACCCTACTTCTTGGCATACAATCAAATGCAACCCCTGTGTGTGCACTCTCTGTCCTCTCACTTCCAGAATCCATTAGACCTGCTTTCTAGTGCTTTGGTCAATGGCTATACAAAGCAAATTGATGAAACCAAGTCATGCAGACTGGTGTGTCAGTAATATGCCAGCAGCACTCAGATGAGCTTTCAAAATTCTGAAACCCTCTACAAGAGAGGGGAACAGAATGCTAGCAAGCACAAATCAATGCACAGAGCATACAAAGGACAAACTCCCACCTATAAGACACAGCTTTAAATAAAAATTGTAGGATAAGTTAGCAAGAATCTTGCATAGACTTAACATATATACTGTGACAGACATAATGCCAAAAATAATCCAGTTGTAATGGCAATTGAAGTTTATTTCCATTCAGCTAAAGAAGGATATTATGATTCTATGATTTGAAACTCTGTGGCCAGATAAGAGAGGTTTTGCAAGAGATTCCTAGTTGTCAGGCTCAGCTCTAAACATTCACATGGAACCAAGAAATGAAGAACAATAGCTGTCCACAATGTAATTCCTCAGGATTTTTAGTTACTTGAGTCAAAGTTCTCACTGCTTCTTATTAGCAAATTACCAAAGTCAAAGGAGATAAAATAAAATCAGTTCCCAGATACAACCAAGATGACAAGTGTACTAATACATTTTGACTCAGATTCAAGAACAGCAATCCATGTATTTATGGCTTCAAGTCATGCTTTTAATTCTCATGCCTAATTGTATAAATTTTTACCATAAAACAAATTCCCTCAAAACACCTCTTCTGTGTATTATGTACTACAACATAAAAGGGCCTCCAGACTATTCTCTTCAGCCAAGATCATGCCAGCTAATCCATCTCATCAGCCATCTGTGTTCATGTGAGTATCACCTTCAGCAGCAGTTATGTCCCATTTGAACAATGCACCTGTTAACCTTCAGGCTTCAATTTACATGCAAAAAACCCACCAAGGAAGTTATATAACAGGAGTAGATCTCCTGATGATTGACTCACTGACATAAAGCTGATTTCTGGAAACTAACATGACTGACTTTTAAACTTGATGTTCAGTGTATCACTGTGTCATTGAAGTCTGTTCAGCTCCTAACAACTGGCATCTTGGTTGAATCACTTCACAATTTTGCACAAATACTCTGATTTCACAAATCTGGCTTTCTTTTCTTTACTTGGCCCTTTCTTTAGCCTCTGGGGTTAAAATTTAAATTAAACATTAAGTTTTACTTCACATCTACATGCCTAGGATGTAGGCTTGGATGTAGGTCTTGGATCACCTCCTGTCTTGAAACACCCATTACAATTGCACGTTACTGCATTTTTCTTCAAACTTGCATTTAAACAAAAGGTTTAATGTAAATTAAACAGTAAGTCTGGGAATCAAAATGAGTCATGTAAATGAAAAATGCATTTTTGTGTTTCTTCTGACAATTAAATCACTTTTAGCCTGCTATTAAAGAAATTTCAAGAGCTAACTATATAGAATACAAAACACATTTTGAAATACATCATAAAAACATTCTTTCTTTCCTTATATTCAGTTATACTAGTTAAGTATTGCCATTCAATGTATAATACTGCTATGAATGGAATGTAATTTTACCAATACATAATAAAAATTATTCACTTAGAATCTTCAAAATTCACTTGATTCTATCTCACTGCAACTAGAGTATGAAATCAAATTCCAAATTATCAAAGACAAATATAGATAGTAAGTAGTTCTACTGAACTCTACAGTCATTGAAGGAAGAAATCCTTTTCATTTTATAAGTTTAACACAAAAATACCATTTCATCAAGAACTTTAATATCTAGATCCCTGATAACCAATGAAACCAAGAACAACATTCTTTACTATATTAACACTTTGTTACCATGACATACTCTTCCACTCCTACAGAATTTAGGAGATTTTACAGCTACTTTATGCTCCATGTTTATTCATTTTTGTTTTATACATTATAGAAGAGAAAAATATCTTCTTTAAGTTCTATAGCAGCCTTCACTTATCTCAGGAGAATTCAAGCCTGGCTACCTATTTACATTACAGGTACTACTGATGTATCAGCTTTTTAAAATGGTATTTTAATCCATATAGAGGAATTTCAATTATATTTATATCCTCATCTCTTAGATGTTAAATATCACATCTTGCTGTTCAACATGCTGCAGATTTGTAATGCTTAAATAATTAAAGAATAAAAGTAGAAAACTACATTCAATTAGAGAGTTATAATTAAAAATGTGACAGAATAAAGATCCTTTTCTGACTTATGAATCAAAACACGTTCCCTAATTAGTAGGCAGCAATACGCAATATAAAGGGGGCAAGTAAAAAAAAAAAAATCTAAGAGAAAATCAACTCCCAAATCTCAAAGAAATGAGAGAGAAAAATACCAAAACCAAATCCAATCAACTCACTGATAAAGAAAATATTCCTGGGGATTTGAAGAGGCGGAGATTGTTTTAAAGAACCACATAATCCACACACTATGAATTGGAATAGTTGGAGATAAATTGGGATAAATTTGGGATAGTTGTATGTGCTTAAAAGCACTGATCTGTAGTTTATCAAGTGCCTATTTCTATTTTCATTTAAATTCACGGGGCTTTTTTAACAATATAATTGTTTAGACCAAGAAAGCATGAGAGCATAAGCACTTCTATTTTACATTTGTACATTATATTTGTTTATTCCTTACAATCTTGTCTCCCTCTAGCGGCTGCCTCTCACAAAAACGCATTTCTATTTGGATTCAGACCTGTTTGCAGAATCACAGAGATGGAAAGAACTTCCTGAGGTCTCTAGTCCAAGCTCTCCCTCATGGAATTTCTGGTCTTGGTAGAAACCTTCATTACTAACTGTTTGCAATCAAGGTAAAGCCTCACTCTTGATTCCAGACTCAAGAACATACTAAGATCATCTGGAAAGGAAATCAAAGAGCCAAGGAAATCAAGTCACTGGGACCATCTCATTGGGATACATCTTTGTCTTTAAATTTCATCACTTTTTAACAGAGTAGGAGACATATTCCCTTGTATATTGATAAGTATACGGCAGTCGTGTTGTCTGTCCTCAGTTTCATACAAGATCATCATGTGTGGAAGAAACATCTAAAATATAACAATAATCAACTAACGTTCAAAAGCTTAATTGCAAAGGGTTTATTTCTTTATCAACAACAGACTCTGAGGAAGGTTAAATCTGTGTAAAACTTCTCCTTCTCCCAGCAAAATGGCTTGTCATGAGGATTTCACTAGTAGGAAGGGATAAAGAGGCATATCAGACAGGAACCTCTGACAACCAGAAAACAACCTGCTCCTTGCTATTTGTGCTCAACTGCTACAGGAAAAAACAAGCCATATTAAACTGTGGTAAACTAATGTGGAGAAGTGAGTCAGAAAGAAGATGCTCCACTAGCCTGAATGTCACCACATCCAAGGAAAGAGCCCAAGAATGCAGCAGCTAAAGAGCCATGTTTTCTTTTCAGTAAGAAGTCACACAGACAACAAAGCTGTTCTGTCACCGGGATAATTTTTAGCAATACTTAAGTTGTGGAGATTTATTGAATAAATAAACAAAACACCAAACTCTTGCACAATTTTAAGATGTGTTTCAGTAGAATATGCGACAATTAAAAAAACTCAGTGCAATATCAAAGGAATTATTTTTCAACACACAAGTGCACAACAAGCAATTGTTTCTTTTGTACAAAGCAGTAAATAATCAGATACTAGAGAGTATTTTGTACCACCATACACCAATCACTTCTAAGAAAAAGAATATGTATCACAGTATATATGTAGCAAAGGAAAGCACAAAGTGATGGCCTGCCTTACAGTCTTCTCTATGTGTCAAAATCACAATTCCAAGCTATTAGCTAAAGAAGTAACTGAATAATGCCTTAAAGAAACTGATTCTGCATCTCTTCTTTCCTTTGTTCTAAACACTTGTCCTGGGTTTCTGTAGCTGAATTTTAGTAGAAAGTAGAAGTCCTTTAGTAGAAGCTGTTAGAAGTTCCTCCTGTCCTGTTGAGCTAATTAAAATTATAGATACGCCTCAGTGATACATATTCAAGAACTGGAGCGTTTGCGCAGTTGAAAATTCCAGCTTTGAGGTAACAACGCAGACAGACAGACAGACCAAGGTCAGAAGGATAGCAGGAGGAGGTGAAGGAAGAATGCTATGCTGGAGCAGGGTGTTGCGGCGGGGGGGAAGGACTGAAAGCTATTTCCCCCCCGCCCTCAAGCCCGTGAGATCTTTTGGGGTTTGGAGACCCCTTGCACCCCTGGAGGAGCAGGTGAATGTCTGAAGGAGACCCCCTGTAGCCNACCGTGGTGGAGCAGGTTGTCCCAACTGCAGCCCACAGAAACCCCATGGAGTGACCCACAGGACAGGACCAATGCCAGCAGCATGACCACCACCTGTGAACCTTCCATTCCCTGCTCTCTCTAACTGTTGGAGGGAGGGAGGAGTGGGAGGAGTGTTAAGACTGATTTATTTCTTACTTTTTAGTTTTAGTGCTTTTAGTTTTAGTTCTTATCTTGTTAGTAATAAATTTAAGTCTTTAGCTACTCTGAGTTTGTTTTGCCATTATCTCTCAGCTGTTTTTTTGGTTTTTTTTCCCTCTTCCTTTTTTCCCCTTTCCCCGTGGGAAGGGGTGGGGGGGGTGAGCCTGGAGGTTTGGGTGAAAACCACCACAATACTGCATTATCTCTCAACTCTTCACATTCAGAGACTCATTCAAAAATATCTGAAAACAGTAAGGATCTCCACTATAATGATCTCTGTTCGAGAGAACTTTATTTTCAACTATCAAATCATTTTTACATCTGTACTGTAGTTATTTGTCTTGTCATCTTATTACTTTCATGTTTCAAGTAGTTTTAAGGCACGCTGGAGTTACATGCCATCCCTTCCTCTGCATGTTTTCAGATAGGGCAGGGAATTACTTTTTAAGCATGAAAAATATGAAAGAATCTATGAGAATACCTGTTTAGAGCAAGATTATAATTGACAGAAAAAACACATCAGTCTTAAAATAATATTGAGGGTATGAAGCTAACCAGCACAACCATTCAGTCACAAGTAATGCATTTACTATTATTTGGCAGTTGATTCTTTCATCTGAATAATTGACCATTTAGGCACTCCTAACCTAGCAATTCACAGAGTAATTTTAATTGTAGTGCCTAAATAAAAACAAGTTTCATTTTGCACTCTGCATTTGTCTCTGCTGTGACCATGCCACTACACGATCATTCCCCTCCACCTCACCTGGAGAGCATCTGTACCAGTTTCAGTGCCTGCTTTGAAGGCACTACTTGGTTGGGTTTTACTGCCCCAGCTTGTGTTGCAGGCGTGGCTGCAGTGCCACGTTTGTGTCATTCAGTGGCAGAGAGGATAAGGCGAGGTCTTCCCCTGGTGCTCTGACCCACGTGGGCTCCCAGGATTGCTCAACAACCTGACATTATTGCTTTTCTGTTTGTTGGTTTTTTCCTTAATGTTAATCTGAGATGTTACACTTGAGAGGCAGCGGGCGTTGGTCGAGTGGCGTAGGCCCCCGCCTGTGGAGCCGGCTCCTCCTCTGAGGACACCGGTTTGAATCCTGGAGGAACTCGCTGTCGCCGTCCGAGCTGCTCGGCCGTGGCAAATGAACCTCAGGAGTAAAGGGGGTGGGGCCAGTTCCACGCACACTGTGCCTCACCTAAAAAATCCATTGCACAGGCTTATCCCAGGATCTTCGTTCACGAAGTCCAGCCAACAACTTGGTTGGGTTTGTTTACAGTGACTGCATGGTTTTGCACTTCATTTACAACACACTTCACAGATTCCTCTCTAAAAGTAAAATATTATTCCTTAAAAACTCTCCTACGGTGTTTTTAACCAATGAGCCCTGAGGTATGTCCACATCAGTGACTCAGAGCAAGCTGTCTATATGCCTATGCTTAGCCTGGAGACATGCACTCCAGTTTGCTGCGCAAGTGCCCAAGGTAACTTCCTTCCTGCTGAAGACTGAAGGTGTGTGCCAAGAATTCTTAGGCTTGAGAACTGACACAGATGTGGCAGCCATTAAAAACAAATGGGAACAAACCATTTTGAAATCATAATAATTCGCAGAAAATTGAAGACTTCCTCTTTGCAAAATACCAGTTGGTAATACACAATTAACCTTAATCTTTAGAAAGCATCACGCACATATCTTCACAGTGCTCCAGTAAGACAAAACACTATAATTATCCCCACTCTGCAGAAAAGGAACAATGGCACAAATGGCAGAAAATAAAAATGCCAAAACAAGAAAATACCAACAGCAATTGTATTAATCTGTGGGAGAACACCCAAGCTACGAGGATTGGGAGAAACAAATGAAGACGACCAGGACAACAGAAGCCTGAACCTTGTTAAATTAGAGATCTTTAGAAATTGAGTTATTTGTATGAGTTGTCCTTTACTATGTACACCCATCAAGTGAAATTCTTACAAGTTACCTGAGCTGGACTGCCCAGCCCCACCCTTGTTCTATCTCATTGATTGTATCCCCTGCCTTATCTCCCACTTCTGGGGACCTGCCTGCCTGTGACCCTTCCCTTCCCCTCTTGGCTAACCGGGTTCCCTAGCCACCCCCACCCCCTGAGGTCTGTATAACTCGCTTGTTCCTTTGAATAAACCTTCTCTCTGCACCACCCAGCCTCAGAGGACCCACGTGTATCTGTACCATCTTCAGCACAGGGGTTTTCCAGCACCGGCCGATCCAGAGGCTGTGAGGAGCCAGTCCCCACAGTCAAAACCCTGTCATTAATCTTCACTTTTTCAGGACATTAAACACTGTATGACACTTTACTGTGGAAAATCACAGGCCACTAACTACAGTTAGAGGTCTGAAAAATTCTTTTACTTCAGTTTGAAGTTGGTTGTCTAGAACTTGAGGACTGAAATTACATGGAAACAGCAACCTACTTGTGACAAATGCAGTAACTACATCCCCTTGCGTGATTCACAATATGCTAACTCTTGAAGGTAAACATGGGATCATAACATTTCATTTATTTCTAGGGCCTATCAACAGAGATGCTACAGTAGAAAGTCATAACCCCATGACTGAAAACAGGATCCAAGGTGAATACATGTCTTCATACATGTGCATGTTCATCTCAAAGCACAAGCAGGTGGAATCCGGTAAGTTCTCCCAATGTTATTTAAAAACAGAAATAACAAATGTGTATCTTTATACTGTTATTGTTTCTAATAGCTTGTTTTTAGTCTTTCAATTTCCTTTAAGTACCAGAAATGGCGACTGAAACGTCTGGATTTTCCTGAATTCAACTCATGTCATGGGTTGATCCTGACAGGATGTCAGATGCCCACCAAAGCTGCTCTATCCCTCCCCTCCTCAGTTGGACAGGAGAGAGAAAAATATAACAAAGGGCTTGTGAGTTGGGATAAGGTCAGGGAGAGATCACTCACCAGTTACTGTCACAGGCAAAACAGACCTCAACTTCAGGAAAAGTTAATTTACTATCAATCAAATCAGAGCAGGGTTATGAGAATAAAACCAAAATCCTTACCACCTCTCTCTTCCTCCCAGAGTTGACTTCACACCTGATTTTCTCTACCTCCTCCCACTCGGTGGTGCAGGTGGACAGGACATTGGTCTTCCAGTCAGTTCATCACACATCTCTGCCATTCCTTCCTTTTCAGGGCAAGGTCTCCTTAAACTCTTTTCCTACTCCAGTGTGGAGTCCCTCCCACAAGAGACAGTCCTCTACAAACTCTTCCAACATGAGTCCTTTCCACAGGTTGCAGTTCTTCATAAACTGTTCCAACATGGGTCCCTTCTATGGGCTGTTGTCCTTTAGGAACAAACTTCTCTGGTCTGGGTCTCCTTTGGGCACCTACCTACTCTGGCCTGGAGTCCTCCCTGGGCTGCAGGTGGATCTCTACTTCACTGAGGACCAACATGGACTGCAGTAGGATGGTCTGCCTCTACCATGGTCTTTGCCATGGCCTGCAGGGGAATCTCTGCTCTGGCACCTGGAGCTACTCCTCCCCTCGTTCTTCACTGGCTACGGGGTCTACAGAGCTGTCCTTTCACAGAGTCTCTCTCTCCAGATGAAGCTGCTGTTGTACGGGGTTTTTTCCTCTTTCTTGAATATGTTCAGAGTATCCCAGAGGCACTACCATTATTGCTGATGAGTTTGGCCTTGACCAGCAGTGAGTCCATCTTGGAGCCAGTTGGCATTGGTTTGCCATGCATCGGAGAAGCTTCTAGAAACTTCTCACAGAAGCCAACCCTACAGCCCCATCCTCTACCAAAACCTGGCCATGCAAACCCAATACAACTAGTAATTAATTGGCATTCCACTGCAAAATTTATCAACTCTCTTCAGAGTTGTTCTTGAAACCTTTGCTAGGAAATGCATTTTTTGTTTCTTTTTTTTACAAAACAAGTATCACCTCCTACATCATATCACATATAAGAATCTAGAAAAACAGAGGTTTAGATAATCATCAAATCATACCTTCAAATTCCTTTCCACTTTCCAAAAAATTGGCAGACCACTTGACCTATCTATCTTCCAGGTCTTGAAAGATGCATATGTACCATAATTCACTGTAACCAACTTTACTTTTGCCCTGTATCTTGTATAAATAGCCAGGTCCCAGAGAACCTAAGCTAACAAAATATTGTCTACCAAACACTCCAAAATACTCCACAGTACTCTGCATTTAATATTGGGAGATCTCAGCCTTCCAAAGTATCACACTCCACGGAAAACTGGCATGTCTGATACTCTGNTGGACTGCCCAGCCCCAACCTTGTTCTATCTCATTGATTGTATCCCCTGCCTTATCTCCCACTTCTGGGGACCTGCCTACCTGTGACCCTTCCCTTCCCCTCTTGGCTAACCGGGTTCCCTAGCCACCCCCACCCCCTGAGGTCTGTATAACTCGCTTGTTCCTTTGAATAAACCTTCTCTCTGCACCACCCAGCCTCAGAGGACCCACGTGTATCTGTACCATCTTCAGCACAGGGGTTTTCCAGCACCGGCCGATCCAGAGGCTGTGAGGAGCCAGTCCCCACAGTCAAAACCCTGTCATTAATCTTCACTTTTTCAGGACATTAAACACTGTATGACACTTTACTGTGGAAAATCACAGGCCACTAACTACAGTTAGAGGTCTGAAAAATTCTTTTACTTCAGTTTGAAGTTGGTTGTCTAGAACTTGAGGACTGAAATTACATGGAAACAGCAACCTACTTGTGACAAATGCAGTAACTACATCCCCTTGCGTGATTCACAATATGCTAACTCTTGAAGGTAAACATGGGATCATAACATTTCATTTATTTCTAGGGCCTATCAACAGAGATGCTACAGTAGAAAGTCATAACCCCATGACTGAAAACAGGATCCAAGGTGAATACATGTCTTCATACATGTGCATGTTCATCTCAAAGCACAAGCAGGTGGAATCCGGTAAGTTCTCCCAATGTTATTTAAAAACAGAAATAACAAATGTGTATCTTTATACTGTTATTGTTTCTAATAGCTTGTTTTTAGTCTTTCAATTTCCTTTAAGTACCAGAAATGGCGACTGAAACGTCTGGATTTTCCTGAATTCAACTCATGTCATGGGTTGATCCTGACAGGATGTCAGATGCCCACCAAAGCTGCTCTATCCCTCCCCTCCTCAGTTGGACAGGAGAGAGAAAAATATAACAAAGGGCTTGTGAGTTGGGATAAGGTCAGGGAGAGATCACTCACCAGTTACTGTCACAGGCAAAACAGACCTCAACTTCAGGAAAAGTTAATTTACTATCAATCAAATCAGAGCAGGGTTATGAGAATAAAACCAAAATCCTTACCACCTCTCTCTTCCTCCCAGAGTTGACTTCACACCTGATTTTCTCTACCTCCTCCCACTCGGTGGTGCAGGTGGACAGGACATTGGTCTTCCAGTCAGTTCATCACACATCTCTGCCATTCCTTCCTTTTCAGGGCAAGGTCTCCTTAAACTCTTTTCCTACTCCAGTGTGGAGTCCCTCCCACAAGAGACAGTCCTCTACAAACTCTTCCAACATGAGTCCTTTCCACAGGTTGCAGTTCTTCATAAACTGTTCCAACATGGGTCCCTTCTATGGGCTGTTGTCCTTTAGGAACAAACTTCTCTGGTCTGGGTCTCCTTTGGGCACCTACCTACTCTGGCCTGGAGTCCTCCCTGGGCTGCAGGTGGATCTCTACTTCACTGAGGACCAACATGGACTGCAGTAGGATGGTCTGCCTCTACCATGGTCTTTGCCATGGCCTGCAGGGGAATCTCTGCTCTGGCACCTGGAGCTACTCCTCCCCTCGTTCTTCACTGGCTACGGGGTCTACAGAGCTGTCCTTTCACAGAGTCTCTCTCTCCAGATGAAGCTGCTGTTGTACGGGGTTTTTTCCTCTTTCTTGAATATGTTCAGAGTATCCCAGAGGCACTACCATTATTGCTGATGAGTTTGGCCTTGACCAGCAGTGAGTCCATCTTGGAGCCAGTTGGCATTGGTTTGCCATGCATCGGAGAAGCTTCTAGAAACTTCTCACAGAAGCCAACCCTACAGCCCCATCCTCTACCAAAACCTGGCCATGCAAACCCAATACAACTAGTAATTAATTGGCATTCCACTGCAAAATTTATCAACTCTCTTCAGAGTTGTTCTTGAAACCTTTGCTAGGAAATGCATTTTTTGTTTCTTTTTTTTACAAAACAAGTATCACCTCCTACATCATATCACATATAAGAATCTAGAAAAACAGAGGTTTAGATAATCATCAAATCATACCTTCAAATTCCTTTCCACTTTCCAAAAAATTGGCAGACCACTTGACCTATCTATCTTCCAGGTCTTGAAAGATGCATATGTACCATAATTCACTGTAACCAACTTTACTTTTGCCCTGTATCTTGTATAAATAGCCAGGTCCCAGAGAACCTAAGCTAACAAAATATTGTCTACCAAACACTCCAAAATACTCCACAGTACTCTGCATTTAATATTGGGAGATCTCAGCCTTCCAAAGTATCACACTCCACGGAAAACTGGCATGTCTGATACTCTGCTCTAACAATACCACAGGCCAGGCAGAGAGGGATGAGAGAGGAAGCCTGCTTCATTCTGCCTAAGCTGTCCAAGATAAGGAGCAGGTCCCAATCCTCCAAAAATTAGCACATATTTTTCATGCTATCAAAAAGACCGCATATATATGTTACACCTTCCTCACTCACGATATTCTCACAAATACTAGCAAGGGTTAGGCCAATGAATAATATGCCAGTACAGTACCACCCATTGCACTGAACAGCATTTTTTAACTATTTCTTTGAGCATATTCCTGTCTCCTTTCAGCTCCAGTTTCTTCTTTTATTCTTAGACTGTGTATTTGCTAAGGCAAGCCTACCTCATAGACAGATGTCCAATTAAATTTTCCATTTTATTAAACAACAAAAAAGGCTAACCTTGTCTTTTAGATGTTTAAGATTAAGGTCATTTACCTGTTTGGAGAATTAATTTGGTCACATGGTACCTGTATTTTCTAACAGGGATTGGTTTCCCAGTAATTTAATGGTAAAGTAAGATTTTTCTACTTCTCACCTATAAAAAGTTACCTCTTTGTAGCTTGCCTTTTTCACCCACAGTTCAGGTGAATACCCAATAAAATGACTAAAATCGTAAGCAAAGAGAGCAGAAAATCCCCCCACCATTGAAACACATTACTGGGCCTTTTGCCCAATTATCTACTTTAACAAGCATCTACTCAAATCTGTAGCAGAACAGACACACCGATTGCATCTTCACATTCACATTTAGATATGTTCCATTTGTTGAGTTACCTTATCTGCATCCACTTTTCCTCTGATAAATTCTTTCTTCCAGAACTCCAGTGCCTGTTCCAGAGTCAAGCCAATGCCTTTCAGGAAGAGCCCATACTGCATCCGGCCTCCGTGACGGAGGTGATGGCTGTCGCGCAGCGCTTTGTGCAACTGCCGCATGCAGAGAGGGAATGACTTCACAGAAAGCTGATAAGAAAAAAAATCCTGGTTAAGGCATACTGATCATTTAATTTGCAGGATATATGCTTATTGGGATTATTAAATAGCCCCCACTGAAAATGCCAAAAGCTGGAAGAAAAAGTATGCAAAGTACAGAGAGCCTTGGGACTGACCATAACACATAAGTGTGTCTGTAAGACATCAAATCCAACAACCATCTCAAGAACAAAATCCAAAGGACACAGGAATACAGGTGGTAGTAACAGACTGTCTTCATCTATAAAGTAACACAGGTTTAACTGCTGTCAGGATAAATATATCCACAGTTGCATTGCAGTATTTCTTTCCACTTCCTTATTTTAGCATCTGGAACGGCACAGTGACCTTTGATAAGAGAATTCAGGGGTTAGGGAAGGGGATCTTTTTTAAAAAGGCATCTTTGAAAAGCAAGCAAGCAAGAGTAAGATCCTTTGCAACTAATCTGCAAGTTCTATTCCCTGAGGAACACTATTTGTCATAAAGCAAGATCTCAGAGAATAGAAAAAAGGCAACATTCAAGTTTACTTAGGCTTTTTATTTTTATTCTTTGAGTCATGCCATGAAAGTCACTACCAGAGGAATTCTAGCATGATTAGGAGGGACACTGAAAATACACCCAATTCCTAAAATTCAGATAAACTAGTTATAATGTGTTTTTAATTGACTCTATACCACGTGTGGTGTTTTACAATCTATTTTATTTATTTCCTTGTTTTCAAAACCCCTTCTGTAAGTCAAAAATCAAAAAAAGCAGTGAAAAGACTAATACTGCAATGCAAAAATCATAAACATCATAAGTTGCAAGACTATTAAATAAGAAAATTTTGTTAAATTCTGCTTATAATTACATTACATATTTATGAAAGTACACAGAATTAAGCAGAAAATTAGGCAATTCATTATTGCTCCAATTTAAACTCTGATTGAAGGCATTTTAGTTAATTCTGCTCCCTTTTGAACTTTAGCACCATTTCATCCAACAGTTATAAATAAAATATGAATAAAACCAAGATAAATTATTTTTATGTTGTTTGTAAATGGAGTACTTGAATTGAAAAAAGCTATGTTTCGACATACTATATAACTCCATAAACACAGAGGACTTACAGGATCAATCTGGTCCAGAGAAATTTTTCCAGCGTTCTTTTGGACACTGTAATCTGGGCCAACATAAGAATGGCTGAAAAACAAAGCAAACAGTACAGCATCATTTAAAGCTGTTCAAAAAATACTTTGTTTGCTTATTTAGAAATAAATTATTTCATCAATTATGGGCTGCAATTATTTTATAGCAGCAAAACCAATACGCATTTAGTCATTAGAGTCATATGCAATTTAGATTGCAGGATCATGCTACTTTTGAGGTTGAGAGAGGCCTTTGAAGATCATCTAGTCCAACCCCCTGCTTAAAATATGTGCTTGCTACATCAGGTTGCTTAGCATCTTATTAGGCTGTGTTTTGAGCATCTCCAAGGACAGAAACTCAAATGTCCAAGCAACCTCTTCCAGTGTTTGACCACTCTGGCAGTAAAAAAGCATTTTCTTATGTGGAATTTCCTGTATATCAGTTTGTGACCATTGCCTACTGGCCTATAACCGGATACCACTACGAGACTCTCCTCTGATACAGACACCTATTTATAATGATTGATAAGATTGACACCCACATTGTCCAGAAATGTGTCTCCTCCAGCCTGAACAGTCTCAGCTCTCTCAGCCTCTTCTTGCACGTACTGGGTACACCAGGACTGGACACAGTCCTGCACACACTGTTTCACCAGTGCTGAGCAGAGGGGAAGGATCATCACTAGCAATTTACATCTCTTTGTAGTCTACTGCAACCATGTGAAATCCCTAAACACAATCTTGCATCAAATACTTTAACACTTTAACTAAAAATATTCTATTTTTTCAGTCTAATACAAGTATAAAGCACCAATGCAACAGAAAAGGACAAAAAGAGTATCTAAATCACAGGCAAAATACATATTAAGTCCAGAAGTATTCAGAGACAAAACATGTTATGCCCATTTAAAAAAAAATGGGCAGGGTTTAAAATATTTGTGAGGACATAATCCACAGTAAAATCACTGTTTCTGAGAACTAGCTAATTTGTAAGTCTCAAGCAGATATAAATAGGTGCCAAAAAATGTGTGGGGCATTAACAACTAAACAATGCTCTGTAACCTTCAACTGTATGCTCTTTTCATATATTTCTATCTAAGCTTTTGCTCCCCTGACAGAGCTCTATTGACATATGCCAAAAATAAAATACTGCTGTAAGAATTCCCACAATGAAGGTAGAGCAAAGTCTACAACTAACCAATAAACTCTTTTCTTATGAGCAAGATGAAGCAAAAGGAATCACATGCATACAGAAATAAATAACGAAGACAACACATTTGGTCACCTGTCTGTTCACTGCCAGAGCTTGCTTTTCAAGTTGCAAGGTTGGATGTATTTTGCCCATTTTAAAGGAACTTCCAAAATGGTAACTTGGAAGCATTTGCATAATTTTTAAAGCTGGTGACAAAAAAATACTGGGAACAGTCTTTCCATTTTCACTAACGCAAAATGGAAGTAACTTACCAGTTGTGTAACATACATACAAAGGTAGTACAAAAATGTACAAAAAATGCCAGTTAGCACAAATCTCTGTTAATGCAGTTTTGAGTGGGTTGGTTGTTTTTTTTTGCAACCTTTCCTTTTCCCATACTGCAAAAAAGCACAGACAGGACTAAATGCTGTGATACTGAAGGACTGTTCCACTTACACAGATGCATGGCACATATCAAAAGAAATTTCCAGTTTCTCAGTAATTACTCCTAGAGAACACAGCTTATAAAAAGCTAACTTAATTGCTCTTTATCTTCAGATGGAGAAAGGTATGCCACTGAGGTGCATTTTTTAAAATCCCCATGAGAAGGATGGTAATAAAAACATGGAAGGTTATTGGCATTCAGAAGTATCCCCTAAACAGCTACGTAACAGTTATACTGCAATACTTATTTCCATTCAATGCTCTAGAACAAAGTTCAATCATATGTAAATAAACAGAGATACAATGAAAGCTATTTTTCCTATTCTGATTTACACTAAAAACAACAAAACATAAAACTCTTCCTATATAATAAAAGTTATGAGACCTTTTTTTAACTCTAAATGTCAGATCCCTCAAGCAGTAGAGCACCGTAGGAAATAAGGAGCGTGCTAACTAGATCTGCATCCTAATTCTCATGCAATGCTGTCATCATCAAGTTTCAACATTTCAGTTTCTAATTCATCCAACATCATTTGAGTGATCTTAATGCAAAGCTGTGTGTGTTCAAAAGCAGAACTTTCATTACTGACATCCAATATTTAAGTAAATTTCTATCCTTAGAGATACTAAAAATTCAACAGAAATAAATACCTGAGCAACCAGACCTAACCAGATCTGCATTAAGCAAGGGATAGATTAAATCACCTCCAGAGGCTCACTCCAAGCTAAATAATTCTATGATTCTAAGCTATCCCTAACTGAGGACCTTGTCCTCCTGTATTCTACCACAGNAAGAGTGAGGCAGACTATTTAGCTGTGTTGGAGAGTACTCTCATGGTTCACACTTCCTGCAATTTCCTTATGCCCGTTAAACAACAAACCAGGATTCCATCAATGACAGTGAAGTCTTCCAAAAGCAGGCTAGAGAACAGAATATTTGCAAAAAGGAAGACCCATGCTCTGAGCAGTGTAATTTGGAATCTGTTTAGTTCATTAAGAAGTTTAAAAAACTTTGCACTTGCTATAAAAAATTTATAAAAGCTACAAATATTATTTCATTACTTAGAAGTAACACTGGTTATATAAATCATGTTTCATGCCATTTACAAAGCTTTTCTTAAGTTGAAGGGTTACTTATGGATTTTTTCCAGTCAAAGCCAATCACACAGATGAGATGTCCAAAAAAACAAACCTGTACCTAAAGCATTCTGCTAACACAGTTACTTCAATCTGTATGAAGGAACATACTCATGCTTTCAGTTTATGCTACCTGAGATGACTAAGCAGAGGTTGCAGTCTCTCATCAGTCTGTATGGAAGGTAGTGATCGTGCTGTCAGCTGGAAGAAAACAGAAGCTCAATTAATAAAGTATTAGCTTAAAAAAACTGATAGCAAAAAGCAGGAATTATGGAAGAAGTCACTCTGTGCTGTTACAACTTTACACAACATTAGTAAGACAATTTCTCCTATTAGAAATAACTAAGCACAGTCTTTGAGAATCTGAAATTAGCAGAAATATTTACAAATTAACAAACAGTGAAATATCATTTTCCTAAAATTACAATGCTATTTTAAATTGAGATGGCTATACTTTTTTCCAAACATATTTAATCTAGAATTAATATTCTGCCTAGACAGCCTTCAACAAATCACATAATGCAAATATATTCCATGAAGCCACATTATATACAATTTACAATTGTATAAAAGGAATTTACATACTATTTTTAGCACTATATGACTTTATATAGACATGCCTGTGTGTACTGTTGCTTTTTTAAATGTACATAATTTCTATTCCGTAATTTGACTGTTCTAAAATAAATATATATGTAATTTCTTGTAACTCTTCCATGTGACTAGTTAAAAGTTTTTCTGCAAAAGTAAACTTAGTAATCTATAGACCAGCAAATACGTCATACTATTGTAGAATACTAGATAGCTGGTGTATTAACTAAAATAATTAGAAAAATATTAAGTTTGCTTACTACCTGCATATAGGTGGCTACCTTTACCTACAAAAGCTACAAACATTAGCACTTTCAATAAATCTGACACACCTCTAATATAAACGATTCAATTAATATGTATTTCACAATTCTGTGTTAAGCTGTACTTTGAAAAGTACCTTTGTACAAATTTAAAATGTCAATGTATTTCACATGGTATAAATCACCATGAAGCTCTTGAGTATGTTACAGGTAGTTCAAAAATAGCACGCTCTGTTATACATACTAATTAAAAATATTATTTTAAAACAAAAAACACCATTAAAAAAAGCCACCATTTGGAGCACCAATAGTGTAGCTTCACCTTGCTGGCTCCCACACACAAGCAAAGGTAAGCACTGAAGTAGGACCACCTAGCAGGCTGCAACTTCTATTTATAACCCATAATGAAATATAGCCCAGAAAAAGCTGTGCTCAGTGCTTGGGTACAGGGGCTTAGTAAGGAACTCCATGCCAAACTCCATCATCTCATAGCTACACTGTGTGAAGATGGAGTTCAATATTTTCCTGAGAGACCATCCCACTCATTCACCACATCCGTTTCATAACCTTTGCCACGAGACAGACATCAAACTGGGATCCAATTTTAAACTCACACCTCAAGATTGCAATGCCATCCACTAGTTAAAGACGAGGAGATTCAAAGCAGCTGCCTGCCAAGTGAGAGCTGGAGCTACTGAACACAGGGCAGGCTCAGTAATCCATTCACCTCCCTTTTAAACAAGGCAGCTATCTTGGCAACTAAAGCACAGTCCACTTTCCCTTATTTTATGGAGCTAGACTGAGATGCAGACAGTATACTAAAAATTCAGTCAGCTCTGCATTTATTCAGAAGCTTTTGATAAAAAATGAGTCTTGTTACCACTGAATTTTAAAGGCCAATATACTTATTGTTCTATATTCATGTCCCCAGCAAAGTAAACGTGCAATTTTTTTTTAACACAACCATAAAATTAGAAATTATTTCTGAAAATAACTCGGAAGTCTTCTGAACACCAGCCAAGCTATTCAACTTGGTTAAAATCAGAACAGAGAGAACTACCTGAAATACCATCTGTTTCTTTTCCATTAATAACTTAATGTGTGCACATTCACCCACATATATGTATTTTCACATGAGACAAGCATATACAGTACTTTTCTCTACGGAGTAGTTGAAATATTGCATTTAATCAGAAACTATTTCCTTGTTATAAACAATGCCTTTATGAGAAGATGTTTCTGAAAATCAAACTGGACAGCGATATAAGTAGCAAAAAAAGTAACATTCAAAACCTGAAAAAAATATCTACATTATTGTCAAAGTTATATATACAATAAATTACATTGCTACAAAAACATTGTCAATTAATAGAAACACTGGCTTAAAACTAATTTCAGAGACTTGTAGAAATTTAGGCAGAACCAAGAACAAGTGATCTTGGTGGGGTTTTTTAATGTGAAAATAAGATCTAACACCTTTCAAATCCTAAAACAAAAACCTTATTATGTTAGATCAAATGCTTATTTTCACAAAGGTGTGGGATCCTCACGACACTTCTCTATCTAAAACTAAGGATACCTTTCTTTAAACACAGTTCAGGAAACTGCATCAAAATATTTGAACAATTTTAACTGAAAGAGCACATTTTCCTTTAACTTACTTGTTTAAAAAAATAAACCCTAACATTTTCATATATAAAGTCATTTCTCACAATTATATTCTTCTAACCAAACCATGGTGTAAATAAAATCAGCTTTTATAAAAGTGATGTTAAATTATTGCTCACGTTTTCAAGCAGGTAAGAATTTTCAACTGCACTTTTTGAAAAGATTATACCTATTACAGAATCCAAACTAAGATTCTGAAGACTTTTTCTATTCCCTCTGAAACAAAATTTAGATAAATTCCTGCGAGCACAGCCTTGCTTCCACCTCTATATGGTACCAAACATACAGACCATCTTACAGAAACCAAACCAAAAAAACAACAAACAAACAGAAACCAAACAAAACCCAAACCAAAACCCAGAAACAAAACCACATTGCATATCTTGTATACAGGAACAGTATGCAATTAGAAATTGTCTTTTGTGGAATGAAACAAAATGAGGTGTTACTCTGCTAATCCAACATTTCCTTATCTATTCACATACTTCTACTGAATATTTTGAAAAAGAGACTCCATTTAGAGATAGCTACTTAACACTTCTAGGCTCTATGCTTGTTCCAACTAACTCATTAATACTTGACAAACTTCATTCAAACCTCCACTTGGGCAGCATCCGAAGATGTTTTACAGATGTGATCAATCCAGGAGATGCTACAAAAGCCTTTGGGAAGTTTTCCTCCCCTTATCCCCATTTTAAGATACAGAACAGGTTAAAAAGAATGCTGTAGAAACTACTCACTTAGGGACTGTGTCATAGTATTCACTATTACAGACACACCACACACATCACAGTACTCTTTACATATTTATAATATTTAGAACCAATGTGGGAATCATAAAATGGCCTGGATTAGAAGGGACCTTAAAGATNTATCCCTAACTGAGGACCTTGTCCTCCTGTATTCTACCACAGTAAGAAAACTCTCCCATATAAAGTGGCATAAAGCAATCACATACATAAGAAACAGACCATGCTGAACCTGAAGAACCTCAGGAAAGTGTTTTTCTTACTCTTCCTCCCCATCCTACAAATAAAGTAGAAAGTGTATATATANACAGCTTCCACTAGACCAGGTTGCTCAGAGGCCCATCCAGTCTGGCCTTGAACTTGAACCTGCACACACCCAGTATGATTACAGCAAATAACAGGCCTTCAGGTCTACTTCCACTTACACTGAGTCCAACTACAAGTGCTTCTCAATACACATATTCAAGGCCATGCTTTCATATAAAAAGGGAAACTCTACTAACATCTTATTTCAAATAAATCGCTCAGGTAAAAATCTCTTTCCCACTGCAATATGACTGCGTTCAGCAACAAAAATGAGTTTTGATGTATATTTCGTTCCAGAATACAGCCTAAATGGAGGAAGAAATAGTACAAAAGGCTTTTTAATGTACTTCTGTCTGATTAGAAGCTTTGTTGATGAATAGAAATTCTAAAACTTTAAAAAAACTTCAAATTCAACAACACCTGATTTTTAGCTAATTATACTCTAAAAGGTAGTTTTAAAGGATATGAATTCTTCAGAAGGCATTTTTAACGTACTGGGCACCAAAATATTTGCCTTAAACTGAATTTCAGATATAATGTCTGAAAACGTTTTACCCTTCTGAGAAAGCCTTACTATTACTTTGGCTTTTTTTTTAGTAAGATATTTCAGAATGATAATGTTACATAGTCCATACAATCCTGCAGCCACCACTAAATTGTCATGAGATGCAGGTATTTCCAGAACCCAAGAATTCAAGTTAATTACACTTCAGAGAAACACCCTTAACACGCTAATAAGTTGCAGTCTGTCTCATACCAACAACAACTGATTGATTTTGAAACATCAGCTACCCCGCTAATGTTGTAACAAAATGTCACAATGCAAATGCTGTGCGGCTGGGGAACCTGAAATAAGAGAGCAGTGGTTGCCGCTGTACCTAGACAGCTGACATTTCAGCACTGATCAATTTTCTTCAGAAAAAATTGGAGTTTAACCTTTCACAGTGTCTTACAAAGCTCAAGCATTGCACAAAATTAATAAATAATTTTTTCCCAAGGTTTTTTCAGCTACTGGAAGTTTTTTCAGCAGCACTTACACTGGAATATGGTCAATAAAAACTACACCAAACAATTAATATTACATCTATTTCAAGTCAGTTGTTAACATACAATCTATGCAATACCAGATAACATTTTTCAAAACTAACAAAACTATGCAAAAACTGTTTTCAACAACATTATCAAACTTCTCTTGGCAGTGGGCCAATATAATTTAATACATTATGTATTGAGATTATTCCCATCTAGCACCACCAAATGTATGGAAAAAAGTAAATAAATAAGACAGACAGGCACTACTGGGCTCCTAGTACGAATGTAAATCTCTGACATTTTTAAAGGACAGTAAAAAATTTCCCTCAAGAATCTAGTGGTTGATGTGTTAATGTAAGGCTGAAGGTGTTTTTGTGGGCTTGCTTTTGTTTTGTTAACTAAACAAAACGCTGCACCACTCTTCTCCCACACACAGCCCTCACCTCCCTTTCCCATGAGCACCAACCAGCCAAAAGAAAAATCACACAGAACACAAAGAGGCCTTTTATGTTTCAGGAAAGCAAATCAAACGTCACTTCTATTGTTAGCACTGTCGTTTCCCTTCTGGACTCTAAATGGGAGCACACAATAGTTATTATCAATGTTGCTTACATGCTATATCTAACAATTTAAAAGCTAAATACAAGTATAAATATATTGTTAATTATATATTTTAAATTATATTTTTATATATAATGTATTTTTAATTTTGCCCATTAATCCAAGCTACCAAAAGGCAAATCTTCCATGGCAGAAGAAACAAATTAACAGTTGTAAAAAATGTCCTTGCTAGCATGTCCTAGATATTTACCTAATACTTTAAGAACTTTGAAGAAACTCAACTCCACTAATTTCAGCTCAGCATTTGTCAAATGCATTCAGAATAATAATTAATGTTTTCCTGCGGCATTTGCCTCTGAAAGTGATTGATTTCTTTTTTCCATTTGGAAATGTCTAGCTTTCATATTCACATCGAGGTATAAATAACATCTGGGTTGAAGAGTAATATTTAGCCTTAAAAGCAAAATTTTTCAATAATTAAACATTGCTTAATTGGCCAAGCAAACAGTTCCTGGTTTTTGCATCATTATTACTTGTGCATATAATCATTTCACTTGCATGTTAGGGTGAAGTATGTAAATGAACTCATCTCTTGTACCTTTTTTTCATTCTAACAAAGCTAAAGCTGACAGTGACTAAGATGCTCGTTAGATATTTTTCCCCCAAACAGGTTATTAATTCCATCTTTTTTACAGTAATGTATAATGTGTTTCAGGTCTTAATTATATATAGATTGAAGCAGACACTTAGGAAACGACCCTGTCAGCAAAATCCAAAACTCTGGATAAAAAAATACTGCTTCCACAACTGTGAAGGTTTTTTAGTGATTTTATCACCTGTTACACCACTGCCTCAGCCTTCACAGATAGCTTTCTCAACTTTTAATTTAGTCCTCAGTCTTTTTTATCTACTTCCAGATACCTAGTAATTTTCAAACCAAGTAAAACAGTGTACTGGAACACTCGCCTTCACAGCAAGCCAGGAAAATGAAATAATTTACTTTATTTCACTACCTCTTACTGATACATGCAAATAGTTCCTCATCACTTCAGTACTGCTTACTGTTCTTTGGCTGCACGCAAATCTTTTGTTACTTTTTCTGCCATTATTTATGAACAAAAGCATCTCCTTTTCCCTGTCCTTCTCCCAGTTTCACAGACTAAATAGTGATTCCAGTACTCCTAGGTAACCTGGAATGTGTTCCTCAGTTTGACTATACACTGATGCTTTAATTAACTTGCATCCATGGAGGGGAAGAAGATCACTCAGTCAGCAGTGATTTCCCCAGGTTTTAATGTTATTATTTTTAAGTTTCACACACATGCCCCTGCCCCTTTCCATTCATTTGTGAGAAAGAAATTAGGAAAGCCAGTATCTCCGCATAGTTTGGTAGAAGTCACTAGCCAATACCACACAAGAAGTAATTGGCTAGAAAGCATGAAAAATTATTCTTGCTTCATTAAACACCGTCAGAAACCATGGTGTCTCCCATCACAAACTTCATCGGTCTAGCATTAGCACAGTGTTCCAAAATTGGTTTAAGAACAGTCATGCTAGCAAAACACCTCCAATACTGAAGACAATATAGTCAAAACCAGAAGAAACCACTCTCTCTATACCCATCCAACCCACATACTTGAAATCTCATTTTCCATAGTCATCATTACTACTACAGGGCTTCATCAATGTTGACCACCATAAAAACCCTCGGTTAAAAAGCTGTTCTGTATTTTACCTTTGCAAACCTTATCACTAAAGCCCTATACACCACAGAAAATAAATGTCTGCTACTGTATAAAAATCAGTTACTATAAATCAGTTCTATCACAGAAGAAAGATTTAGATTTCTTAACAGGATTTTACTACTGGGAACTGATTAATCCATCCAGTTCTGGGTTACCCAGTACAAGAGAGATGGACATACTGGAGACAGACCAGCACAAGCCCACAAAGATGATGAAGGGACTGGAGCATGTCTCAATATGAGGAAAGACTGGGAGAGTTGGGACTGTTCAGCCTGGAGAAGAAAAGGCTCTGGAGCCATCTACCATTGCACAGAAATACCTGAAGGGACAGTGCAAAGAAGACAGAGCCAGGCTCTTTCCACAGGTGACCAGCGACAAAACCGGAAGAAATGTGGGCGACAAACTGAAACACAGGAGGTTCTTGTCTGAAAAGAAACACTTGTTCACTGTGAGGGTGACAGAGCACTGGCAAAGGTTGCCCAGGGAGGTTGTAAAGTCTCCATCCTTGCAGATACTCAAAACCTGCCTGGACAGTCCTGGTCAAACAGCTCTAGATGACCCTGTTTGTTCTGAGGGGTTAACGCATTCAAACCTCAGCCATACTGTGAATCACAGCTGCTTAATATCAAATACACAATACATAATACAGACCTCCAGTACCAAGTATTTCCAAACTACTGTTTTGCCTTCCTGTTTTCCATACAAAAGCTTCCATTCTCTAAGTAGCCTCAAAAGTCCACATTTTCATCTGCAATGTAAGGAAATTTTCAAAATCACTTGCAATTAGCAGTTACACACAAATTGTAACAAGATTGTTAAATTCTTTTAACAGGGGATGAAATGAAGGGATGTTTTGGTAACAAGATGATTTTACTTTTGGATTCCTTTCAGCGAAAAATTAACAAAAATATTAAAAGCACTTGTAGTGAGGTACCAGAATTATTTACCAAAGTTGACACTAATTGTGTTCCTATTCAGTCCTTAAACACTAAGGTAAAGATATTAATGTCTAAGGAAAAAGGACTCTATTACAAAACATTTTCTCTGTCAAATGTGCTTCTCAAATCTTCATATATTTATTTTCCCTTGAGAAATTTACTATACAGTTTCAAATAAATTTAAGTAATCCTTAAGAATTTCATACTTGATCTCCAGTAACAAACAACATAAAAAAGATTTTATTACAAGAGCCTGCATGATGCCAATCTCTTGCCTTCATAACTCCGAAGGCGGCATTCAAACTTCAAGTGTTTTATTCTCTGAATATGTGGTATTTCTTGAAAATATTTGTTTTGTTGCTAAAACTTAGAAAATATCCATCTTTTAAAAGTAAAAAGGTATGTGGAATACTTTTGCTCAGTTGTGCATGTTTTATAATAGCCACTTTTTTTAAGAAGCAAAATCAAATCTTGCCAGCCTTTGAAAGAGTTTTGGGCCGCAATTTCGCGTATGTTCAAGTACCAGTGATTACACTCTTATCTTTAGTGAGTAGAGCTAAAAACATGACAGGCACTCAAATTTCATACTGCTACAACCCAGCATTAATCTGAGCCTATTTACTTATCATCATTTTCAAATACTTTACTTAATCTCAACTCTCAATTGCCAGCAACAGCAATGACATTTCCCAAATATAAGAGTTCATATTTAAATATTTTCTCTCCAAAAGAGAAAAGGACATTTGCATTAAGGAAAAGTACTGGCAACTCCAACAACATGCAATGTTTTCATTCCTTTTTTTTTTTTTTAATGTCAATTATTTACATTTACAATTATTACAAGTGTTTTACTTCTGAATAAACAAATATGCTCTGACATAAGAACACTTCCCCCAGGACTCAATTTCACAACGCAGAAAACCTAGCCTTCAAAAAAAGCTACTCATTTATAAAACATAATAATGCTGCCTTAGAACTCAACTATGGCAGTGGGACCTCCACGCGACCCCTATTATGGCCCGCGGCTCAGCACCTTCAAGTAAGAGCAGAAGTGCACACAGCAAACTGCTAAAGAAGCCAAAGTTGGTGGCTCAAGGCCCAGGGATGTTCTCCTTCCCAAGCCACCACAGCCAGGCTACTGCCACCCCTGGCCCCAACCCCAGCAACAGCAAGGCTGACCATCAGCCCCACATCACACACACTGCAGACACCGCTGGCCACCTCAGGAACTCCACAAACACAAAACCAGGCACCACCCACACACAAACAGCACATGCACACACAAACTATACAGATGGTCTTCCCTGGTCACAGGTGTTGCCTCATCTCATCCCCCTAAGTGTCTCATAGCTGGTCACAAACTGTGGTCTCCTCAGTGGTTGCCTCTTAAAACCCTGACTCTCCCTCTGGAAACCACCTTGGATATCAGCCCCTCCGGTCACCTTCTCCCAAACCTTCTGTTCTCTCAAGACTTACAGGTTCTGTCTCTCAGACTTCTGAAACTACCCACCTGTTACTCTGGATTGAAGCTCACTAGAACTACACACACAGACAACAGAAAAAAATGCCTCAAACCAGGAAAATGATTATGAATAGCATTTAATAAGACAGATTTTTCTTATTAAGCTATTATTGCAGTGATAATGCACTGGACACAAACCTAATTATCAGCAGATTTCTTTCATTCCCTTTTCCTGCTTTGGCTCTTCTTCTAGATGATCCATAACCACTGACACATAATCCCACAAGTACCCTCAAATATGCTCTTCTCCATGACACATGATCATCTTGTTTCCCTCAAGGTTTTGAGCTGCTCCCTCAATGGCTCTTCTGCCAATAGTCTGAGGCTAGAGGGGACATGCTATCTACACTCATCTTGGATCATTAGAACTAATACCTTTTGCCCATCTTAGGCAAGCTCACCACGTTTGACAGAGAATCTGCAAGACACGAAGTACTAAGAAGTTTCACAGGAAAATATTAGGTGAGAGACCCTGTTATCCCTCAGAAAACAAACATTACAAAGAAAAGAACATAAATTGTATTGAACAGCAGAGACTCTACAAGGAAAATGCATTATCTGTCAATTACAAGAGAAATTTCAGAGTTTTCAGTTTGTTAAATTCTAAAGTATCCAAACACTAACATAATCACAGGAAACCACCTGCCTGCTCAGCTAACAATGTAACTGAAAAGAGGAGCAGAAGAATAGAGGACAATTAACTGCTAACTGAGGTGCATATACTACTTTTGAAGGACATAATTCAAGAACAGGACACTATCAGAGTATCTGAGAGCAGCGTTAAAACCACGTCTCTTATAACCCTGTGTTTTTTTCCAACTACTGGTCATCTGAAGAAAGTCTAAAAGCTGCTCCTATTAAGTAACACATCTGACTTACTGTGAGATGACCAATGAAATAATTAGACCCTGAACAAAGAAATGCACATGACTCTAGCACAAGGGTTGAAAAAGACTGAAGTCCAGCAAACAAAGGATTAAAGGATGCAACTTGTTTGAAGCCAGCTGAACGTGCAAAAGAACAACCAACCCTAATAAATGCTAAATCAGGTATTACCACTGTATTACTGTAAAGCAGCTCATCTTTTGAAATGCCCTCAAATAAAGGAGGCACTAAAAAGGAGTTTTTATGAAGAACGTACTCTACAAGCACCAGCTGCTGAACAGATTTGGTATCCATTTTCTAAAGCAAGACCAACATACTTCTAGGCTAAACTTGTGAGTAAATATTCTTTGTATTCTTTTATTTTTTTAAACATTCTTCAAATCACGGTTTATGATCCTTTGGGAGCCATGAAAATATACAATGGTATTGGTCAAGTGTCTGATAGCAACAGACAGCAGAAGTTTGGTTCCTCCTGAGTTACAGCAGTTCTCCACCCTTGGGGCAGACAAATAGAGGATGTAATTACTACTGGCAGAGGATCAGAGGCCATAATCACTAGTTCAAGTATTTATATTAGCCAAGGAACTTTTGCTGCTAGCATCAAATCTGTTTCACCACAGCTGCTGAGTAATTATAAAGCCCTAAAGGATCTAAGTTGCTCACAACTACTTGCAGCATGCTGTCATAGCAGAAAATAACCTGCGTAGAAGAATACAGAAAGTACACAAGAAAGTTGCTTTCTACATAGTTCATCAGAGTCACTATTAAATATAGTATAAAAAAATAAGCTCTACATAAAATTGAAAGCCAGGAATTACTAGATCCAAATATGTGTCAGTCTTGTTCTGGGTAGTTTATCAACACAGCNAAAAAAACCACATGTCAATGAGAGTCAACTTACTAGTTCTTTTACAGATTGGTTTGGCTTAACTTGTGGACACCAAAATGGTTCCAGTGATCTCACTAAACTGTGACCAGATCAATTGACATATTTTATAAATACATATATATATCCATTAAACACTATTTCCTGAAACAGTGTTGACAAGTCCTAATTATCTCCTATAGCACTCAACATATCCCATCATCCCTATGACTATAAAAATACAGTTCTTTAATTCTGCTTTTTACATTCTAATAGTCACTGAAAATCATGTGAAACTCCACTATGCATTTTGCATAAGAAACCTAGTTTCATTCCATACTAAATCGTGACTTCACCAAGACTAAGCCTGAACAGAATACTCAAGCAGGAGAAAAATTAACTGGGACAAGAACAATAAGGTTACTGAGGTTGAGCAAATAAAATTGTTTTCATATATGTATGAGTGATAAAGGAAGATATTAAAAAAAAACCCAGAAAACAGTCCTCACAAAATGCCAGAGCAAACAGAGTCACCCCGCAGAACACATACAACATTGTTTTAGAAAGCAAAATAAGAAACTATTTGTCTAAAATATTATCTTTACATTTTAAGGTCAACTCACTAAGTCAAAATACAAGAACACGATAAAGCACCTATATTTTCCTTTATTTCAAACTTTCTCTTCCTAATGCCTTTAATGAGTGACAGAAACAATTGGATATTGTCCAAGCCTGCTTGGAAGTATCACTCAGAAAATAAGTCCCATTTGCCCAGTTCTAACTCTCTAGATGATTCCAGTATACACTGGTAAAATGAGGAAACCACAGATAATTGTTATAGGGATAAGTTTGCCCAAAAGACTCCATCTGCCTTGCTCTAATGGTTTAGGTACACACAGGACAAAAACAAGAGACACAGATGAACTCATAACAGTTTTAAAATATATCTGGGCCAGAAAGCCAATGATAGCACCTCAGGTACCAACAGCAAGTTGGGCTTTAGATACAAAAGAGGTCAAAGAGATGGAGGTCAAATCATCAGTAAGGCTTATACCAAGTATGTGCTGATTTTGGCTGGGGTAGAGTTAGTCTTCTTCACAGGGGCCAGTATTTGGGCTCTGTTTTGCATTTCTGATGGACAGAGAGTTGGTTGATAATCTAGTGATGTTTCTGATACTGCTGAGCAGGGCTTACACAAAGCCAAGGCTTTTTCTCCTTTTCATACTGCCTCACTGGTGAGGAAGATGTGGGTGCATGGTGACCCAAACTGACCAAAGGGATATTGCATATCATATGACAATATGCTCTGTATATAACTGGGGGGAAGAAGGAGAAAAGGGCGAGTGTTTGGAGAGACAGTGTTTGTCTTCCCAAGTAAGCATTACAAGTGATGGGGCTTTGCTCTCCTGGAGATAGCTGAGCACCTGTCTTCCTGTGGAAAGCAGTGAATTAGTTCCTTGTTTTGCTTTGCTTGTGTGCATGGCTTTTGCTTTGCCTATTAAACTGTCTTTATGTCACCCCACGAGTTTAACTTTTACCCTTTTGATTCTCTTCCCAGTCCCACTGGTGGAGTAAGTGAGCAGCTGTGTGGTGCTTGGTTGCTGGCTGGGATTAAACCATGACATGTCTAAATTAGAAAGCAATAAATAAGTAAAAAATATTAGCCCTGAATAGAAAGAGATGACATATGCATGAGCACTCAACGCTGCAAGAGGTTGAGCCCAAAAGGGAATCACTACGCATGCAAGCCATGCCACCAGCCTTGAGCAGTTGGAGGGCTCTGTTCAGAGTCCTTGGTACCAGTCACAGTTTGACAAGAGAACACAACTTCTTTTGATGTGATCTCCTTTTCTTCAGAGCATTTGCAAGTTGGTCATAGAACCATTTGTTGGGTGGACCCTGGCTAAGGGCCAAACTCCCACACAGCCATTCATATACTTCTCCCTTCTCAACAGGAAGGTGGGAGAAAATAGATTGAAAAGCTCACAACTCACTTATCAATTACTACTGTGGACAAAAGAGAGTGAACTTGGGGCAGTAAGGTAAGGCATTAACAATTGAAATAGATTCAGATGGTCAAATACAGATAAAAATAAAAATCTCACTGTGCCACGACCCTCCTCTTCTTACCAAGCTCACCTTTACTCCTGTATCCCAATTTCTTTACCCAGCCCTACCATGCAGTGCACACTGGATGGACAATGAAGACAGTGAATCAAAACCAGCGTGCAGCACCTTATTTAAGAGAATTCAATGCTTTCAGCCATGTGCTCAAAAATCCATACTAGTGGTAAGCTGTCACGCATGTTTTACAACTGTATTGTTGTTATTATTTTACCAATTAATTTATCTTTTACCACATTCTTCCATGAAATAATCTGTATATAAACACTAAGTACACAAAAACCTTACTACCAGTGATGTATTACATATGGACTGCTCTCCTGTACCATCTAGCAAGAGGTAGTTTTCTGCCATATAAGGCCCAATACCTTTCATTTTCACAAAGAGGCACTTCAGCTGTCTCTGACATCCACTGCCACTTAAGTTGTTCTTCACTGAGTGTTATATCCGTACTGTACTCCAGATGGAGAAAGCTATGTGTATGTTGACTGTATACCTGAATAAACACAGGCTACCAGTAACTTAGTTTGTCTGAGACAGTTTGAAACTTGGATAAAGACAACAATTTTCATCAAAACAGTCCACCTTTATTTATAGCACAAAATGATACTGTAGGAGCATTGTCTTGCCCTTGAGCTGGCAATTTATAAAGCATTTTTCAACAGAGTGAAGTAACTACCTGACAGATCAAGATTTCTCAAGAATAATGTTACAATGGTAATACAACTGGATAGAAAGACATGCCAACCTTGCACCAAACAAGGTCAGAGAGGTCAAAAACAACATGCAAGGAAAGTCACAGAATTCTATCAGGGCTTCTGAGTAGAAACACACAGGTGATAGAACGCAAGTTTTACAAGCTAGAGAAAAACAAATTTCAAATCTAAACCAAAATATTCTTCATAGAACACCATTGCTTAACTCAAATATCATACTTCCAAACCTACTAAGTGATCAGCTAAAACATCTCAGGGTCTCTTTGAATACAGCAAAAATGTTTAAAATAGCACACTAAATTTTCACATATCACGAAATACTCAGAAGCCAGAACCTGCCAATTGCCACACCCATTTTCAACACAAATGCAACTATTCCTTAGAAAGTCACTCACCAGCAACAAAAAAACAAAAATCTCCACTCAAACCCCAAAGCAATGCTTTACATCATAGCCTATTAGGCACCAAACAAACAGGAATCTCTATCAAAATCTCAAACTTTGTTTCAGATATTCTCGTAGGTTTTAATCTTCTTTATGTGTGCCCAAGAATAGTTAATTACTTAACTGATCTAATAAAGACTGGGCAAATCTTCACCTTTTTAGAAAAGTAGTCAGGATTGATATGTAACTTGAAAACATACAATAAGCAAAAAGAAATGTAAACCAGTCTCATCATTCACCCTGCCATTACTGAGGCAATTTTTTTTTTTTTTAGGAGTGACACATTCAGAACTTCACTATTCAAGCACTAATGAATATGCCTCCTCCACAATGACTATCTGATCAGAGCAGTGCTACATATCCTCAACTTAAATTAATAGTATTGCAAACTCAGTGACTACACTGACAGGTCTGTTTTCTTTCCCTCAATTTACATAATCTTTTGATTCAAGTTTGAGATAACTTTCAAAATACATATAATTCATTAAATATACATATATATAACTCAATTTTAAAATATATATAACTCTCTCAGTTAGTGATTACAAGCATTTAAATGCACTGGTACATCAACCAAGAGTAATTAACTTTTTGTATGAAAAAGAGTAACTTATTAGGACTAGCATGCAAAACTTAAAATACCTTTGTTTTAACTCATACAGTGCAGTTCTAAGGTTGGTTTAGAATCACTTCACCTTGCAGATAAATAAAATTTAACTTTCTAATAAGAAAGTAAACATACTTGACATTGACCTTCATTAAATACTTGAAGTTACATAGGTCTATGGTCAGCAAGAGGCATGAAAAAAATCTTTTCAAGTGCTCAAAGTATATATATATATATTTTCAGATATATTTTTTTGAAATGGGTGCCTGTTTCTAAGCAGACATCACCTGTGGGGCCTTCCATGTAATGCTGGAAGCATAATAAGTGAATCATAAGAGATTAAACTATATTTTCAATTCAATGCAGTACACAAGTGTAAACAGCACACTGCTATTGTGACCGAAACTTCACAAGCACAGCTTATAAATGCAGGTAGTTAACTGGAAAACATAGGAAAGAACTTTTACCACAAAGGAATCACTAAGGGGGTTAGGATTTATAAAGTCAGAGCTCTACTACTGAGCAAGTACCACACCTCATTACCTTTATTACTTTGAGAAAGACTGTTGCAAACTGCAGGAGGAAACTTTGTTACAGGAGGAAAACAGCAAAACAGAGCTCTACAGCAGGCACTGCTTACAGACAAATTATGTCAGAAAACATGCCAAATATTCTTCAAGGCTATTTTATTGCTTTTTCCCTTGCCACAAGAGCAGACATTGTAGAAGCAGATAAATACATTCCAAACTGATGTATTTTCTTACTCAAGTCTCTATTTCTTCATTGGTTTCCAAGCTAGAACATTGGCAGTAACAGGGTTTTGGTCTGTCCCTGATGTGTGGGACAACCTGAATTTGTATTTCCATTTAAATCAGGTAGACTTGAGCCAAAGTAGAAGCAAATTTGAACTATACTTGCAATATATTTAAATTCACATGCAGAAAAGTCGTAATATGTAGAATCCTGTTCAGAATGTACCTGCCTCCACACACGCTAAACATGCACCACCTTCACCAGAGACACCACAAATCCTAAGGACAAAAATCACCGTGTTAGCGTGGAACTGCATTTGTTACTACTTTCATCTACTTCTCAGAGTTATCAGTCATGGCATGGCATAATACAGATATGGAGCTGAAGGTAATAGAGCCACACATCACTAATTCTGTTATATGCAGTGAGCTGCACAGTTACCACCTAAGCATAACTTCTTTTTAAAACTCTGGGTCCACAAGAGTAAGCAGCATGGTTCATTTATTTACTTCTGCTGTAGACAGTAATAGAGTTGTGTTTGGGGTTTTTTAAAGCTTGCTGCAGAATAATATTTGTTGCCAGGCAGGGAACACACAACTCAATATAAGACAGATTTGACAATGAGCAAAATTCAAACAGAACACAAGTCAGGGCAAAATAAGACTAAGATGTTACATCCTCTCCTTGAAAAGTTTTACATGAATCCATGTGATATTAGTTAAAACTTAAAATATGTGTTTCCTACAAGGAACCTGACATGCAATTTCATAGCAGTGCTGATTAGAATGAAAATCTGGGACTGGAACAGAACCACTGCAATTCCAGAGCATCAAAATAAGCTGTGCTCTTCATACAACAGGCAAAGCAGAACATTGCTCTAAATAGCCAACTGGTATCTACAGAGATCCAATATGCAACATTTGCAGGGAAAAAAAAAAAATCAAACACAGAGAGATCATAAATGAGAATATTATTCAGATTAAGGGTAGGTGTGATGAATATAACCACATCGTGGCCAAGAACAAAGCTCTAAACACAAGATTACTCGTACAGCCAGTTGTTTACTGATGATGGTACATCTACAATACCTCATGCTACAGAAGACTTGATGGAAACTGAAAGGGTGCTGAAGGAAAATGTCCAAGCGATAATCTTAGAAAGTTGAAAGGACACGAAAACAGAAGCAGTTTTCAAAACAAATGAGTACTTAATTAGGAGTAGTTTTCTGGTTTATGGACAAGTCCAAATAACATTATCTTCCAGGATGAGCAGTAGTTGGTAAAAAAAATATTCTGAGAAAAGAATCACTCACCTTCTAAAGATGCTACCAAGTTTTTAACATATATTATTAAAGAAAGAACAAGTATCCGTTTAATAAGAATACAATGACATCAGGAATAAAATTAACTAAGACATTAAGGAGAAAAAATAAGAACAGGAATTGACCCTAACAATCAATGATAATTAATGAGAAAAACATAATTGCTCATTTATGGTCAGATACTTGATTCAGTTGATGCTAAACCTTATGGAATGAAGTTTAATGACTGAAAGATTAACCTATAGAGTCATAACATCATGGACAAATCATAATATTATCTGAAAACTTTGAATGTCCCAGATGAAAATAAGAACGAACATCAGAATGAGTTACATATCAGAAATACACAGAAGCCTAACACTCTGAATGACATGCAAGCAGATTCATGAGCATGATGCTGTCTTAAAATCATTAGTATTTTTAAACATTTAAATATTTTTAAATGTTGATAATTTCTTGACTTTTGCTTATCAGTTCACACTGACAGACACATGGAAACTACTGAAGTAGTGTAGGTCTGTGGAACTTGACTGGATGTACCTGAGAGTGCTGAGAGAGCTGAAGTTATAAACCTGCTCTCCATCATTGCTGAATGGCCACTGCAGTTATGAGAGGTTCTTGATGATTTGAAGGCAAGTCTTGCATCCATCTTCTGATGGAGCAATATGGATGAGTGGGGAAGAACAGGCCAGACAGTTTCACTTCAGACTCTGGGCAAGTCACAGAGTAAGTATTCTTGAAATGCACTTATTGTTTATTTGTAACCAACCTGGTTGCCTTCTGAGACAAAAACACATCGATATGTGAGTAAAGAACCACAGATGTCATCTGCCTTAGCTCAAACAAGACTTTTGATATAGGATCCCTGTATCCAATCTGCAGGTTACGTTGTCCACTAGATGGATGAAAAGCAGCTGGAACACTGTAGTGATCCTAACCAGATGATCATTGTACAGAAAGAAGACAGGGATTCCAGTAACAGTAAACTTGATTAGGCTCAAGCCTGGGCTCTGGTACACCGCATGTGGAACCTCACCTTCCAGCCTGTGTTGTGCCACCGATACCCCTCTGGCTCCTGGACTGATTTTTGTGGCTAATGGTAATGAAGCAGCCCGTGGGTAACTCCCACCTCCAACAGCACCACCTGAATGTCCTTGCCTTTACTGAAAAGTGTGGCAACAAATTCTCATGTGAACATGTAGAAACAAACAGAAAATTCTGTAAGAGGTCAAAATACCAAAAGGCAGTAATTTTTCACATACATGATCTGGACAGTGAGATGTGCCTTGGTTGGTGGCTCTTTTGAGTTCCCAGAACCCAACGGGAATCAACAGGACTAGGCTCTTTACCATACGGCATTTTTAAGCAACAATTTACTGAGTCTGACTGCCTTTCTTCCTGAGATCAAAACAAACCAACAGCTCCTGATGAAAAACAGTCAGGAGGCTCAAAAGGGTAGTGGTTAATATTTTGTACACTGCTGGAGGATAATTACAAGTAGAGGTCCCAAAGTGCCTATCCTGAAAGCTATGCTCTTTAATATCTTTACCAATTACCCCGAGGAGACAAAATACATCTTCATCAGGTTCAAAAACACCAGCTTGGGGAAAGCAGTTAATGCATCAAAGAGCAGTGCTGCCAATCAGGGGACGCAAACAGGGTGGGGGATTGAGCTAACAAAAACCCCATGAAATTCACCAAGCACAGCTGAAAAGTCCTGTACCTATGGCAAAATAAATCCCTGCATTGGTACAGGATGGTGGTCAACTTACCAGACAGCACATCTTCTGGAAAAGATCTGACAATCTGGTAAATAGTAGGTTCAATTTTGGCAGTAAAGACATGCAGAAAATGTAGAGGGTAGAATTGTACTGAACTTGCCCTAGTTTATCAACATCTTTCTTGCATTGGGAGCCCCCAAGCTAGCTGTAGTATTCTACATGTGGTCTAATGACTCAAGTCAAGTAAAAGGGGAATTCCTCACTTCCACCTACATACTTCTATCATACTTCTGTTGATACAGTCCAAGATGCTGCCAGGGCACTTTGAGGCACATTGAGCCTACTGTTTGCTTAGATGTGAACAACACTAAGTCCAGGCTGCAATGCTTATACTGAAAGTTTAAGCAACTGCATCACATAAATATAAGTAAACATTAAACTCAGATACCCAATCCTATTGTGGTTCCTTTTACTATGCCATTTAAGTGGCTGAAGGAACATGTACTTGTGGCCAGGGTCTTGGTCATTATGACTTAGATTTCAATAGTGAGACCCAACATTCAGAAAAAAATTAAAGGAAAGAAGAATTAGAAGAATTAGAAGAACTAATCCTGAGATCAGAGTAATCACTTGTCAGATGAGAATATGTTGTAGTAAATTTTTATGTAGTAGTAAATTTCTATGGTGAACCATGGCTTTAAAGTAAAAATTAAATTAAAAACAAGAACCAACAACAGCTTCTTTTCTTTTCCCTAGAGGTTCTCTTTGGATTCTAGACACTGTGACACAGGCAAAAGATGTTATGAAAAAGACAAGACAATGGCTTTCTTTTTTGCAAATATCTTATATCCTTCTCTTGTTCATAATAGTATTCACCCCTGGGGAAGAGAAAAGGCTTCCACCTGAATGAAGCACTTATAGTGACCCCCATACAGCTTCTGCACAGATTTGTCAGCAACACTGGCAGAGCGCCCTGCGCAGGGCAGACCTGGAACTTTCATTCTCTGCTACTCCATAGCTACTTCTTAACGCCTCAACAGCAGAGCACAGGTCTGTGCTCATGCTTTGCCTGATGTATCCTTCCTTGCAACAACTGAATTCAAGTATCCCACATCTGTTCATGAAAAAAATCCAACTCTTTAAATTAGAGTCAGGTACTGTGGGCTTCATTTCACATGACCTACACATAATCTTGGAACCATTACACACTCCCAAGTAACAGATATAAACATAGAGCTGGTTTCAAAAGCATGCAGCTTGGAAGACTTTTTTATTACTGCCTCTCTAATTATTACTTCCATCATCTGTCTCATTACAGGCTCTAACAGCATTATCCTACAACACAAGAAAAATATATAGATGAACTAAAATCCCTTGCAGTTTTCCACTAGAAAGTGGAAAGTACTAATAATGGAAATCAGGGGTTATTCCTCAGACTACATTTTGGCAAACGCACATCATCAGATGATCCACAACACTTCTCTCTCTATTCCTCCTGAAACAGCTTCAGATCAAAAATCCAACTGGACTTACTATTTAAAACTGATTACTCTAGAATTGGCTAGTTGTACTACAAGTGATAAAATTACAGACAGAGAAGAAAGAGAAAGCAACTACAAGCATCAAGACTTCTCCTCTCTGACCTTTTTTCCTTATACAGGAACATCACAGAACACAGCAAATTTAACAAGCAGATTAACCCCAAGATTTTCATTTGTTTGGTAGAAAAAAAGAAAAAATTTCAGAGAGGTTTAGAAGCGTGTTATAATCTGCCGTTGAAATCCCACTTATTAAAACATCCAACAAGGCGAAATGTTATTGTGTATAACAGAGAAGAGACTGATTTTCAATATATCCTTAATTAATTCATAGCTCTTATTCTTTAGCCTATATCCTCCTGTTAGTTTCCTCTCTTACTTACTTGTTCATGCAATATGCTCATCAACTTTTATGGAGAAACAGGTATTTGCTTTCTTTCACCAAGGGGTGTTACAGCCTAGCATTCCACAACAGTGCTGGGGAGACTAAACTCTTCCAAAAATTACTTTAAAAGCCTGTCATCTGGAGTAAGAAGTGATTAATAGCTTTACTCATTCACTTTGACAAGTGGTGGTATTCTACCCACTTTCAATAAAAAATAATTCCACATTTTCATGTTCCCCAAGGAGGATTCTCCTAATTCACAGTTGATTTAAAGTGAGGGAGCAGGGGGTGATGTTGGAATTTCCATTTATTTTGTATTATCATTATTATTTTTATTGTCTATAAATCAAACAAATGGAGTAAAAAGAAACACAAATAATATTTGGGATTAAGAAATCAGGTAACAGAACACCTTCATCTCACTTTGGCAGCACAACTAGGAAAATAACAGGGAAAATCCATGGGGTTTTCTATTACTTACAAAGCTCTAAGCACTACATCCAAATTTAATCCGTTTCTTACATATGTACATCTGTAAACAAAGGCTGTGGTCATTAATAATCCATGTCATTTTGCTTAACTTGTGACAGACGGTAATAAAAGACCTTTGCTTTTTGATATTTGTTCAAGACTACAGAGTATATAAATTACACATCAATCCTTACAAACAGAAAAACACTAGTATTTACACGAAAAGGAATCTGTTTACATAAATACAGAAAAAAATTTATAGCTAAAAAGATCTTTCACAAGCTACATGTAAATTGAAACTGAGTATCTTCAGTGGCCTGTTTTTCCTTGAATACTTCATCTTATTTTCTGCCTTTCTACAACTCAGACACTGAACAGTTAATTCAGTGTCCTTTCAAAAATCTGAAGAGCACATGCAAGACTTGACAAAATTTCATGTACAGCTGGAGGCTTTCCTGTGACCCAGAGATGCTGAATAAACACATCATCATATTCCAAAACGCATTTTTACTACAGTAATAGATATTTCTTAGTAAAATCACAGCACTTTTGTGCCTCCTCTCTCAAACAGATGAGGCATCATGAGACAGACGAGATAACACAAATCATTTCTATATCCTTACACTCAACATGCTACCAAACATACATAACCCACATAAAAACCTATGGAAAACCACTCCTGGTTCTCTATTTCACAGTAACAGAAGATCCAAGCAATAACAAAAAGCAGCCCAGGCAAGGTCATATAGACATGCCTAATCTTAGAGTTTATTGCTGCTAGACCACTTCCTCCTTACATACCTCAGGAGAAAAGAACACCACCTCAGACAAAGAAATTTCAGTTCCCACCAATGTCAAAATGCTTCACATGAAGCTACTGTCATCTCTCAGGACTCCAGTGCTTTTAAGTCCAGAAAGGCTGTCAGATTAAAGTAGACCTATAAAGGTGCAACACCGATCCCTCTCTTAAGAAAAGGTACCTCAGAAATGTCTGAACACTCAGCTTTCAACTTGTACCTTTCTTCAGGCTTAAAAGATCACCTGAGATATCTGGATATGCAAGATACAATACAACACACCTCTCATGGAAATACAAGGCTATGCTCTTCAAAAACAAATGGAAAATTAACTAGAAAGTATGCTCCCTAGCGAAAAGTAGTTTGCATCAGTAGGTCAGTGTGCCCCTGCAGGTCACAAATTCAGGAATATAGAGGAATTTCAGCAGGAAATTCAATCAAAAGAAACCACAAATCAACCGACCAACCAGAGTCGGGTGAGCATAAGACATGATTACTCCACTCTAAAATGCATCCCTGCAGTCAAGGTATTCAGGGACGTGAGCAGTCCCCTCCTGAGGCAGGGAAGTTGCTGGCCACTAGGACTGCAGTGGTAGTGCAACAGGAGCCTGGCAGCAGAGTACAGGCAATGCAGAGGCACAAGATGCTTTCCTGAAGACAAGTCATCATTCAAACAAAGATCTGCTTCTTCACAAGCCAGAGATGCAAAATGAAGTCACAGCTGGAAAGGGAGGGGGCCAGGCAGGGTACACCAACAGGTCCAGGTGCTACAAGAGCCAAGTTTAACTATCCCAGCTCATAGCTGCAGCCTAATAAATCATGTTTCTAATATTTCAGGAAGACAGACTCCAGAGATTTCAGTGACAGCCTGTACAGATAGCCCAGAGAACACCAGGGTTTGATTTTATTCTAAAATTTCTGCTCAACTACAGTGCCTCTGAAACATACCCTGCCTTCCTACTTCGAGAAAAAAATACACTGACAAATAATCTTCACTCACAAGAACTACAAAAACTGTCCTCTTCCTCTCTAGCATAAATATGCAAATTAGCAATTAATTGCAGAGGAATTATGTTGAGATGAAATTTTCTTTCGGAAACTGCAGGAAAAGGGAAAGTCATACAATGAGACTATCCAAAAATCATCATCAGCAACAGTGACTAGCATTTCTAAAAGTACTCATGTAATCTGTACCTAAAACTTTGAAAATAAATATTCAGTAAGTTCAAAAAGTATATTGCTACATTTTTTCTGAAAAGTGTTTAAAACACTTTGAGTTATATAATCAGTAGAATTAGTGGGGGTTTTTTTAAATTAGTCTTACAGTAGAATTTCTTTCAAACACATCTCGGCAAAGGCATTGCTGAGATGAAACTCTTACACTTGCTGCTTAAAGAAGTGCTCCAACCTCTAAAAAGATACTATATATTAATTAACCCAGTATCACCTCGTATGAGGTGTTCCATTTATTTAATGTCTGATTTTGAGCTCCTGACAGTCATTTCTCATTTTTCCTTCTGATTGAAAAAAAGAACTTAAGACTTAGTCCTTCTCCAAAGGTTGGCCAATCTTTATCATTAATAAGAATGGCAAAACCACATTAATGTCACATAGGCAAAATACATTCCCTTTTAATACTTCACTCAGGAAAACAGTCGCTCTCCATATTTCACTGCAAAACGTATGAGAAAAAAAATCATGCAACTGAAAAGCTAGTCATCATAATTTTTAGTGATTCAACCCATTTCTTTTGGCCTGCTCCATAAACTTGCTAAGCCAGAACACAGGTGATGAAATTAACTCCTAGAGATACTGCTGCAGCTATCAAGTAGAAACTGGCTGTGGGAAACAGACGCCCCCAACAAAATGCAAATTTCTAACACAGTGTCATCCAGAGATACAGACTTCTGTTTAGTTACCAACCACATATGCCATTACAGTTCTTTCTCACTGACTATAGTGCTGCATTGTCCAATTATGGTTACCAGAATATTAATAAATGACATTAAAGAGGTACCAAATTAATTGAGACAAGATTCCAGGTTATCACATCTCTCACAAAACATCAAATTGTACTTGCAACTAATATATTCTTTTTTTCTTGAAATTTGGGGAACATCTTAGCCATTTAAAGGGCCTTTCCCATGCTCAAAATACTGCAAATCTTGCTTTGCTAGCTTGACTATCATGAAATTCCTACATGGATTTGAACATCAAAGCATTTCCATACAAATGAAACCAGACAGAAGCATGCAGAAACCACAGCAATTGTTCATGCTGCAAATTTAGTACATGATAAAATCTTATATTCCGTAGTAAATGTAAGAAGCCAAGAGAAGAAACAGAAAGACAAAATACTGAATACAGTCCAGTTTCATTTAGCCTTCTAATATTATTTATAATTACTTTATGTTAGCAATCTGTATGATCTCAAGAAGGAACACAAGTACCTCAATTATAAGATGAGATAAAACACTGAATGATGTATTTCACAGAACAGCCAGCAATGGGACAATTAAGGAGCCATGAAAAAAAAAAAAAAAGCCCACAAAGTCCAGTGAGTTCTTGTGTCTTGCAGGTAACAATTCCACATATAGGCTTCAGTTTTCTCACAAACACACACTTGAAGTCATTTCTCTTAATATCACTTCTCCCACTCAAGATATCCCAATTTTATTCAGCAGAATAAAAGGCACATTTTATTCAGTAAATAAAGGACATTGTCTGTGCCTTAGACAATGACTTCATAATATCTCAGAAATGAAGACCAGCTGCTTCTCTGCAAAACTTTCACTGCAAACTTTCACCTGAGAGACTCAGAGGACAAAGTCACCGTAATCACGTTTTACCTTACACTGCCAAAGTTATTACCTTACTAACCTTGTATGTGCATATTATAAAAATCATCCATTTATGTTACAGTGAATTACTTTGAGTTAACACTGGGAACACAACACCTGAAATGAATTTCAAGTGACAAGACCAACATCAATCATACTTTCTCAACATTAATGCCACTACATAAAGCCTTCTGCTCCACTGCTTGAAAACCTAAGTGTTTTAGGAAGAAAATGTTTCACAGATGTTGCTATGTATACTGTTACTTCTTCCAAATTTACAGGTTCTTTGGACATATAGCATAAATCAACCAAAATAGTATATTTGACTAATATTTAAAAAACACATCATTCCAAATATTAGTTAAGCAACTTACTTGATCCCCATTTCTAACTATTTAAAAGATTACATGTCAAATCAGGAAAGGAAAGGAATCAGAAAAATAGATAAAAATTGGAAAACTCCATCCAACAATTTGATTTGTAGACATTTTATCAGATTACAGAATATTTTACTTCAAAGTAAAAAAGAGGAGATACTAAACTAGGAAAAAAACCTTTGTACCAACATTGCATGCACTAACATTGGAATCAATTTCCTATGGTGCCAGTTTATGTTATTCCAGTTTATATTTTAGTTTGCAGATCGCTAGATCCTATATGATGTTCTGACATAGTTTTCACAAAAGCAACTTTCTTACAGAAGAGTTACAATTCAAAGACCAGCCAAGTTGCTACTTCAATTCCTAGGCTTAAGATGGCAAATAAAGAGGCAGGATTTAAATACAAGTACAATAAATCTACCGAAAAGCCACCATTAGATTCTGAAGGGAAAGGTCAGTTATGCTATCATCAATAATTACATTTCCTGAACCATAATGTTCATTAAGGTAAAACGACGTACTGATTCAAGCTACTAGATGCAAACACTAATGGAGGCATCCCAGTCAGAGTTGGGTTTTTCCATATCTAGGATCCTCAACTACTGAATTTATCCAAGAACTGTTTCAGAGAAGGAACCCAGGAAACACAGAAGCTAACATGTGAGCTGGAACCAGTGTTGAACTTCCTTTCCTCCAGGATCCAACCTCAGCAGAATTACAAGCCTTGTGGCAAAAAAAATTAAAAAACAGCCACAGCTATCTCACCACAAACTAAGGACCAAACTCCCACCAGTTGCTGACAAAGACAGGGAGATTGCTTATCAGTTACTACTTCAAGACAAACAGATTCAGCTTGGGGAAAATTCATGTCATTTACTGTCAAAACAGAGGCAAACATTAAGACAATATCTTTGCTCCCCTCTCTCACGAGCAGAACTGTATTCCTTCATCCCAGACTTCCACACTTCCTATCGGGGCAACGCAGCAGGTGGATGGCAGGGGCAGCTGTGGCAGTCCAGAACAGCTCCTCTCCACTGCTCCTCCCTGCTCATGTATTTCCCCTGCTCTGGTATGGGCTTTCTCCCATGAGATGAAGTCCTCAAGGAGAACAAAAAGGTTTAAGCCCGGGTTTCCCACAGGCTGCGGTTCCTTCAGGAACTCTCCACCTGCTCCAATGTGGGCTCCTCCTGGGTGCCATGGAGACCTGCTCCAGTGTCATGGAGACTGTCTCTGCTGCTTCTCACTCCTGTCAGTTTCCTCTTCCTCTCTCTGCCAGGTGTTTTGCCCTTTCTTACACACGCTGTCCCCAAGGTGCTGTGGCTCAGCCATGCCCTGCACTGAGGGTGTTGGAGGAAGCTGGAACCATCTGTTTCCAGCACGGGGCATCCCCAGCCTCTTCTCACAGAGCCTCCCCTAGAGCCACTGCTGCTGGGTAGTACACAGGTTTAAAATTACTAGTGGTATTTTAATAATAAAAGGAGCATTTCATATGCTCAACCTAAAATCATAACCTCTGTGTAAAAGATTTTCTGATCAATCACACAGGAAAGGTATTGGTATCAGACACTAGGAGAAAAACAGTTCAAAAAACCTACAGACATCTTCAGACATAACATCATTTTGGGGGATCAGAGAGCACAGGGAAGCTCACACCAAACGCTGCAACACTTGGGGCAGGTGGGAGGTGCCACCCACCCCCACCCCTTGTGGTTATCCACACAGGGGTATCCACACTGTGGAGGTAAACTGCTGCCCAAGAGGAACTCCAGTTCAAACATGTCAAACAACTGCCAATGTAATATTAAGTCATTTTCTCAATTATTTGAGGACAATGTTCATAAAGACCAGTGGCAGATGACGATTCTGGAGATTAGCTCCTTCCATCCTCTCCCCCTTTTGTCCCACTTGAGATTTCTCTGGAGCAATCCTCTTCTGTACAGTAGTGAGTACAAATAGCTCTGATACGGCCTGCCAGTCCAAGCCATGACACTAAGGTGAAACTTCTGATTTAAAAAAAAAAAAAAAAAAAAAAAATATGGCACAACNAAAAAAAAGAAACTATTTTCCTCAAATATGAGATCAATATCTTGATAGGAGATATCTCTGTATATTAGCATAAACACTGTGAAATCCTCATGAATAAAACATGAAGTAAACTTTTATGAATTTAAATTGCATTAAGTTATAAAATTACTGTAGAGCTAACACGTAAGCTAACAGCTTACATGTTGTTACAGAAAATGTTTGAGCTTTCTACAGTTTAATCATCCTTAATGGCACAAGGAAATTATTTACTATCAAATGGATCGGAGAATACGGAAAGATCTTTGTAGTATTGATTTTACACATAATATTAACTTCTTCAGTTGCATTTGCAATTGCCATGAAGGCTTATCTAACATTAACTCCCCCTATTATTTAGCCTCAAGGAATAGCCATAGTCAGGATGTCAAACTTATTTTTAAAGGATGAAACAAAACACCTCAACGCTTCATGGGCTTGACTAGTAAGTGATTAAAGCATAACTGAATGAACTGAATTTCTGCCAGTATCAACATAAAACTTTTTTAAAAGGTCAGTCCTATGAATTATTTACTGTTCTCTCAAAGCTGTGTCAACACATCAATTCACTCTCATTTTATTCCTCCTTTGTAACCCCAACTAGAATCACTCTGTAACATGCAGGATGGTAACACGGATCTGCAATGTAGTGAGCTATGTAACAAGGCTAGGCAACCACTCAAATTATTCAAAGCATTGGAGACCTAGGAAGAGCAACTTGAGCACAAGCACAGTCCCATAAGGTGCAGCAGAGCACCTTTCATAAGATTGCTCCTGTGGGCATTAACTTCTTCCAAAAATCTGTGCATGTGACTGCTTGGAGAAGCACCAACCAAGCTTCAAGAGGCAAAGCAATTTAAAAAAAAAAAAAAAATCAAGTACTAATAATCAATAACATTGAACAAACTACCCATACAGAAAAAACATGCTGCTTTAACCTTGAAGAACTGAACCACTAATGAAAGCTGTAAGAATGATTCCTCAAAACTACATGCTTGAAAGACCATCTTTCCATTATCTATAATCAGAGTATTTTGTCCCTTAGAAGTTTACAACACTAAGTCACAGCCAGAAGTATTGGCCAAAGTCAAACTACCCCATAGAAAATACAAGTATTTAACATAATTTTACGACCCTGTGAAGATACAAACCCCTTCTTTAGAAATAGAGTTCAAACCTAATTTGGATTATCATACCATTAAGATGATTAGTTCTTAAATTCTAATAAAACAGAGACTGCCCATTAAAAAGTGCTGAAAACAAAGTGCAAAAAGCCAGATGCTGCAAAACCACTAAAACATACTCCGAAAGAAAACACAGGTAACGCTTATCAAAGTGGTAATAATATCAAATACATTCAGTAAAAGACAAATTAAACAACAAACCAAGCTATCATATTTAAGGCTCTATTACATCTTAATTAAGTTTGACTACGATGCACAACTTCTGTGCAAAGGTATGAAGACCTCTATACTACCAGAGAGTCTGAAATGGTGCATATTTCTCTTGACCGATTACTCCTTTGCAGCAGACACACACAAAAATCTGTGTCCTGCCAGGTGCAGCTAAACCAGCTATACTTGCAGAACTCAGGCCTAGATCAAATAGTATTCGAAAAACTCCTTTTCACAAACAATACTGGAATTATGCTACTATGTCATAACTTGTTGAAATGCGCCTCTTCAGTCCAAATGTGGCTGATGAAAATCATAAAAGATTATCCTCCAAATTTTTATGTTCCAGAACAGCAATCATTACCATCTTTAGATTTGAAGAAGATTCCTTATATACAAACCTTTCTTTAAAAGTGTATCCTTACAATTTCACTGAAATGTAATTGATGTTTATAGTTTTGTTCCACTGAAAACTACACTAAAGATCCAGCAACCAAGTATCCCACTTCAGTTATGCCTCTGCTGTAACAGAATAATGTAAGATTGACCTCTGTTTAACATGAAGGAATTTTGGCCTCCATTTCCAAAAGACTCCAATTAATAATAATCCCAGCATCTCTTAGCAGTGCACTGTGCTGGCTAAAATTAGTTGAAACAGTATGTTAAACACAGTTTCTCAAACTAAATTAGGAATCAAAACCCCTTAACTTCAATCAGGAGCTTTGGAATAGGACACTGATCTTTATTCCTTACTCAGAAAATACAGTCAACTTTGAGAAGCAAAACTTTTGTATTAAAAGAAAAAAATGAAAAATTGAAATACTGCAATAATTTAAAACACAGCAGTTCTGTAGAACATAAATTTCCTCCCTCATCAATGTTCAAGTTTCTAAGCCATGACTACAAGGCATAACATAAAGAAATACTTCTCTATAAAACAGCTATTAGCTTTAACAAAGTAATCTGGGTTAAATGAATAATATGTAAGATGGTGTGTATGCTCCTAAGAAAAAGTTGCAGATTTCAGCTCAGACTGAAAAAAAAAAAAAAAAAAATCAGGAAGTCTACTCATCGCAGTTCCCACTGTTTTTCAGACTTCTCAGCTACTTACCCAAAAGGCAAATTCCAGAATTCCACAAAGCTACTCAAAAGTATTTTAAATAGATGTAGATAACCTATATGCTTAGCCACACTTCCACAGAAACAGTGTTTTTAAATCCTAAACGTTATCAGCTTTCAGCAAGAACATAATGCACCAACTGAAATATGGATATCTGTAGTTACAGCTATATTAAAGAGCTTTAATGAAAATGTGTACATAAGAGTATTACAATTTTCACTGCACATTAATTAATTCCACAGACTCCAGTTATATTCAAAATTAAGAAGATGTCAGTATGCTAATTTTTTAAGGTATGCATTTCAACTTCACACTTTTTGTTTACTACATGTTCTGGTTAACCTTGATATTAATGTGACATAGCAATAAAAGGCTTTGAAAACATTTTTTAAAAGCAAACAAAACGGCCTTCATGTTATTCAATCCTGCATTTTCTTGGACTAAAATTATGTTCATTAGACATGGTCACCAACTTTTACTCCCTGTGAAGAGTCTCGTGTTGAAAAACTAGCAGTTCCTGAATGGATCACCAAATTACTAACAGAAGAACATTCACATACAGTATTTACCATGGATGTCCTAACTAGATAAGATACCTCAAATATTCATACAAAAAAGACTTTACTTCTGCCTGACATATTCTGACTTATCCTGACAAAAGCAAGAGAACAATAAAAAAATACCTATTTTACTTGTTCTAACAAAAAACTGTTGCAAAACGTTGTGGGAGAAATGACAGATGAGTAGAAAAAACAGTTGTGTGCGTAGGGCTAAGATTTTGAATGAAAGTTCATATTACTCTGCCTGTGAGAAACAATTTTAAAATCCTCTAGCAAAAATACCTTTACAATGCACACCATACGCTAAATTCCATTTAAAATTAATGAACTCTCAGCTTATAATGAATTTTTTTAGTGCTTCCAGTACTTTTCATAGCATTTCTGGTATTCTTCAGATGGAAGCAGATGAATTTAAAAATCTAAAAGACTATAGTCTAAGAGTGTCACTAAACAATGGAACAAAAGTTGTAAAAAATCAGACTTTGTCTGACTTACCGCCAATGCTTTAGATAATTTTATTCTATAGTTATTCAAAACAATTGCATCAATCTCCTTAAATGGCACATATGCAAAGCCATCTTTAACAAATACTCTTCTGGTTCTAAACAGATCCACAGCATCTGCCAGTCCAATCTGAGAAAGAAGAAAAACCCACACTGAGGAACAGCAAAATAAGGCAGTTTACAGCCCTAATATTAAGATGCACCAGGTAAAGCCTGAAGTCATTCTCTGTCTTATAACACAAAACACGAAGATGGTGAAATAACATGTTGACTTAAGAATAGTTGACCATTATTTTGGTGTAAAAATAATGTTTACTTACAGAAAGTCATGCAACTAGTTAAAATAAGACACATCAAAATTCATATCTATGATTATAAATCCACTTATGTAGCTTTGCATCACTTACTGACTTGGTATTTAAAAATGGACTTCTGTTGGTCTTCTGTTTCAGATGTCTTGAAATCTTCAATTCATGCAAATTACATATAAGGTCTTGCTAACAGATCTGGAACCCAAACAACTTTGCTCCAAAGAATCAGTAGGCTACATTAGAAACTTCTTTCCTCTCCCCTTGTTCACTTGCAAAATGAATTCCAGACTAATACAATCAGACGAAACCAAGTTTCAGCAACAGATGTTAGACAATGTCTCCATATCCTGAACAGCATTTCATGTAGGCAAATTAAGTCATTTGTCTGAGAAACATTAAAACTTAACACCATTTTTCTGGCAAAAGCAAGAGATAGTAGAAGAGGACAGAAGACACTGATAGCAGTTGACAGCTCCCTTCATTTTCCCAGTCTCTTCCTCTACCCTTAAAACCACATGAAATAGAGGAACTCTCATTAGTCTCAGTTAATTTAGATAGTTGGATTAACTGTTGGTACTGGGTAACCTTAAAATTGGTAAATGATGTTTAATTGAGAAGATAAATGCAGATCTGTGGAACTTTGCAGTTTCTACTTACCTTATAGAACATTTGTTCTTTTACTTTAGGCAGAGTGAGGCCAGGAGTTGATGCACACAGCTCATTTGCCAATTCATTTTTCACTTCTTCACTAATCTAAAATTAAGAAGTTGGTTTAGAACTGCTGAAATACTTTGGAATAAGGCTTTTTAAATTATTAACATGAGCTAAAAGATTACTTAATCTGTAAATATATCATCAGTTAGTTGAAAAGGAGAAAAATATTACATATTCAGTGAATGATCACTAATAATTAAAGAAGAAGAAACCAGCAAAACACTAGTGGTCCACAGCATTAAGCAACTTTCCTTCTGAAGCAAAATGGCAGATTTTAAAATACAATAAATTTAATCATTAACACAAGAAACTGTAAAACCTACTTTTTAAAAGTAAACCTCTTTAAAATAAAGCTTGTGACAATCCTGCTCATCTCTAAATTTACTACATGCATTAAAAAACAAAGCAGGATGAATCAATGGCACTTAGTCAGGACTTAAACAAGTTTGTCAGATTTTTAACAAAATCACCAGTTTCAGCTCATTTTTAAATCCAGACTTTTAACAAAACTACTTATAATCTTGTATTCTCAAATTTAACTTTCCTTTGTTTACTTTTTCCCCCAGGGGTTAGAACGATGGTATATCTATTGTCCTCTCAATGTTAGTGCCTTTCCAGTTCTTGAAACAGGTAAATTAAGCAGCAATGCCCTCATTTAACAATTCAAAGTATTTAAGCCAAAATTTCTAGCTTGAAATATCACAATGTCACACTTCCTAAGACAAAAGCTTAAATACTGCATGTACATTAATGCGTATCACAGACTCATAGAATATTCTGAGTGGGAAGGCACTCACAAGGATCATCTAGTCCGAACCCTGGCCCTGCACAGGACCATCCCCAAGCATCACACCATACATCTGAGAGTATCATCCAAATGCTTCTTGAACTCTCTCAGGCTTGGGGCTGTGACCACTTCCATGGGGAGCCTGTGCCAGTGCCCAGCCACCCTCTGGGGGAATAATCTTTTGGTAATATCCAACCCGGACCTCCCCTGACACAACTTCAGGCCATTCCCTCAGGTCCTGTCACTGGTCACCACAGAGAAGAGATCAGTGCCTGCCCCTCCTCTTCCCCTCTCAATGAAGTTGTAGCTGCAATAGAGGTCTTGTCTTCCCTCAGTCTCCTCATCTCCAGGCTGAACAGACCAAGTGACCTCAGACACTCCTCACATGGCTTCTCCTCAAGGCCCTTCACCATCCTCACTGCCCTCCTTTGGATGATCTCTAACAACTTTATATCCTTCTTCCATTGTGATGCCCAAAACTGCACACATTTCCATAATATGTTCTTGATAAAGTATGACAGAAGTAGTCCCTGAGTGAAAGGGATTAAATGTTAAGAAACACAGAATACTTTCTCAAAACACAGATGGACAGACACACCAAAGCATAACACACTGTATGACACAGTTCTCCATAAACTGGATGTGTGGTCCATTACCTCTGGTGAGGTGATGTGAGGTTGCAGTCAAGGTCGAACCAAGCCCAGACCATCACACACAGTACGTGCCCAGACTACAAATGCCAGATAAAAAAGACACTCTGACCTTCCTCTCCACAGAAAAGGAAGTGCATATGCAGGTTTTTTTTCTCTGAATGGGGGCAGAATATCTAATCTGATGACCAACAGTGGTATGCAGTTAAATGGGCACCTGAACAAAAATTTTTTTTTTCCTCAACTGAAAAACCCGAGAAAATGTAACAAAACACTTTCCTTGGAATTCATAGATGGACCCTTTAATTTCAAACTTGCAGGAGTACCTTAGAAAAGAAAAGCAGTGATTTGATTGATGCATACGAAATGGTCAAGACAGCAATGTCAAGAAGGCTTATGGTTATCCTGTCTGCATCTTGATGTAATCTGTAGGACTCTCTCAGGAAAATCAGCTTGAAAAAATTAATACTAAAGATGCCAGTAAGGCAGAAGAATGGACCTCCAAACACAGAGGAAATACACAGTAGCTTTATATTTCTGCATGTGAAAATGTAAAGCTCAGGGAAAAAACAGCTTCTAATAAAACCATTTTTCTTCAACAAAGTAGCTGTATAAGAACAATTAAATGCGTTTCTGCAAATGAAATGAGAGAACACTTTCTATCCAATACTATCATTACCAATCTTCTACACAGACTTGGAAAAATTACTGTTTTTCAACATGACACACTGGAATTATATACAAATTTCACACAGTGCTACTACAACCCTGCTACTCCTTCCAAATGATCTATTCTTTGTCTAAGTAAGCATAAATCTAAGTCACCACATCAGCCTGCAAGTTTGTCTTTGACCTACTATAGACCAAAATTTAAATTTTAATTCCAAAGTAGTGGTTTCCATTTTTCAAATGTAACAGTTTTATGCTTTCTTAGTAGACATGGTTATTCCAAATCCTCAGTGACAGTGTCTTCAAATAAAAACATTGTAGAGGTGGTTACAATTGCATTATCTCTTCTANTTGTTTTAAGAAAGCTCTCAAAACAGCTCAGAGACTGGTTTATAAACAGGCCAGCAATATAGGGGGGAGAAGCAGAATTTGTTCTTCCAGAACCAATTAGCTCATTTCCATCAACAAAACCTTTTTTTTTCAGTATTACACTTAATTTCAGGGGGTGTTCTTTTTCAAGATACACATAAAATAACTACACTGACTTCAAACTTCCCAAGTTGTCTAGCTCCGTCTTTTTTAGTAATTTGACCATTGCAATCTTGTTCAGATGTGAAGTCACAGTGATCTTAGTTTTTCTTGCATGTCACTAGCAAATCTGATCCTTGCCTTTTCCCTAAATTCATATTGCCTTCATATTTTCAGGTAACAGAGAGGGAGGAAGAAGAAACATAGATATCCCTAGTCCCTAACTAAAGCTGGGAGACAATTCCAGAACACATTTAAAAATAGAATTTGTTTCCCTAAAGACTGGAACCTGAAAAATAACCTTCCATTGGCATTAACGATTTCATTGCCACATTAAATTGACTGAAGGTATAATGCAAATTAATATGCTCCTCATAGTCTGAAGTCAGACTCAGGCTTTTAGTTAGGTCATGCGCGTATCTCTGCACACAGAGCATCATGACACATGTATCCTAATTTCTCCTGGTTCAGGGAAGCTGGAAAGGATTATTTTTCATTGTTGTTTTTATATTTTTATTATTTTAGTAAGAATACTACAGTTTGTACATGTAATAATTTCATCTCTAAAATGGTTCCTCAGAGAGCACATTCCAGTAATCATTGAAAAACCAGACACAATTAAATAGAGCTTTTAGCATTCTAATCAAGATTGGAAAGATAAACAGGATGCTTAACTTTTGACAATGCTCCGTGATCTTCACCAGCTAAAATACTGTGTTGTTTGAAATATTAAAAAAAAAAACCAACAAAACAAAACACAGAACTCTCCTGAGGGTCTCACCTCGTGATCATGTGACCTTTCCACACCGAACTGAATCAACCCACCTCACAAAAAACAATCTGCTAATTCTGCCTCCTCCGTCTGCAGCCAGTCCAGTGAAGTGCTTATCGCTATGTCAACCTTTGCTTTGTAGAAGCAAAGAACATCATGAAAAGGATCTTCCCTTTCTGGTGATAGTGAGTCGATCAGGTAGCATAGCTAAGACAATTCAACACTTCATCATCATTTCTCAGACTTAGAAAACTGAGAAGAATAAAGACATAACAAGGGAAGGCAGGAGAGGATGAGGAAAGAAGCAAATACTCAGGCCAAGGTGCATTATTTCCACTTTTCTTGCTTTCTATGTGCAGTTTATTCATTGATTTTTAATCACAGAACTGTCCAGGAAACACAAAGACACATAAATTTAGATTAAAATATGAATAATTTAATTTAGATGGCTTGGTTAAACAAACACAGTGGGGTAGTCCAAAAACTTCAAAATAGATTTGATATCCCTACTCTGTTTTAATGAAGATATAAAGATGCATGCACATACTATACTACTATACATGTGCAACCACTTAATTTTGTTGTTTCAAAGTCTCCCAGCAGGGACAAGAACTCCATGCACAAATCTTTTCCTTATCTAAAACTCAGCTCCACTCAGCTTATTTATGTGCACATGCCACTGGTGTCCTTAGAAAGTGAACTTTATAAAACCTGCTTTTACTCACAGAGCAGCTGGTACTCAAGTGGCACAACACCTCCCAAGAAGAGATGGTGTCAGCCTCTCAATGCTGCACTATGTTGCAAGAGATGAAACAATAATTTCCCAATCAATCTTCTCCATTGTCACATATCATGGTACAAGCTAAGCTAGAACTAGAAGACCAAGGTATTAACCTAGATACCATTAAATTTGAGAACATAAATCTGAAGTGTAATCAGCCAGTTAATGCATACTAGCTTGATTAGGAAAGAATATCATTCCCAGCTGTCCTACCAATTAAAAGGATGAAGAGCCTTAAACAAAACATTTCAGAGACCCATAAATCTGTCATTCATAAATCTGAAGATAGTTGGTACCTGGCCAAAATGGAACTGATAAATTAAGAAGAAAATTGTACCTTTCATGGTACTACAACTTTTTATTTTAGCTCAAGTTCAGCTCACTGGCATACCTAAAAAGATAAAGGGCAGCTCTTGAAATTATTATCTATTCTTATCCATCAACTGAACCATTTTTAAAGTCTGGAATGAACACAAAAAGGACATTTTTTATGACCTTCCTCACTATGCAGCCAATTCATGGTTACTATAATCACAGAGAGACTCAGTGACACAGGCAGTTTCCGAGCTTCCTGGTAAATATTTCCCTGTATTGAAGAAAAGGAAAGCTGAACAAAACAATTACTACAGAATTACTCTAGAAACTTCACCACATACATATTAGGCTCACACATGACTGAAGAGCTAACAGAAATACAGCAACAAGTTTTCTTCCATTTAAAAATCAGGATGCTCTATGTCAGATGCAATTTTAAAGAAACTTGTTAACAAGTGCTTCTTAGATTCAATCACAGGATTAGCAGGGAAGAGTTTTTCAGTGTTTGCAGACCATTTTATGAAGCTTACATCTAAAGTACCAGCTAGTAAATTCTACTTGCAGTGTAATTACATCCTGCACAAACCATCCTATCAGTTTTTATGCAGCTGTACCAAAGAACAATATCAGCATTTCCAAAGCTACAGTGTTCCCTGCTATGCAAAGAACAAATTTATTTTACAAATGATCTTATCTTTAACCACTACAAAAGAACTTAAAACCTTGATTATCCAAAGAATGTATTTTCTTCTTGTACAACATACGGACATTATATTTAAAAATACATTCTTGATTTCCCAATTCTCTTTTTCCTTGTTCCGCAAAATAATGTCTAAAATATTTACAGAAGGAAAAAAAAAAAAAAAAAGAGGACGCTTGATGCCACCATCCTGCTTGTCTATACTAAGTTTCTTCTAGGAATCCAAAATTTCCAACTGTTAAGAACTGAAAGACCATAAGGATCAGGTTAGGACTTGCTATTCTTACACCCTTTCCAAGCCACTAGATAAATGTCAGTCAGGTATGACCTGGTAAACTACTGAGCACATTAACACACAAGTGGTGGGTCTTCTTCCTACTTAATCTACCATAAGCTGAAGAACCCAGTACACAGAATCCTACTTTCCACTGCATTTTTGGCACAGTTGCCATTTCAATTTTACTTCAGAAATCCAGAGTTACAGCAGAATGTCTCCTGAGGATTCAGACAGTATTCCAAATGTTGCCTAGTTGTTTTCAGCTAGATTGGGAGGAAGAATGTTTTTATTCATCCTGTCATTTTTACTGCAGCCTTTTTTGCAATTTTTTTCCAAAGCACACGGGTTTTTTAAAACAGGAAGAGAAAGTACTTCAAACAAGAAAGAAAATGTACAGTACCTAGTCCAGGAGAATTCAACCTTGCAGTGGAGTCTAAAGCTCCTATTCAACTCAAAGAATGAACTACACAGGGCCATTTAATAACAGCCATAGTGCTCCACTGCACTGAAGGGGGCATAAGCAACTGTGCAGTTGTTTTTGTGTTTTAGTTTGGCTTTGGTTTCACAAGTCAATTTTAAACAATTGTCCAAGTTACAGCAGCCAGGACCAGTTTGTCACTGTGTGGGTGTAATCAAAACTGTATATTCTACAGCCCCTCTGTTACTTCTGATGAACTGTTAATCATGGATCATTTGCAGCAGCTGCCCAGGGCACACCTGACACCTCAGGCTGCAAGGTGGGTGTTAGAGAACCCTGTGAGGCATGAGAATGTTTCTGTCTGCACACCAATGACGCAGGTGTGATAACTCCCCTCCAGAGAGGCATTAGCATCTTCACACCCACCTGCCGGGTCATGTCTGCTAACGGGCCATCAAGGATTCCAAAAATATCCCATGACTCACACAGTTAAATCACCCATTGTGAAACTCCTCGCCCTGGGGGAGGTATTGGCCATTCCCACCTGAACCTGAGCATGTATCAACCTTGGGATTTGGGGACTTCTGGTACCACTCATCAGAGCCAAAGGACCAGAACCTCAACAGGCCTTCAACTGCCACTCTTGATCAGACTGTGACCATCATCCTCATCAATAGGTTTTCCTTTTACTCCGTACTCAGGGGGCGTACATGGCACTCAGCACAGGGGCTAACAAACACCATTCTATTCATGCCCCAGGGTGCTGGGTTATAATCTGGTTTTTATGGGTCAAAACTAATTTTTATCTGTATCACTGAGGTTATTGTAATCTTTTTATTAAATTGTGACTCTGACTTGCAATATTTGAGTTTGGTTCATTTCTTCTGCAGGTTTACCTTTAAACCAACACAGCAGTAAAAGCTATTTTCTAAGGGTCCATTTAGATTTCTGCAGATAATAAGCATCTGTTTCTAATCAAACCAAGATGATAGCCAAATTAAAACTTTTAATTAGCATTTTGCATCATTTACAAACTGTTGTTCATCATGTTTATGAAGGTGAAAAGGGGCATCCCCAGTAGCTATATATTCTTCAGTCATATCCATTACTCGATTCCACAATTTTATAGAACACCACCAACACCATATGCACAAACAAATACGTGCAACCAGAATTACTGCAGCAAAACACACCAACTTTCTTCATGACTTTTAATAAAGTCATGCTTACAGTTCAAGGATACATTAGAGAAGGATAAACACCCTTCCTCATCTGTCCTGCCAGTGCACACACACACACACAAAGAAAAAAAAAAAAAGAGGGAAGTGCCTGCTCTCCCCTCATTCCAGACAACTTACCTTCCTCTTAGATTTATGAGATGTGTTTGTATTTTCCCACGAATCGAGTTTTAAGAGAATACAAGCACTCATTTTATGCCTAAATCAAACTGCATCTCATCTACCCATCCCTCCCAAAGTTAGTTCACTAGAATGCTCAGGTTGCTTAGTGATCGACCCAAACGTTGAGAGCTGCAGACAGACTCTAAGACTGCTCTGCAAGAAACTTGGCAACCAGACCTGCCAGTTGGCCTACCAAACCCTCAGACTGCAGCACTGGCCTAAAGAACACCAAGTACTGATTAAACTGGGTTCCCACACAGTCAACTACACAAGGTAGCCATAAACCTAGATATCAATGGTGTTTTTCTTTATCTGGAACAAAAAAAACATTTTAAGAAAACAACAGTCAATTCTGTGACAAAGTCACAACTTGTTTTCATTTTAATCATTCAAGTTTCAGAAGATAGATTAAACTGAGAAATTATAACTGCCTTTGAAGTTAAGTAGTGTAGGATGAAAACAACCTGCCACATTTTTAAAGCATTAATGGTATAGTGTTTTGTTGTCTTATTTAATAAACTCTTGCATTTAAGAAAACTATCCTACTCCTAAGCCTTTTCACATACCATTTTGTTTCTATTATGACTTTAAGCACTGAGCTTAGTGAAAGAATAAATATTTTTAGGTTACTTTGGCAGTAAGGCACTACTTCCCACTTAGGCATGCATCTTCTGCTAGACTTCTGCTGTCACCTGTAAGATAGTAACTGTTGGTTTTCACATAAAGAGACAAATATAATATTTAAGTAGTGGAATACTAAGATAAAATTCAGAACCATTTCCTTAAACAAATGCATACCTCAGCCTACTTGGACACAGTTACTGTTTTAGTTTCATGTTAAGTTTCCACACAGTAAAATTAGTTTCTACTTTTAAACATTTTCCCCATCCTGTTTAGGAATGGGAGAAATACTAGTAGATGTCTCTCAAATTCAAAGGCATAAACCCTATCAGAAGAGCATTTTGGCTTAAGCACGTGGTACCAAAATAGATAATTATAGTCACAGCCTTTCAGTAGCAAGACATGACATTGAGTTGTTGTGTTTTTTTCACCTCTATCTGTACTTATTAGGGACACAAATTAGTTCCCAATCTCATTAATCCAAATCTGACTTTAGGACCTTCCATACCCAATAAAAACATTTTCTCAAGAAGCTAAATTACAAATATTTATTCAGCTGCCCCTCTGCCAAGATAAATGCTTTTGAAGAAAACATAATAGTGATATCAGAAAGTCTCTCATAGGAGTGCTCTGATCATAAAAATGGAAATTAAAGAAGTTTAATTTCTACTGCTTAAAGCTGCTAAAAAAAGCACTTCAACTGCACCATCAAAGAGCTACTGAGCAAAAAAAATTCTAACACTTGGGTATTTTGTGCTTTCCATTTTATTTTGCAGTTTTTCTTCTTTCCTCCCAAATGATGTAATAAAGAGCGTTAGCTCCCCCAACTGACTATTCCCATCTGTCATTCCTTCCTCAATATCAGGATCCAAAGCATTTTATTAAAATAACATGCTTTATAACAGCATTTAAAAATTAAGACAGCTAATTCTGCAATAACTGGCTGTTACGCTAAAATAAGGCTTCTAAACTAGGAGTTATAAAAAAGCCATAGTATTTTTTTTAAATTTCAAGAGGCTATTCAGAGATAAAGAAGTACTAAGATAATTTAAACAAGATTTTTTTTATGCTCTGTGGAGAAGAAACAGCAACACAGATGTATTCAAGAAGAAATATAGTACACTTTGAAGTTTACTTCCTTTGCACACTGCAGAAAGATAACACTGAACAGAAGCATTGCAGGGACTATAAATTCAATTATACATTATCCTTACACCACAGATAAAGACATGATAATAACTATTAATTTTCATTTCTTGTGGAAGCAACAAAGACAAAATATGTCTATTTCATGGTACAAACAGTCTGAAGACAAGATAAAAGAACAATAACAGAAAATCAGAATAGTCAATATGATGACCAGAACATCACTGAAAAATAAATTTAGGATAAAATTTTGCATTCTGCTCCACTCCATATTTCAGTATATCCAGTCAAAATTTGGGAAAGGTACAGCAACAAATCAAAGCATCCAACAGCACTTCAGAAAAAAAAACCACAGGAAACAAGTAGCAATTCACCCGTGTCTGTCAAAAACCAAATGGTGTTACACCAATTACTGCCTTTATGACAGTGCAACAGACTTCAGAGACAGGAAAAAAGCAGGTATGACATTGTGACAAAAGGCCCTAAAGTCACTGAAAGATACTTTCATAAGCAAATGACCAAAAAAAAAAAAAAAGCACACATGGAAAAATTTAACTCAAAAATATAAGGACATACGAAGCCTAGTTCCACAATCATTTAAACTAAAATTTAATACCTCACTTCCTAACCTGCACATTCAAACAGGAGCAGATTACATACTGAAAAGCCATGAGGCTGAGGACACTGCAAGAGCTCTAGAGAACAGGATCAGACATGAAAACCTAACGGTCTAAAACTGAAGGCTGTAAAAATTGCAAAGGACACACGCTGAAGTGACAAACCACTACACAAAGAAAGGCTAAAAGAAGAAATAACAAGAAGGGATAATGAGAGGTAGAAGGCAGACACAAAGAGATGGGAAAAACAAACTAACAGGGGAAAAAACCCACCTTTCTCAACAAGTGGATAGAACAAGATGAAATAGGTTTCTATTAGGTTTCACATTTTTTACAAAAAAAAAAAAAAGTTAAAAGGAAAGTAAAGCAGCAGAATGATGAACAGCACTGTGAGACATGAATATGCAAACAAAGTTGTGAGATTTTCATGGACAAAGGAATGCTGTTGAAAGCGCTGAAGGGAAAAAGAAAAAAAAATTAGAAATACACAGCATCTTGAAAGCAACCATAAAACATTACAGTCCACCTGAACAGAAGAGACCCCTAAACCATCCCCAGAGAAAGATAAAAAGTGGGACTGGTTAAGATGAACGAGTTTTGTGGCAAGTTTTCACAAGAACAAAGTGGAAAGGAACCAGAAGTTCATTAGATCTTCCAAATCAACACAAGAGGTATCGCCGACCTGCAGATGCTGAAAGGACAGATCTTCCACTTAATGTCTAAGAACAAAGGGTAGGTCTTGGGCAGTTAAAATTATGCAAAGCAAAGCAGACTGAAGGTTTCAAAGGCAGTATTTCTGACCATGCCAAAAATGACTGTGTAGTTGAAGCCCAAGTGTCACTTATCTGTAAAGCCAGTTATTTCATACAATTCTTTCATATACTGAAGAATTTACTTTGAGGTTAAAATATTTTCTTCAATTACTATATCATTTAAAATATTAACTACACTTCCCTTTAAACATCTTCAAATCTATGTTAGTGGCTTTTACTGCCAGAAACTGTCAGGCGTCACTGATGTAATTACTCATTTATATTAAGACGTTAATGCTCTAATGTCCTATATTGATGTAAATCTCAACTGCACATTTGGTGTTTGCATATTCTCTTTGAGGGGCTCTGTCACCTTACATGTCAGCATTTACTTCTCCTGAGTGCTGCTTAAGGATTTCCTGTGCTCCCTATGTGACCGATGTCACATATAGGTTATTTAATGTGCCTCGAAAGCTGAAAATGACATGCCATACCTAAACAGCTTCTGTATTTCTCTAGATGACAGCAATGTCCCTTAAAAACCCTTTTTCTTTTCTTGTTTTGTACAATAAGTATCGAACAGACTGAAAACATTCTGAAATACTCTCAGAACCATTCCATGATTCTCCTTTTACTGTGACAGAGAACCATTCAATGTTATCAGGGGAAAGTACTCTTAGAGATTTATTCCTCCCACCCTCTTTCTTTCTGGATATTTTATTTATTACTATGCATCTACCTTTTGTACATGCTAGCATAAATTGGTAGGTTTAAATACTAATATTTCAGAGTAAAATTTTGAGCACCAAACCAATGTTCCAATTAGGCTGGGGCACAAATCCATGTATCTTCCACACTTCACAGAGGAAAGACTGGCCAAAAAGTTATTCCTACAAGTGATTAAAATGCACCCTACATGTTAGCAGTTCAAAAGAGTGTCTTAAATACAAACTCAAATCAAGGTGGTTTTCTTTCCCCCAAAAAAAAAGTCCAGAGGCTTTTCACAGAAATACTAAAGACAGACTAACTTAATCCAGTGACAGCTTTGTAGAAACTTTTCAAGTAAGAAGTTACTTAAGCTTCAAATTTCCATAATTTATACTAAATGTAGAGAAGTTTATTTTCACAAACATTGTAAAAATTTGCGTTATAATAATCCTATGCATGTTCAAACACTAATTCATTACACTGAACTCATCATCTTTAACCTGAGTACTTTGAACAATTTTGCAAGTAAACAGCATCTTTATAATCAGGTAAAACTCCAATTATTTTAATAAACCCTTTGCCACATATTTTGCCACATCAGCAATATAAATGCCAACCACTGGCCACAGGAAATGCTATTAAAAAAATTTAAAATGTTTGTTTTCATTAAGTCTCATTTCTATCTTTATTTTCAAAAAGCTCTTGCTCTTTGATTAAAAAAATCTCTTTAATCATGAGATCAGAACTACTATAATACCAAACTCTCTACAGCTGACTGTCATACAAAAAACTTTTGAAATAAGGTATTTTTTCTTCTTATTGTTAACAACCTCATTCTTGCCAAAAGGTTGCTAAATAAGATCGTTTTATTAGGTATCCAAAGATCTTAACAACTTCCTAAGTATTATCCATGAGTCGAATTGAAGACTTCTTGATTCTACAAGGCAGTAACTCTCAATCCCTAATTCACATAAACTCAGAAATCAGTCTACAAAACCCCTGCACAAAAATATTTTAATCCAAGTCTCACTTTCTCATGCACTTAAGCAAACAAGAGAAGGAGAGAGGTGGTAGTTACTGTATTCTCATTGTTACGTTCACTTTTTTGGTGCTGTAAATGAAGACAACTGTGACAAAACTGCACAAGATGATACGTTTATTCTTCCTCCCCAAAAAAACAGCTGACCAGTTCTTTTATTAAATACTGAGAATCAGTCTTACAGTGGGTTTTCAAACTGTTAACACAGCTACATCAGACTACACCAAGGTCTGAGCTTTAGCAGCTCTGGCCCTCTCAGATTACAGCTCTCAAATCAGAATCACTGTCTAGAACATGCAAGGTATCTGTCTTCTCTTTAAAGAAATTTAACTAAATTTCTTAGGGTATCTTAAGCAGATAAAGATTCCACAGCAGAATGTCTATCCATTTACCCTTGAATTGTACTATCAGGTCTTAATTCCTTTTCCTTGAAGACCATTCCCTTTTCTAACAGGTAGAACACAAAGTTTGATTTCCATCTTGGTTTATGCACAATAACACACGAAAACATTGCACCTTCTAGCAGAGAAGCATGAAGAGAATAATTCATCCTAATCTCCTTTTTAAAGCCCTTTACAAATGGAACATTGAAAAAAAGAATACTGCTTTTGGAACATTGAAAAAAAGAATACTGCTTTTAGAACAGGCTTACTTTTTAGGGTCCTCTACACAGCACCAAAGTTTAGACCAGTTTCAGATAAATATGGACTTCTTTAGTAATATTCCAATGTTTCATACATGATAGTGCAAGGAAGGATAAGTTTTGCTTAAATTTACATGAGAATTGGAAGAGGTGGGGGGGGGGGCGTGGAGAGAAGAAGCAGGGAAGTAGATTTCCAATTAAATGATGCTTTGTTGCCTCGAGTAAGACAGTAATACCTTCTTAATCATTTTGACATATTAAAGGCACATGCAGCAACACAGAACCAAGCCATACTCCTAGCTATTTTCAGCAACCTGCAAACATTAACTTATTCTTACAAGCTTGAATCTTGAAACTGACAGTAGCATAGGGGAATAAGCAATGGAAATTGAACTTCATAAACACACCATTCACTGAAAGGTCTGTTGAACCACAGAATGACATTTCTAATAGTATCTCAAAGACCCAGGAAAGCCCATTTTTTACTCTCAATGCTGAAAAAAATTCTATTTTATCCTTAACATTCACTGATGCCACATATTCCAATCCAGCAACACATAGCGTGCATTAGCCACTTCACTTGGAATACTTAAGTTCCTCTAATTAAGCAGTATTTTAAAAGTTTTTCCAGTACAGTGATGATTGCACATTAATTTTATTCACTTAAGTTTATTCCGAGAGCTACAGGCAAAGCTGGAGATTCCTAACAAAACAGTTCATAGCTGCATTGCAAAATATTTTTTAAATCATTAATACAGAAACTGGAATAGACATTTTCCTTTAATCCACTCAAACAAAACAGTACATAACAGGAGGAACTCTCCTGTAATATCCCTAAAACACCTCAAAACCAACAGTTTTTTGTCTACACAGATTTGGCATTTTCAAGGTTTTTCATTAGCAATTAAAGAACCAGAATGAGTTTAAGTCAAAAAAGTTCTGAATTTAACTTCTAATGAGAAAGCAACTGCAGAATAAGACCACTTACAGAATTTTGGACAAAATTTATATTCTGCATTCTCCACAGTATGTCCTTAATGGTCTATTAAACCAAAATAGTATAATTTACATGTATCTGCATTTATGAAGTCTATGTCACACTAAAACTGCTACTTAATTGTACATCATTTCTTTTAAAATTATATATAAATCCTTTAATGAAACAGGTAATTTTTAGCTACTATATTTAATACCAAGCTTTTTTTGTTTGTTTTTTTTTTAAGCTAAATCATAGTCTAAGTTATACATCTACAGCTTCTTTTACTCACATAATATGCAAAAACAAGCAGAATCAAAATGTTTTTTAGCATGCACAAACATACAATTGTCCCCATGGGGACAATTACACAGTAAGTTACATTCTTGAGAAATCTATACAAGATTTGTATGATGGGATTATTAAATTTTATTGTGTCCTCAACAACTATCTTAAGCATTTCTTGAATGCATGTATTTTTAATTTCCACATAGTTTTCCAGATGTACATATTCATGAACAGAACAATGTATAAAGTCCCCAGGTCACTACGGTTTGCTTCAGTTTCTATAGCAAGCAGCCACATCTCAAAAGGATTTAGTAGACTGCAAAGGTTCTAGAGGAAAGTTCATGAATAAAGACATATGTTGACCAAAATTATTTTCCAAGTCAAGTCAAAGATCTGATGAGAACAGACTGATTCTTATATGACGTGTATGTGCAAACACAGCCATTGCTTTCTTATCACTGAAACCTCCACAGTGAATTATGACACAGTTCATCAAGAAAGCAAGGCAATTTTAACCTGAGTGTTATTTGCCCAGATAGGACAGGTGAGACCTTATCTGAAGAACATAAGACTAGGGACCAGATAAGATGCATCCCAGAGTCCTGAGGGAATTGGCTGATGTAGTTGCCAAGCCACTATACACGATACTTGAAAAGGTATGGCAGTCAGAAGTCCCAAGTGACTAGAAAGAGGGAAACACTGTACCCTCCTTAAAAAGCGTAGAAAGGAGAACCCTATGAACTACCAACCTATCATACTCACCTCTGCGCCTTGAAAGATCACAAAACAGATCCTCCTAGAATCTATGTTGAGGCACATGGAGAACAGCAAGGAGATTCAGGACAGTTGGCACAGCTTCACCAAGGGCAAGTCCTGCCTGATCTACTGGCCTTCAAAGATGGAGTGATTACATACATCAGTGGACAAGGGAAGGACTACGAGTGTCATTTATCTGGACTTATGTAAAGCCTTTGATACAGTCACCCAGAATGTCCTTCTCTCCAAACTAGAAAAAGATGGATGCAACAGATGGATAAGAAATTGGCTGGACATCTACATCCAGAGGGTAGTGGTTAATGGCTGAGTCCTGATGGACACCACTGACAAGTGGTGTACTTCAGGAGTTGGTACTGGGACCAGTGTTATTTAATATCTTCATTAACGAGTCAAACAAAGGAATCCAGAGAACTCTCAGCAAATTACCAGATGACACCAAGCTGAGCGGTGCAGTCCACACACCTGAAGGATAGGATGTCATACAGAGGGATGGACAAGTTTGAGAAGTGGGCCCATGGGAATCTAATGAGATTTAACAAGACCAATAGCAAGGTGCTGCACCCCTGGTATTAGTACAGCCTGTGGGATGAACAGCTCAGGAACAGCCCTGCTGAGAAAGACTTGGGGGTGCCGTGGAGGAGAGACTGGATATAAGCTGGCAATGTGCCCTGGCAGTCCAGAAAGACAAACACGTTCTGGGCTGCATCAAAGGCAGAGTGGCCAGCAGATCAAGGGAGGTGACTGATGGGCATAAATCAAAACTCAAGGCATTTCACCACATGAGGCAGAACTTCTTTATGTTGAGGGTGGAAGAGCACTGGAACAGGCTGTCCAAGGAGGTCACAGAGTCGCCCTTTCTGGAGACATTCAAAACCCACCTGGATGCATCACAGTGTAACCTGACCTAGGTGACCTGGCCCTGGCAGGAGGATTTGACTAGAACTCCAGAGGTTCCTTCCAACCCTAACAATTCTGTGATTCTGGCCCTCCACTCTGCTCTGATGAGACTCCTCCTGGAGAACTGTGTCCAACTCTGGGGCTCCCAGCATAAGAGCATCAACCTGTTGCAGCAAGTCTAGAAGAGGGCCACTAAAATGGATTAGAGGGATGAAGCACCTCTTGTATTAGGAAAAGCTGGGAGAATTGAGACTGTTTAGCCTGGATAAGAGAAGGCTTCGGGGTGACCTATTTGTGGCCTCCAGAACTTGAAGGGACCCAACAGGAAAGATGGAGAGGGACCTTTTACAAGGGCATGTAGTGAGAGGACAAGGAGGAATGGCTTCCAACTGGAGGAGAGTAGGTTTAGATTGATTGACTGAAGCAGACTAAGCTTCTCTTGTAGTAGCATGAAATTACATCACTTAATCCTCATTTCTGTAGCATGCACAATATTCTTCAAGTCCAGAAGTTCTGTGTGGTTGGGGTTTTTTTGAAGCCATGACTTTTTATTTATTAAATGCAAGTTCTAAAGCTATATTAATAAGAACGTAAAAAAACAACAGGCACATGCCACATAAATAGAGAAAATAACATACTTACAGCTTCAAATGATAAGTTAACATGGTCCAGGAATTTCTGCATTAAACTGCCAGATAGTTGGCTGAAGCGGTATCGGAAGAGATCCATTTCTTGTTGAAGAAACCAACGCCTGAGATCCTCACTGCAAAGAAATTAAAAATAACACATAATACATTCTCTCTTTCCTTAAAAGCTAGACCTCAAGCCTAGTGAACACAGCACTAAATGGAACGCTGACTTTGGCATGAGACCCACAGACTGGGGACCTTGGAAGTGAAGGTAGGAAACCTTCAGTAATGCACCCTCAATCAGAAAAGACTTGTGAAAAGGCAATACATGAAGAACCATGACTCCAGATGTTTTGGAACAACAGATGTAGTCAATATCTACATGAAAATTGCTTTGTAGGTATCAAAGCTGTCAGTCCCTTAAATGGCACTTACTGTTTCTTAGTTGTTTTCAATAAGAATAGTCAATTGTAGGTAACCTCCCTCAGTATTTAAAGGACAGCTTTTTTTTCCCCACAGCATAGCATAGTATTTCATCACTGCACAACTAATTTAAAAATTAATCTGATGAGTCAAACACATTTTGAAGGCTACTTCTTTTAATTCTCATTTTTAGGGTTTCTCCATCTGAAGAAACATGCACACATCACAGATACTATGACAACAAGTGGTCTCTATCCTAGGCAACAACTAGCCTGAAAACAGGAAAAAGGAAAATATATGTCAATAAACTTGTATAATGAACAGAAATAGGAGACCTAATTCTTGACAAAAGGGAAAAAGAGGTTTAGCAACTGCAGGTGAGCAAGTAGAACAAACCAGAACGCAAGGACAGGAGGCAGCAGACAGCACAAAACAACACTGAAGCCAGTCTCCAAGTATTCTTAAGTTTTCATATAACTCTTTCCATCCCAGTGCTCAGATTCCCAGGCATCAACACATTACTCAAAGCTATAGCCAGTAGGTACCAGAATACCAGTAACAAAAGCCACCCTGTATGTGTGAGCACGGAATGCAGATGATGCTGTATCTCACTACCACAGGGCACTCAAACTGTACTCTGAGAGCTACCCTGTGGGTCACTGTCATTGCAATGCACAGAGCACTAAAATACTGCAGTCTTATATGTTCTCCTTAAAGCATTTAAGCATCTTTTCCCATTGGGAACACATGAATCACAAATGAGTTTTCTGTGGTTTTGTGGACAAAACCTCTGCTTGGAATATGGCTTGAAGAAAAGTAATTATTATTCAAAGTAATTCCAGATGGAAAGGCTCTGTTACGACGCTTTGTAAAGTCTAAACCTGTGGACAGTTCCAGTGCTTGGGACATATTAATAATCTGTGCAACTTTACATGGAAGTTAACACCTTAATGACTGATCTCTTGCAGTTCTTCTATGGTCATCTTGGACAGTAACAAAATCCTAGGATGTGACAATTTTATTGTTTTCCTAGTTCATCAGTTTTTCACTGTATTTGTTTTCCTAAGTAGGAAAACAAACAAATAAAATAACAACACATACCTCCAGGAAAATAAGCAACTACAAACACAATTATTTATAGTCACTTCAGAGGCCAGCCAGTGGTTGTTCTTCCTCTCCTTCAGGAAAGCAGATCAAAGGCTGTAATCCCAACTACAAACTTAAGTTACACACACCTCTCTGGAATCTTCCTGTAGCTGACAAACTAGCTGAGGAGTTGACTTTAAGCTACTGTACATGTTCAGCATATACATTAAATCTGACTTTCCTAGGATCATCATAATTGGGGAATTATTTACATTATTTCCAAAGACAAACCATTATCTTAAACCCTTTATTCATATTTAAAAATTGTACACACTCACTTCAGACCCATACTAGTAATAACACTTACTATCAAAACCCCAAGCATTACTGAAAAGCAATATCACTGTCATTAGACTAACCAAGCTGCTGCTGCAGATGAGGGAGTTGCAGGCTATTGAAGAGTAGGTGTTAAGAACATTTCCTTGCTTTTTGCCACTTAACATTCTGATGTGCACATTATTCAACAGTTAAAACCAGCTCATAGATTCCCAAACAAACAAAGAATAAATAAAAGAATAGGCTCTTTTATATAGGAAAGAGAGTGGGATTGGAATGAAAATACCCTTCACCTCCCGAGAAGGGGTAGGAAAAAACAGCTTATTTGTTAGGAAGCATCAATCTAAAAGTACTTTAGGAAAGGCATGCAAAGGCTCATAAATCTGGAACTTAAGACTAGTAGCTCACTTTCCACAATTAATTCAGTTACCAACAACTTAATACTGACTTGGGAAAACCCTGGGCATGGGCCAGACCGCTGTTAAACATCAGAGGACTCTTCTGAGTCTAAGTTTACAAAATTAGACAGCAAGGGGAACATTGGTACAGAAAACACACAAAACTAAATGCTATTCAACGTAAGAGGTAGCAATTTTAGCAGACAAGTCTGATGTATCATATAGAAAAAATGTCAGAGAGTAGTGTAAAGGCCTGGCCAAGTTTGAAAAAGAACTCACGTCCTTGTTAAGTGACACAGACACAAACCAAACAAGCAAAAAAAAAGTCACAAAAGTATGTTTCAGAGCAGAAGTAAAACTTATTTCTTCCATTTTAAAAAAGTGAAGATTATGTTCTTGTGATTTACAGGGTTCTTCATAGGCAATTTGCTAAAGTGAAGAGAGACGCAACAGACAGAAGCAAAAATGCACAGTCATGTCCAACATGCAAATAAAACTCTTTAGATCTGCATCTGTCATGCAAGATTATTCCATTTCTTAATCTTGACAGATTAAGTGACATTACAAGATGTGTGAAAGAAGGGTATGGATGACTGTTCTCTTCAGACTGTACACACTCTATCTTACAAGAATAAGCTTGGATTTCAGAAGGCAGAAGGAAAGTGAAGAGATGATGACAACATTACAAATTTAACTGACAAGAATGGTGGAGCTGGTCACTTCAGACCGTGTAAAAACCAAACCAAAATAATTCAATTTACAAGTGAGGACTGCTACAGACTGGGGGGGGGGAAAAAAAAGAATATGCCAACTCATACCCCTGGGTGGCACTGTTGGCCAGCTGGAAACTAAAAAAAGCTCTGTAGCAGGAAAATAAACCTGTAAACCGGTATGATAAAAACCTGGAGCACAGTATATTCTATTTGCCTCCGACTTTTATCTTTTGGGGAACATGCCAGTTTTAAACCACAAAAATATCTCATACCAAAACAGTTTCTTTCCAAGAGAGAATGAAGAATGCTAGGTACAAAGTCACCCTATGGTACTTAAGACACTATTTCCCATTTTACAAGTAAGCACTAAATCTACTCCTTCCAAAAAACAGTAGAAGTGGAAACTGACTCAAAGCTGCTTTATTGAAATGCTGCACCACCTAACTGTATTTAAACTGGAACACAAAAATGCATTTACAAGTTGTTTACAGAGTGCCCCAGAGCTCTATCCACAGCTTCTCCTCGCTCTGGAAGGGGTCTTTCCCCCTAGACTACATAGCCAGACTCTTTCCTGCTAATTCTGTGTCTCAGACTTGCTTGCAATCATTTCTGCACAGTGGGAAAAAAAAAAGCAGGGCCACCTCTGCCCTGCTTATAGCCTAATTTTTAAGAGACTTCCCTGAAATACAGGGTTTGAAGAGTGTCTCCCATTTAATTACTCCGCAAGAATTTCAGTCAAATAAGCTCTCATACAGAAGACAAGCATCTTCTTTTAAAAAGACAACTTGCAGAGGGGAAAAAAAAAAAAAAGGCAGTCCAATTATCTTTATCTATCATTAATTCCAGGAAATTCTAGAGCTATTATAGACAAATAGGGCAGGAGGGTAAAGGTATCACATCACTGATGAGGGCGAAGGCTCAGCCAAGACCCTGGTTGGTTATTTCTGTCAGAGGCAGCCTTTCACTCAGCATGTTAAGCACTATCGTTCTCATGTATTCCTTCCTGCACAGCACAGAGGACGAAGCCCAGTGAATTCCACTCCTGAGCCTGATACCTAACCTTCAAGTTTTTGCTAGGTGGCTTGTGTTGCCTTCTGGGAGTGTGACCCAAATTAATTTTTCCTGAAGTCACAGACCAACCAAAAAATAGGTACCTCTTGAATTCCAGATCTGATTCTTGCTACCAGAAAATTCTACCTTCCAGAGAGCAGAATTCTTTTCAAATGTGTCATTACCAAACCTCTCAAAGCATCTACTCTCCCACTGAAAAGCAATGATCCAAATAAGCCAAACTGACTAATAAATATGCCACTAGGTGCATAATACAAAACATTGTCTTTTCAGGGGCCTTTTACTATCCAGGCTACTTGAGAATACTATCTTTTAAAGGGTTTTGATAAATTTAAAATATAGGTAAAGCAATATAATTTCTTTTAGAAATCATCAGGACCAGTATGACTGAGAGAGTTTATGAAGATACACACAACAATCACAGGCATTAGAAAGAAACCAATATTACACAATCACAAATTATACATGCAGAATACAGAAGGATAAAAAGAATTTCAGGTTTAATTCTGTTATTCAATTTGCTCTGTTCTTTCAGGATTTCAAACTGTCCTATCAAAATCAATGCAGTGGAGGCTGGTATTGACCTTCACATCCATGACCTGTTCCTCACTGTATCTGCACCACAGACCTAGCTGGCTCATCAATCACGTGCATCGACAAACTGTCTTCAGCACAGCCCCAGATGCCTTTTGAAAGGACAACATGATGAGATGTGAATGATCCAGAAGATTTCAGGGTGCCAACCAGGGCCTGATATAGTGAGGTTTCATCCATCTGGAGGTGTCTGAGGCCTCTGCTACTTCCTATTCTGAACAGATGTTCTAGAGCGGGGACTCAAACTCACTTCAAAGAAAAGGTCCATTCATTCCAGTTCCGTATCTTGGCTTAGACCACAATCCCTCCTATTCACTCTCCTGGTCTGTTTTTGCTTACAAATCTGTATCCAAGTGTAGCAGCATTTCAGTCATGTGAGCTATCACAGTATAATATACATTCTACCACATTCACGTAATTCAAATGAACCTCAAGTGCAATTGAGTTAGCAATTCAAAACAGTACACACTTCATATCTGCCAGGTTTAATTTTAACAAGGACTGCAATGACAAGGAGTTCACACTAACTTAAAACAAAGCCGCTAGCAGACATAAAGCGCCAACAATCTCTATAACTGCATCCAAAAACTACAGGGACAAGCAAAAAGAATGCACTTTACAGGATTAACATCTTGCTTGAGATTTCACATGACAAAAAATTTACATTGCAACCATCCACAGAAACAAATTTGGCCAGAAAAGCAGAGTCAGTAGAGGAAACCTCAAACTCAGATGGCATTTTCAGTTTGTCAGAAGCAAGCCTCTCTGTACAATAATATAAAGCTTATTTACATAGTTAGGTCTCTGGTCACTTATCAACAGTTTCAGCATATATAGCAGTTAAATCATCATTGCAAATGCCTAAAAAACATTTAATGTTCTTTCATCTCAAAAAAAAAAAGATCTCAAGAGACTCAAATCAATGCTCTGTGTGTAACAGCCTAAGGTTGATAATTTTTTTAATTATTACATAATCTAAATAATAATTTTGATCCCACAATGTATACCTTTGCATCATAGCTGAAACCAGGCTCCTAGCAAAAAAACTGTTTGAGCCTACCTTTCTATTTAGTAGCCACACAACTCTTACATATCCATGATGTCTATAATAAAGCTATGTAGAAAATGTATACATTTAAAATTAATAGTAATATAACATAATCCAAAAAGTACTTACGACTGGCAGTAAGCAAGGCGCAGTATGAAATGAGAGATATGATCTTTTCTTCTTGCCTCATAATCATCCTCAGCCAAAGCCTACAGAACATATTGTTATTATTTCAGAGAAATAATCTGTCTCAGATTAAAAATTCAGTTAATTTACCATTGCTGCTAAACACTGTATTAATACTTATCTTTTAGACAATAAATGTAAACTATTAAGGAAGAGGTTTACCCTAATGAAAGAAATACATACTTTCAAAGCAAAACTGCATTTCTGACAAAAAGATAGAACCACAGATTTAGAAGTAGTATTTCCTCACCTCTACTTTTATTGGCAATTCTTAAATGGTGTAAGGACAATAAAGTGCGAAAGGGTTTCATGTTTTGATTTTTACTTACTCTGTAGGGAAACTTAAGCTTCCGGAGCTCACCCTCCAGCTTACTTTTGTACGTATCAGTGTTTCTCACATAGCTCACGCCGAGGTTTTCAACCACTTTGAGAACTGGGCAAAAAAAGAAAAGGTCCGTATTAGAGAGAACATGTTGAAAATAAATCTAAATTTATCACAGTTTGGGAAAGGCACAAACTGGGGTGAGACCACGGAAATTGTTTTTAGTGGTACGAGGATCAAAAGGGTGAGAAATGCGGAGGATAAGATGTGGCCTTCACAGCCGGCCCAGCTCCGGGATCCACAGCCAACAAGGAAAGGGAGACAGCTAAGTGATGGATCCCCCTCACAACACCGGCTTCCACTGCAATGACAGCGACCTGGCATCCAGCACTTCTCAGCAGCTCGGGGGAATCCTTGGCTCCCACCTGAATCGCTGTAGTGAGAGACACCAAACGCGTCTCAACACCCACAGAAAGTGACATGCGCTCACAAAACCCACCAAAAGCAAAGAGTAAAACCAAAAGCACGCAGTCCCGACCTCTACACCGACCACACACCGCGGAACCTGCCCCGGCCCCTGGAAAGCCCTCGGGGCGGGGGGAGAAGGCCCTGCCCTCGGTGGCAGCACCAGCCCGCGTTTGCAGCAGCCAAAGGGAGCACCCGGGCCAGCCAAAAACACACATGGCCACAGTGGGACGAGGGAAGGGGGAGAGAGGAGAGAGACGCTACTCACGCCTCAGGCGGTCAACGGCAAAGCTCTCAAACTCCACCAGAGAGATGCACTCCGTGGGGGGCTCCAGGTAGAACTGCAGGCTGTGAGGGTACAACTCCCGCCGGTCCCCAGTCAGCCGCAAATGCCTCTGCCTCATTCGGCTGGAGAACTCCATCCCGCCGCTCCCGGAGCCGCCGCCGACCCCGGCCCGGTCCCAGCCCCGCGGGAACCGCTTTCCCGCGCTCGGCAGGCCCCGCCCACTTCCGTGTAGAGTCCCGCCCCCGCGCTGCTCATTGGCCGACGGCGCGGAGGGGGCGGGGCCCCGGTGGCGCGCGCGCACCTGCGGCACGGCAGCGCTGCGCGGCGGTGCCGCCGGGTCATTGCGCCCCCCGCCCGCCAGAGGGCACTCGACCATTCTGCTGCCGCAGCTGGGGTTATGCCATGTCTGAAGTCCCCGCCACAAGCTGTCACCTACTTGCTCATTTCTTCCCCTACCCAAGAAGTCGGTTAATGGTCTTGCGACAAGTTCAGAATGCAAAGCTGTGGAAAATCGGAACGGACGTAGAGTGTGTGCCCACAGCGGCAGCACCGTCAGGAGCTTAGGCTGGCGGGTTCTTGAGAGCAGTGACAGGAGGTGGCCTTTTGTTCGTGGCAAACACACGGGACATTCCCAAGTGATCCGACTGCAGCCCTGACAAACACTGCCCCTTGGAGCCTGGAGGTGCAGCCAGCCTGGAACTGCAGCCAGCCCGGAATTGCAGCCTGCCTCTCCACCACACGTGGTGCTGAGCTCGGCTGGTGCGGGATAATCCACTGCACCCTTCAAAATGAGGTGGCCACATCCCAGCTGCCCGAAGAGGACACTGCCACACTCGTGCTAAGTGTCAAGACTGAAGTGTACACTTTGGTCTGGGCCAAACCTCTGCCAAGGGGCCATGTGAACATTTTCACAGGGTAGAAAGTCAAGCTTGTCTCTAGGGCTGCTCTGTAGTTTTCAAGGAAAAAAAAAACATGCTACTGATATATTTTTATATATTGATAATTTAATAATAAATTGAACCCAAACCAAGTTCATATCTTTATGTGTATATAAAGCAACTTTAGTGCAAATCAACCTTTTTTACAAAGAGACACTGCTCATCCCACACAGTTTTTTCCCTTCTCCACCTGTCCGGACCATGAGTTGCTCATGAGTAGTAGTGCATCTGCCAAAATCCACCTGGTATTTTCAGCTTTTGCCTTTGACTGGTGTGCTAATACCCAGAGACTGGGAGCGCCCTGTGCGGGGAAGAGCAGGTCAAGGAGTTCGCTCATAGTTCCCACATTTGTTTGGAGTGCTGTACCCGGCCTGGGCTGGAGGGGGAGAATTGTGACAGTGCTGAAGAGGACAGCAGTAACCAGCGATGCTTTTCATTTTAATTTAATTCACGTTTTAGGCGTTGCTACATAAGCAGCAGCACACCTTTCAAAATCATGGTATGCAGTTTGCTGTCCACCACTGTTCCCACTGAACCAGGTCCTGCTGATTTTTACCAGGTCAGCAGCTGTGCCTGTATCTGCTAGTTTTTTGTTTGTTTTACTTCTGGTTTTTTTTTTCCCTTTATTGCTAATTATTGATCCTCAAATTGTTTGTAATTACATGAAGACCCTGTTTGGGTTTTTTTTGAATTTCAGTTAACTAGTAGGACTAAGAGTATTGCAAAAAAAGTCACAAGATTACTTCAGCAGAAATTAAGACTCAAATTTAACATCTATATTTCTAGACAAATACTATACTACTAGACTTAAATAAATCTTACAGTGCAAGACCTTACCCTTTCACATACAAAAATTTCTGGGGAAAAGAAAATAGAAAAAGAAGAGAAAATCTATCACCTTGGGGGAAAACTCCCCAAATTTCATAACTCAAACCTTTAAATAGATGCATCTGTTGAGACCTACAGATGGTAATATTTCTCACTATAGCATTTTGGTTACTTTTTTCTAAGTATATTTTCATCACTCCCACAGTTAGATTACCAGTAGGATCTGATTTTTTAGGAGAAGTATTGATGTAAAAAAGCACCTCACAAATATTTTACAACAACATCCATATGATCAGCTGTGAAACTGTCCCAATCATCCCATCCAAACACAGTCCAATTTAGCATATCCCAAACTGTGCTGCTAATTAATTAACACACTGTTGGAAGGAAAGGGTTAAAAGCAGAGGAATGAGGATGGTAGATCTGCTCAAGTGACCTTGCAGCTGGGAATGCCGAGACCTGGAGAATAACAGTGTGGGAAACTCCATCTTTTGTGTCCTATGCTCTTTATCTTCTGTCTGTTTCGAGAAGTCATTCTGTGTAGGAATAACACGGCTGTTTTGAGAGACTGGGAGGCAGTCTCATGGACATGCTTGAGCTCCCTGTTTCGTGAGAGGGAAGAGTAAAGCTCAAAGATCATAAAAAAGCACAGGGGAGATTGCGGCATGATGGTGAACTGCACGTGCGTGGGCCTTGATGAATTGGTGCAAACAGCAGACCTGCCACCCACTAGCGTGGAATGAGCGGGGATCCTCCAGTGAGCGAGGCAATGTTCCGCCTGCCTGCCCGTGTCCACACACACATTCTCCTTATTTGCATTAAATGTATGTCATTGCACAGTTGCTGTTGATGCCTAAAATCCTGGAAAATAGGCACTTTATTGGGAGTTTCCATGGAGGTGCACACCACCACAAGGCCTGCGCCCCTCCCCAGTGATGTTACAGTTTTTATAATCTTACAGTAATTAACATATAGGATATCTATAACCAACCATGATTCCCATTTCTCTTGGTGTCCCAGCCCCAGAGTCCTATGTGTTGCCCCCTTGGAGCAGCTCCAAGGGTTCTGGACTCTTTTTCTGTTTTGTCTTCAAGTTATCTTGCAAGTGTCTCTGCAAAACACCATGACCTTCAGAAACGTTAAGAATATGGCAGAAAATTACTTTAGTGACTCTTAACACCCCTTCGTATGTGAACAAGAAAGCCTACAATTCTAAAACTCTAAAGATCTACAAAATACACATCAAACCATTAGTCATCATTTCCCCCCTTTAGAGGCTTGACAAAACATATTTTGTCTAGCCTCTACATACTTAACTTATACTTACTTAACTTATACCTATTTTACTTATCTAATCCAACACCATGGAGGTGCATAATAATGACAGCATTGATTAGTGCAGCGAGCTATTATGCCCACACTTATCATGATCAGAAACAATATAAACAGCCACTTTAACCAGGTCCAGTCTGGCAACCATGAAGTCAGGGTACGTAAGATGACCTCAAGGTCCCACAGTTTATCATCACGAGTTACTTGATGTAAAACCTGAGTTTGTTTCCAGTTTTCAGTGAGGTCCTTATTAATTCTTCCAGTCCGATCTATGTAAGAACAACAACTGGAATTAATGACTTTACACACACACCTCCTTGTGAGGCCAGTAAAAAATGGCATCTCCATTCCCACTTTTGTTGTGGTTTTGTTACATAATTGTTACATGAACTAGCAGAGTGCCGGATGCTAATCTATCAGAGCCCAGTTGTTCTCTATTTGCATAACTGCATCTGCTAATAAAAGGGTAAATGTGGTGATGCTGATAGCTTGTCTCTCTTTCAAGCTGCCCCATTCAGTCATATGTCTGGGATGTTTGGATCTCTATGGATGGCAGAGATCAGGACAAAATGTCACTTCTCTGCGTCTGTCTCATTTTCAGCTCTTACTGTTACTTGACAATCTTATTTACTGTCTGATTGAATTCTCATGCAATCCTGTCTTTAGATATATTGTCTTCATAACTTACTTTTTTGGTGTTTTCACCTCTTAAAATATTCTTGAGTAATTGTAACTTCTGTTTATTTGAAATATTTATTTACATATTTCCCTCTGGTTTAACTCTATTCCTTTACTGATCTGACTTTTTCAGAAGTCTTAACAGGTTTTCACGATTCTTTTTGTGTATTTGTGTCATTTCTAGCAGAATTTCTCTTTGTTTTTTGTGATTCCTTTACTGATCTGACTTTTTCAGAAGTCTTAACAGGTTTTCACGATTCTTTTTGTGTATTTGTGTCATTTCTAGCAGAATTTCTCTTTGTTTTTTGTGATTCCTTTACTGATCTGACTTTTTCAGAAGTCTTAACAGGTTTTCACGATTCTTTTTGTGTATTTGTGTCATTTCTAGCAGAATTTCTCTTTGTTTTTTGTGCTTCTTCATGCTTCTTTAAATGTCTGACATCTGAGTTACACTGAGACTTTTTTTCTGGCCACGATGCACAGATACCTCTGTACTTACTATAAATAGCAGCATAAATGTTCTGAGCTGGCCTTTAAATTCCTGCAGGCTCTGAAGTGAGTAAAGCATGAATCATGCAGTGAAGAGAGGTTCAAGGGGCTGCTTGAGCTGGAATACACTCTCAGTGTTAATCTATTTGAGAGTAATAATGGTCACCTCCCTTCTGACACTCTAAGTCTCTCTGGCTCCACTTGCACAGGGCTTTTGAATCCTGGATTTATTCCCCATATCCCCTGTCCAAGACTCTAGTGCAGAGGCAGAGAAAATCTAGATATAGCTTCACAATCTTCTTAAATTTATCCTGACAGGTAGATCTGTCATCTACCTGTGCCCCTCACTGCATGCATCTTCCTCAGTATGTTTGGGCTGCTGTAGCAAACATGCTCATTGCATCCTTCTGTTATTTATCATATTTTTGATCCCTTAGGATAATTTTTCAGGGTACATATCGAGGCAAAATCTGCCATGCCCCTGCATGAGGCTTCTCCAAAAGGATGTCACTCTTGTAATCCATTACGAGATGCTCCTTGTGCTTGAAATAATTTTGTCTGCCATGGTGTGGCTCAACGAGGGGAGGAGGGAACCAACCTTTTTTCTTTTTTTTTTTTTTTTTTCCCCCCTCTTGTTAATCTTCCTCTGGTAACTTTTGAGCATTGAATCTGTCACGGTGTGGGGAGACTTGTCCTCTCAATATGAGTGGTGATCAAGAATCCGTTTATTGATTGACAACATTACATTCTTATGATGAGATAATACATAATCTGTAACCTAAGCATTTATTGGATTCTTTCTTTAAGGGAAAACCACACCTTCTCTCATGCCTTTCTAATCACAACATTCTGTTATCAGGTTCAGCTGAAGCTACTCAAGCTGTTTCCCAAACTCCCTGTGATCCACCTGCAGCAATGTCCGTGTAACCCTTTAATAGCCAAACTAAAATCAACCCCAACAGAATCAATGTTAAAGAGAGGAGTTGAAGCATCAAAGATAAGATGTACTCACAAAGTTGAGAAATTAGAGCCTGAGCAAAGAAACAAGGAGATTCATAGGAAAGAAAAGCAGACCTTGGCCTCTTTTGTGTGCGGAGCAGCGGCAACCTGACAGTGATCACAAACATCCTGGCTGGTCAGCGTAAATACAGCTTGAGCTCAGCCACTGCTTCGTCCTCTCCAAACAAACAGACAAAGAAAGGTTTGAATTATCAAGAATCAGGATTAAGAATGTAGAATTCATTTGTAGACTTAATTTAGTCTGCTGCACAAGGATCTCCTTCTTTTTCCTAGTACGTCCATCTTCATTATAGTTAAATTGAGAGGTTCTGAAATAGACAGAAAAGTTTTTCAAAGTCTGTCTATCTGTAGGGATACTGACGCTTTCTTTTCTTGGAAATTATTACCACTAAACTAATTTATAAGAAGTAAATGCTTTTGTTAAATATAACATTTAAGATTTAGTGCCTTTTTAATACTCTCATGAGAATGATCAAATTTCTACCAGTATAGCAATAAAGAGCAGGATGTTTTCTTATCAAATAATCTTCAGTTATTGAAAGATTTCATTAACTCCAAAAGCATTGCTATCCAGCATAAAAACTAGACATAGCTATGTATCTAGGACTTTGTAATCAGATAAAGAATTATTTATCAGGGTTCAGAATAATAAAAAAAAAACATATTTTTACAAGGAAAATGTCTTATTGTCTGAAAATTTTAAAATATTATTCTGTCTCCATTAAAAGAAACCCACTGCAGTTGAAGAATTTCGTTCAGCCTTTTTGGTGTTTAATTAGGGGTATTGTATAATACAAACTCGGCCAGGCAGATTTCCTGTTTCAAGCCTATGACTTGATCACAAAAAAATGTCATGCTCAGTCCTCACACAAACTGAGTTTTCAAATACCCACTAACTGTGTAAAACCGTCTGCAAAATTCCAACCTTACAGTAAGTATCCAGCTGCCTTCCAATAGCGAATAAATTGCTATTTTATCTAATTGCTAATAAATCTCTGTGTTAGACTTCTCTGAGCACTTCCGCCATTACATGTGAAAACCCCCAAAATAAACACTGAGGTGGGATCCAGTCTGCCTAATGTAGACCCTAAACCTACACCTTCCTTTTAAGCTCTTCTTTAAATGGAATATTTTCCCATAGGCTACTTGGAAAGAGGTAGCTATCCTGCTGGTCTCTGAAACAACTCCTAGCCTGCCTAAATTTTGATGCATAGGTAGCTGATTTGTTTTCCCTTTGTTTGCTTCAAGTTTGTTTGGGTTTTTTGCTTGCTTGTTTTCTGGGTTTGGGTTTTGTGGTCTTTTTCAAGTGTAAGTGATGCTCAGGAGTGCAAACTTGACTATTTTTGCAAATTAGGGGTAAGAAAGTCTCCTTTGTATATAATGCTGTGTCCTCTTTAGGTCCTCTATGAGGAATGGATACCAGCGTAAGGAGTTAGAGGTAACTCCTACATTCTCTATGTAAGCAAAATTCCAAGTTAACTGGAAGTTGCCTCAGCAAGACATAAGAGATGTGTTACACCTTCCCATCCAATGCCAACTGGTCTCATTACCTTGCAGAAAGGAACAGACCATACACTCAGGGAACAACAAGAGCATTATGTTATCCAGAGGCCTGTGACCATTTTGCTTATGCTTTGAATACCCATGGCAACCTGAAAATTCTACACTGGGCACTGAGAGACCCAAAGCTGTAGGAAGGGAGTACAAAGCAGGCAGTCTCAAAAAGGGAGAGACAGTCACAGGTGTCCTCAGTATATCGGTTACATTGCCATCCCTACCTCCTAAACCACCTCATCTGCCCTTCCAGTTCACTGACAAGAACTAGGTCCCCTCTGAGTCCCGGGAACTCATTATGTTCATTTCCACTCTGGTCCCATCTGTGTGGGTTGTCTGTGATATGTGTGTGTGTTTATGTGTGTGTTTGTGTCCCCTCATATTTCCTTCTGCAAAGGCAGCACTCGTGTTACTGCCTGGAGAGATCCCCCAGTTCCAAATACGTGCTGGTTTCCCTCACTTGTAGGCAGCAGTAATGCAATAGTTTAAATGATAGTATTAACCCCATTGCCAACAAGCCTGGTGTCCTGGATAATGCTACTGTAGTTCACTTCTCACCCTCTGTCATGACTCCACCACCAGTTCTATTTCTTCCCACACTTCACCAGCATCACACTCACTAATCTGCTTATTCTGCATCTCCAGGCGCTCCCCGTTCAGCAGTTGCAGCTGAACCAATCTAGACCATCTTCTCTATTATAGCTCCACCTCGGCCTTGCCATCCAAGGAGTTCAGTGTCCCAGGAAGAGAAGCAGAGCTCCCACCTTCCAGCCCTCTGCCCCTACAAATGTAGGCATAGACCAAGTATGCAACAGCAGCACATCCTGGTGTAGTCTCCTGACAGTATGAAAACTCAAAGTAACACATCGGACAAAGGGCTTTTCTGAAAATTTAGTGATGTGATGTGTAAAAAGAAGAGGGAGAAGGCAATGACATTTTAGATAATTAAAAATACATTTGCTCTTACAGATTATTGGCACTGGAGGCAAAAGAGCAGCATAGCTGCCCATTGCATTTATCCTTCTTCATATTGTTTTACTTCTGTGATTTTTATTGAGCATTTTCCTCAGAGCTTGGTATAAAATTAACTGCATTCATTCATAAGGTTCCTGTCTCCCTCAGTAAGCTAAAGTTGGACTCCTCCTTTTTTTAAAGGTGCTATGACAGACTCTTCAAAATTCAAGTGTAATAGCCTGAATATTGATGGGTTTTCATGATCAGCCAAAGAAAATATCAGGAATTCATTCTTCCTGACATTTTTGATCTTCAAAAAGACTAAAATAATAATGCTAGCCGATATTTTGCTAGATCAGTCAAATTTTTATATCAATTTGGTTTTGTTGTTGGGACTGTCTACTGGCCTGTTTGTCAGCCACATTTTTACTCAGGGATATTATCTCTTCCCTGCATGGGTCTGAGAAGACAACTGGTTAGTATCTTTGGGTATCTGTAAAAACTGCTTAAAAATGAGATTGCTCTGGAAGCTCAATTGTACAATTTCTATGTTCTTTTTGTGATTGTCAGAACATTTTCCATCAGTGACAACTGTCTATTTTAAATTGTGCTCTACTGATGATGGGTTGACTGTAAGGTGCTGACTCTTGGTCTACAGAAAGAGACTGGCCACGCAATTAAAAAAAATAGAATAGTCTCCACAGTTTAATTTTTCTGCTTTTTATTATTGTATTTTATAGCCAAAAGAAAATATATCTAAACATCCTATATATGACAGGTCATAGAATTCATCCACTGTATGGGCCCATACAGTTAAAATTAGTCTAAGGTACCTCATTTAGGAAAGAGTGGATCTTGGGATCTTTCAGTTAAACTCAAATCCAAATTTTCTGGGGTAAGCTTGAAGTAAAAGGGAGATCTGGTTGAGCCAAAACTTAGTAAAGCCCACATGCTCTGGTCACAAGAACATGGAACATATTACGTATATGAAATTTGCAGCAAGACATCGGAAACATTCCTTCAGATCAATAATTATTTATCCACCCACAGTAGCAAAAGTGGTGCTTGTAGGGACCACTGTTTATTTTATTCTGTTTATCAAAATGTAGGAGTTTTTTGCCTTCCGGTTTGGCTGTAACATCTCAAAAAGTCCAATTTTATTGTCTTCTTGCTTTTAACAGAAGGCAGCTTTTCTTAAGTGTAAATTGCTTTTCTCTCCTGCTTGCAACAGAAATACAGAAGACTTACAGAGGGCAGCCTGGTAAACACAGAGGCAGAATATTTCCACTATGGTCTGTACAAAGAAGTTCCAAAGTTGTGTGTATGTCTCCCAGTTGTTCTTTTGGCTTTTATGAGTGCTACTTAGATCCAAATTTATTACCTTATTTTCCTCCTTATGGGCGTGGCCACAGATAAATTTTGATGTCTACACTGACATGATCTCAGTCCAACAGTACGAGGGGGAAGGTTTACTGGCAGAAAAGAGTCAGCTGGAAAACAATCTGCGTAGTGGTAACTGAAGAGTGAGTCAGTGTCTGGAGTCCAGCTGTGCTTCCTACACAAGCCTGACTAGGGATGAGTTACCCAGATTTCTCCACTGATTTGAAACTGGCTTTAGAAAATGAAAGCAAGCAAGAACTCACTTAAAAATAAAGAGGATCAAGTGGTTCTGAAACTCTCTGAGAAACAAGGAAGTTTCCTGGATGTGAGCCAGGGTTAACTTGATCCAGTCAGAGGATTCTCATAGGCATCATTTTTGCATCACCACAGTTATTCTACCTTGAAGGCAAAATTAACTACTACAAATTCACACATGAAGGAAAGTATTTAATGACTGAGTCCTTTTTCTAAGTGACAAAAATATGTCCCCTTGACATTTTTGTTTCAAAAAATGTTTGAGCTATGTGATGTGTTAGGAAAGAAATTAGTTTTGTATATTTTTCAAATGCAAGAGAGACAGGCTCTAAAAGGAAAGTCAACATAATAAATAGGAAAGATAAAAAATAACTCCTACCAATGCTAAGGTGACTGATAACCAGTCACTAGACAAAGAGCCTTGGTACTGGAAGAAATCTAAAGCTACTAAAGTAGAAAATATAAATTTTCTACTAAAAAAAAAGAGGACCATTGTGCACTACCCCATGACTGGGACACTGGAATAAGTGCCAGCATTCTTTCATTGCAGCTGTCACCAAGGACATCATTTATATAAAAATGTGATATAAATATGGGAACAGATATCTTTCTACAAATGATGGAAGGTCAGGTTGTTTTCCATCTGTGTTGCTGATAAATGAAATATTGAACTATTTGGTGAAAAACATCAGCAGGCATTGCTCCATCTTTTAGAATCACTTTCTACCCCTGCCTGCTCACTAACATCAGGGCAATGCAGAGCACATGTGTGTTTGTCTTTCTCCACAGGTATATACATCTGGACAAAGGGCAGGAGCAGCCCAAGCATCTGCTTAATGTGATCTGGTTTTGACAGTGATTGGTTCCAGATGCTGAAAAGGAAATTTCTACAGATACCACAAGACAAGCAGTCATGGAAGGACTGATATATAAGGACAGTTTCTCCCCAACTTTACTGTTGAGCTGGTTCATGCCCTGAAGAATGGCATCTTATGCCCTTTCCAAATTCACTCTCTCCCATCACCTCAGTGATGTATATATAGTTTAGTGAAGCCTCTGCACCCTACTGCAAGCTCCCCCATCACCAGGGCTTTAGCAGTCTGTGCACCAGAACCCACAGGCCAGTTCTGACACCACAGCCTCTGCTCTGACTGCCAAAAACCAGCTGTGAGTCTATACAGAGACAAGGAAAATAAATAGTGGTGTGACAGAATTGTTGTAGATCAAGGATTCAAGAGAGAAAGCACTGGCACAGGGAGGTATATAGTCCTAAGTTAAAACAGAGAGAAAGGTTTCTTGGCCCAGAGACTATTCAGGAGCTACTTGGTCCCATCACCAATGTCATGTGTGTTGGTGGAACTACACATGCCCAAAAAAACAACTCATAGCAACTGATGTGCACTTATTTGAGAAATCGACCTGATTTATAACCTCAGTATTATTGAGCCATCAAATCCATGGATTATATGCTGTATAAAACACTGGTGATTATTATGTAAACTGGGAGAAATTGCACATTTCTAGGTCTGTGCTATGGATACCCAACTGAAGCAAATATTTTTCAACATGCTGTTTGAATCTCTGCAAAAGCAGCCAATTTCTACCACCCAATTTGCTCATACTGCAGTGATTCAACTCTTGGCATTTTCAGCAGATTCACCACAGGTCATCCGTTGCAATGTGTGTTCACTTTATTGAGTAGATAGCCCACAAACATGCCTATTTTGTTTTTACAAGCATTTTTGTTCAGTTACACTGGGTAAAACAGTCAGCAGGATAATATTTCATGATGTCATCTTTTGAAGTAGGTTTTTTTTGTTTGTTTGTTTTTGTTTTTGCACTAGTAATGAGAATTTCCACAACTGAATATTGGTGATAATTATTTTCACTCACCTAATTAAACCATTTAGTTTAAGTGTCTAAGCTAATTTACCTGTCTGTCTCAGTGGTTACTGCAGAGAGAGAGAGAGAAATCTCAGGGAGAAAAAGAACTCCAGTGTGTTTTTGAGGAGTCCTCCCTCTTTCTGCTGAGTACAGAGGTAGTCAAAATGGCATATTTAAAATAGTTGCTCACCCTTGCTTTTATGCAGTGTATACAAAGTTCTCTGCAGAGGGACTGCAAAGAAACAGCATTACACAGATACAGCTTTAAAGCACAGTTAATTGATGTCATGGAAGAATGGTTTAGATCACTTAAAGAATCACCATCAAAGGTATTAGCAAAAGTAGGTTCAATATAAATTGGCAAAAGCACAACTTAAAGTTTAGTGACAAGTTTGACTCTATTACTTACTACACAGATGAGCATCAATGTAAAATTATTTACATGGAGACCAGGGACACAAAAGGGTAGGGGTGAAAACGAGTGCGAGAGATTATCCTGCAAAGTCACAAGGCTGAGAGTGGACCCTTTACTTTCTAAACTCCTGATGAAGCCTAGGAATGGCTGAGTCCAAACCTTGCCTCAGATTTGGTCAACACCTTATATCGAAAGGGTTTAACAACCCTGAATCATTGACTAATTGACTAATTTAACACTTAAGGAATTATATAATAGGATTTACTTGAAGCACAGCAGCAACTTAATGACAGATCACACTATACTTGCTAAAGGGTGTTTATATCAACTAATACACATAGACACAATAAGCGTGTACAAAGGTACCTGTTAAAAATTCCCCTCAAGTTTGGTGAAACATATCAAATGACTTGGCATTTCTCAGTGGGTGAGGGTTGAGCCTCAAGGAGTTGGGGATGGGTGCTAGTCCAGACCTCATCATCAGTTCTTGCAATGTTCCTCCAAGTATCTTGAGCTTGAAAGTTGGCAAGGTCTGAGAGGCATCAATTGCAGAGGGAGATGCTACAGCCTATGGGAACTCACAGAGCATCACTTGGGACTTCAATTTATAGGGTCACAAAAGGTTTGGCTTTAGTCATCTGTCACTCTCCATACTGGACACAATTACTATCCAATACAGTAATTACTTTATTTTCCTCAGTAACAATAATATTGTACCACTTGGGCTTTGACTCAGACACAATAATGTTACAAGGCTATCTCTGTTAGAAGTTTCTAAGGTGTCCTAGTTCCAGCAGCCAGGACCAGCTTATCAATGCGTGGATGTAAACAAATTGTGTATTCTACACCTTCTCTGTCATTTCTGATGAACCTTTATTATTGGATCATTTGCAGCAGCTGCCCAAGGCGCACCCGACACCTCAGGCTACAAGCTGGGCGTTAGAGAACTCTGTGAGATAGAGGAGTGTTTCAGTCTTCACACCAATGACTCAGATGTGATACCTCCCCTCCAGAGAGGCATTAGCACCTTCACACCCTCCTGTGGGGTCGTGTCTGCTAATGGGCCATCAGGGATTCCAAAAATATCCCATGACTCACAGAGTAAATCACCCATTATGAAACTCCCTGCCCTGGGGGAAGTACCACCTGAACCTGCGCATATAAAATCTTGTGGTTTGGGGATTTCTGGTACCACTTGTTGGATCCACAGGAAGATTAGAGCCTCAACAGAGCTGCTACCAGATTATGACTATCATCCTTACCAACAGGTTTTCTTTTACTTTGTACTCAGGGGGAGGCCACATGGTGCTCAACACAGGGGCTGGCAAGCTCCTTTCTGTTTGTGTCCCAGGGGGCTGGGTTATATATCTAGCTTTTGTGGGTCAAACCCCATTTTCTCTCTGTATCATTGTATTTACTGTAATCTTTTTATTAAATTGTAACTCTGACTTGTAATCTCTTTTTGAGTTGGGTTCATTTTTCCTGCTGGTTTACCTTTAAACCAGCACATAAGACAACAGAAGTTCCTGGGAGCAGACAGTATTTCTGATAAGCCCAAGGGGAGCTTAGATACCCAAGAGTCATTAATGAAGTCTGAGGGCTAACAGAAATTCCTAGGGAGAGGGGCTCATGGAGGAGGGGGGATGTACCACCACAGCTGAGACATTATTTCAGAGATGCAGGAAGCAAGCTTGAGATTTTCTACTCCAAAGTAAAGTCCCAAATTTCTCTCTTTGATTGTTATGACAGTCAAATGAAGTTGCAACAGAATTTGGTGAGCACAAGTCTTTTGCATGGCTTTTCAGCTCAAGAATTGTCACATCCTTTTGTGGGCTTTTTGGAAAGGAGTAGAAGCCTTCACCCTCACCAAAAGCCCAGACCACAAGTGAGGCCATAGATATGGTTTTGCAGCTGGTCATCACATTTAAGAAGGATTAAAAAAAAAAAAAGTGTCACAAGAATAATCAAAGATCCAAAATCAAAAATATGTAATCACGTGTGGTTATTTACCTTAACAAAAGGAAGACTGGTAGGGAAGAGTAGAAACCTGATGATTTTCAAAAAACATCAGAGGAAAAGCAGTGAGCACAGCAAGGAAAAATTCAGGGTAGACATCAGGAAAAACCTTCTCACAGTAAAGAAGTACCTGGGGGAACTTTCTGAATTTTTGTTACTGGATCTTATTAAAACCAAGACAAATGTCTATCAGGAATGACTGAGGCACAGGTGCTCTGTCCTAGGGAACTATAAATAAAGCAAATGCATCCCTTCTCTATAATCTTTCATTATCTAAATTGGTTTTCAGTTATAAGAATTTTCTTTTCTTTCCCTGCTTCTTATGAGTGTCTTAAAAATAAGAAATGGCCTGACAGGAACCTCATGAAGTTCAAAAAAGAATGGTGCAAAGTGCTGTACCTGGGGAAGAACAGCCCCAGGCACCAGTACCTGCTGGGAAGAGGCTCTGGGAAAAAGGACCTGGGTCTCCTAGAGGACATGAAGTTGATCATGAGCCAGCAGTGTGTCCATGCCACAAAAGTGGCTACTGTTATCCCGAGCTACATTAGGAGGAATGCTGCCAATAGGTAGAGGAGGGTAATCCTTCCCCTCTTCTTAGCACTGCTGCAGCCACAGCTGCAGTACTGTGTCCATTCTGGGCTACCCAGTACAAGAGAAGGATGGACACACTGGAGAGAGACCAGCATAAGGCCAGGAAGATGAACAACAGAGCATCTTTCATGTGAGGTAAGACTGGGAGAATTGCAACTGTTCAGCCTGGAGAAGAAAAGGCTCAGGGAGATCTCACCAATGCATATAAATAACTGAAGGGAGTGTGCAAAGAGGACAGAGCCAGGATCCCCTCAGGAGTGACCAGTGACAGGACCAGAGGAAATGTGTTCACAAACTGAAAAACAGGAGGTTGCTTCAGGACACATCAGGAAACTCTATTTCACTGTGAGGGTGAGTGAGCACTGGCAGAGGTTGCCCAGCCATACTGTGATCCCGTGATCAATGGGGCCACAGATCAACTTTGAATGTTACTGGAATTGCTCTTCCCCTGTGTGTTTGTCTTTTTCTGACACCCATACAAAGAGTTGCTGGTTTAGGTGTCCATGTTTTGGGTAGGAGAGGATGAATCTGGGCTGAGGGCTGAAAAACAGAGATAGCAGACAGCTCCTCACAGGCAGGGTCCCTGCTTAGCTGCCACTGACCTCCCCCGGAGTTAGTGGTGTTTACCAGCCCACTGAACAAAGGTTGCTTTGGATTTTCTTTTTTCTGAAAGAATTCAAGCTTCTGCATAAGGAGGTACAAAACACAGCCTGTCAGATTGTTAAAATTATGGTCTGTACATCCGTAGCATATGGCAGAGAAGAAAGCTCTACAGTAAATGATTGAACATTTTGTTATAATCCTTAAAATGTTTCAGTAAAGTGAAGACTGCCTCACATAAGCTTAATTTTTACCAGTCCTCAGTTTACTTAGACATTAGGGAAAATATAACAAAACCTTCATTCTCTGACACTATGAAACATAACAAAAAGGGGTTTGCCAATGAAATAACTGTATTAGCATGCTTGTAATACCTTTTTGTATTTCTGTAGTATTTTTGGTCTTTTTCCAATAGATAATTACAGGTGATAACCTGAATCTACTTTACCCTACTATATAGACTCTGTTTTAAGCTTTTTGTCAGAAGCAAGCGCCAATGTTAAAAAAGAGATTTTCAGATTCCCTATCTTCCCTTAATTTTTTTTTTATACTGAAAATCAAACTCTCCTAACTGATTTGAACCTTCCCATCCAAATTAAGCTTATCTACATCACTTTCCTAATTTCACTGCCTGCAGAATAATGTTTTGGTTTTAATCTATCATATAAATGCAAATAATTGATTTTTTTTTTTCTTTACAGGCATGCCACAATCTGCCCTTATTTCCTTCAACCATTTCTAATGCATTTATTGGTCTTTAAGGTGATGTCAGTATCTTGTTTCAGATGTCAAAGAGTCTTCTTTACATATAATGAAAAGACAGTACTGTTAATGAGTACATTTAGTGGGTGATATCTAAGTGATGAGCAAGAATATGCACTTTGGAAGAACAAGGAGATTACCAAAGAAGATTGATATTGCCTGAAGTTATAAAATATCAGTATACAGACATGAAAATCAACAAAGTTATTGTGACTTCAAGATAAAATAGTCAAGTTGTAAGTCTAATGTAACCACAAAAAACAATCTTCAGTTTTCTGCACATGAAATTTCGAGATAATTAATACTATTTGTGCCACAGCATCTCCCCACACAACATTGCCTCTTCTTTGTGGTGACCAGTGACAGGACCTGAGGGAATAGCCTGAAGTTGTGTCAGGAGAGGTTTATGTTGGATATTAGAAAAAGGTTCTTCCCCCAGAGGGTGGTTGGGCACTGGCACAGGCTCCCCAGGGCAGTGGTCACAGCCTCAAGCCTGACAGAGTTCGATAAAAGTTTGGATGATTCTCTCAGACACATGGTGTGACTCTTGGGGATGGTCCTGTGCAGGGCCAGCAGCTGGGACTTGATGACCCTTGTGGGACCTTTCCAATTCAGCATATTCTGTGATTTTCATTTTTCTCTTTTATTGTCTTTTAAAAGTCTATTGCCATTGGCTATAAAAGCCAGCCAAATGAAGTGCTTCGTTATATGTATCTTAATTAAGCTATGAAGAACATTTAGTGGAGCCATTTTTTATTTTCTCCTGCCACTCTACAATAAAAATTCACTCAGTCTACCAGTCACCTTTTTTAAAATGTCATATAATGATGAGATATATTGGGCTCTTGACCTTTGTCATTTGGATAGTACATTTTGTTTTTATTCTTCCTTCAGGGATCTGGAGATATTCAGTATAACATTGTTAAAGTTGCCCATTTAGAAGTCTTTCCTGAAGAACATTTTACAGATTTTTAATATTTTATATATGGAGATTAATATGTCTTTGCTTTATTACTACAGACTCTACTGCAGCAAAGCTTGGAAAGACAAACCTGAATGTAAATTAATTGTCCCAAGTGTTCAGACTTTCCAGACTGACACTGGCACTTACTGAGTTTAATTAGCCTTTCTAGGGGGAGGAAAACTTGAAAAGTAACCCATTAAGAAAAACAAACCTCTCATTACACTCTGGGAGCAACAGTGTATGGAGTGGAGGCTGCAACAAATACAAGGTTTTTATTTTCTCACTAGCCTCTATAGGACAGACACCTCTTGTAATGGATGCTGTGTCAGAAGAAGGGGTTTCAGTATAATAATGGGGTCTTGGAATACAACTTGAGCTCAAAGGACAGCTTCTTTCCACTTTCTGACAGCAGAATTTATGAGTGGTTTTGTCAATAGTGGAGTGAAGCAGTACCCTGTGGGTGCTGTGTTCCTGTGGATATAGGAACAGTTAGGAAGCACAGTCCATCCTGTTATAGGTTCAGGTTCTAAAGGAATTTTTCTTCCCCCACCCTCACAATGAGGAGTGAATTGTCCCAGCCCGGGCCATTTGTCTCTAACAAAAGAACCAAGAGTACCGTGCTTAAGAGTGGGGGAGAGTGGCTCACGGGTTTTGGAGAGTGGGCAGCGGGAGTCGGCAGAGAGAGACGGTGGAGGGAGAAACCCCGGAGTCTTGGGTTTCTTTCTTGCTTTTCCTGCTGTTTCCCTTTCCCATACCTGGATTACAAAGCTTTGATTTTTTGGGACTGTTTGTGGACTTTTGCCCAAGAGAGAGAGAGAGAGAGACAGAGACGACATCGCTAGCCGGGGGGGGCCCCTTACACCTGGCCTTCTGTGAGGGAGCCAGCGGCGCCCATCCTAGACGTGGGAGAACCTTTCTTACATCGGAAGCTCCAGCCCGAGACCAGCAGCCCCGAGCCTTTCGGAGGGACACACCGGAGCTTTTCTTCCCATCCACCACCCCCCCCCCGGGGGCATCCCAGCACCAGCCACTCATCTCCTCGCTTGCTGCCCGTAAATACCGGGGACAGACTGTGTGTGTGTTTGTGGGGGGTTTTGATCCAGGAGTTTTTTATTCATTCTGCCTTGGTTGTTCTGTTGTCTCTTGAATATACATATATATATATCATAGCTAGGAACTGTTATCCTTCCATTTATCATACCTTAATTAAATTTTGTTTTGAAATTAAAGGACACTTGTCTGTTTTAGTTATAAATTTTTCTAAGTTCTCTAAACTTAGACACATCCCCAAATGAACAGTCCTGTTAAGAGGAACAGATTTGGAATGTGGATCTGCTGATACCCTCCAGTACAAACCCTCGCATTTTCAAAACAAAGAAATAGCGTTTCTGATCTAGAAAAAACCCCAGATGCTTGTCTAAATACAAGTCAGTCAAGGGTGGTTTTTCACACATTAGTTACAGTTTCCTCTGAAGCTATGGTGTGCTTAGCAGTTCAGTGACCCACAGCGCTGCTAGGAAGCAAAGCATGAGCTGTATCGATTTCAACAGAGCCACTGGGAGAGAAAGTCAATCCCCCTGCTGACAGCAGCTACAGACAACCTCTTTGTGCAGAGCAAGCTGCAGTGCTCTGCCTGGTTACTGTGCCTCCCAGTGAACAGCCATGCAGCAATCTCCTCCTCTTTTCACGGACATTTTATTGACATTAATTTTATCAATGTCTGTTCTCCATGGAACGTTTAAGTTATACAGCTGATTCGAACAGGCATGAGCCTTCCTGAGATTTGCAGTGATCTGCTGTCCTGGTTTTGGCTGAGATAGAGTTACTTTTCTTCACAGTGGCCAGCGCAGGGCTATGTTTTGGATTTGTGCTGAACACAGGGCTGATAACACAGGGATGTTTTGTGTTTGCTGAGCAGCAACTTGCACAGCATCTGGGCCTTTTCTGCTCCTTATATGGCACTGCCAGCAAGGAAGCTGGGAGTGCACAAGATGTTGGGAGGGGACACAACCAGGACAGCTGACCAAAGGGGCATTCCATACCATATGGTGTCATGCTCAGCATATACATCTGGAGGAAGAAGGAGGAAGAGGGGACATTCAGTGTTACAGTGTGTCTTCCCAAGTCACTGTTACACGTGCTTTCCTGGATGTGAAGTAACATAACATGCAAGTACCCCCAAAATGCCAGGCAGTGAAGGAGTTCAGGAAAATTTATTCCTAAATTGGGAACACTAGATTTACAAGGAAAAACTTCCAGATGTGCTGCAAAAAGCACTGCCTCAGAAATACACACCTCTTGTTTGCTCAAGGCTTTTTATCTTCTTTGGCCTCCCCCAAGGCCCTCTCTGACATGCAACATCTGTTTATCTCTCCTCATACCAGAAGAAGAGACTGCAATCTTTCTCTGGAATGCAGAAGGGGAAAAAAAAAATCTAACTATCTTTGAGAAAGGTCCTCCTTAGGCAGGAAAGACTTCCTAAGTGAAACAAGCCCTAATCTCCTCATTATAAATCTTCCGGAAGTGTATCCTTCACTGGAGATGGCTGGATACCTGCCTGTCCATGAGAAGTGAGGAACGAATGCCTTGTTCTGCTTTGCTTGCTTTCCTTATTAAGTTGCCTTTATCCCAACATCTGAATTTTTTCACTTTTATTCTTCTGATTCTCTCTCCCATGCCACTGGTGGGGCAGTGAGTGAGCAGCTGCACAGGACTGGGGCTAAACCACACCTGACAATGCACATCAACATCTCTAGTGAACACTGAGTTAAGACCTCAACCCAGTCCTGAAGCCTCAAGCCTTACATTTTAGTTTTAGGCATCAAGAGATTTTGCCTACACAAACCCTTGGAAAGCCACTTGATTCTTTGATACCTTGAATTTACATCCAGAGAAAAACTACACATTTTGGTCTGAGAGGTTTCTTTTAATTTGGTGACAAAATAGGTGGGCTGGTTTAGAGTTAAACTGGCAGGAGAAATCAATCCAACTCAGAATGGGATTGCAAGTCAGAATAACAATTTAATAAAAGATCACAAAATACACTGATACAGAAGGAAAATTTGTTTATGCCACAAAAACAGATGTACAGCCCAGCACAGTGGGGCACGAGCAGAATGGAGCTCACCAACCCCTGTGCTGAGCACCACGTGGCCCCCCTGAGTTCAAAATAAGAAGAAGAAACCTGCTGGTGAAAATGATGGCTGCAGTCTGGTGGCAGTCTCAGTCCAGTCAAGGCTTTGCTCCTCCTCTGGATCTGAAGAGAGCCCCCAGTCACAAAATCCCAAGCTTATCTCTGCTTGGGCTCTGATGGGAATGCCCAGTCCCTCCCTCAGGGTGGAGAGTTTCACAATGGGTGATTTACTCTGTGAGGTGAGTCATGGCATATTTTTGGCATCCCTGATGGCCTATTAGCAGACATGACTCCTCAGGTGTGTGTGAAGGCAGGAACACTTCCTTATCCCACAGAAGTCCCTAAACACCCAGTTTGTATCCTGAGGGGTTGGGTGTGCCCTAAGCAGATGCTGCAAATGGGCCCTTGTGAGCAGTTCATGAGAAAAATTACAGAGGGTTTAGAATACACACCCACACAGTGACAAACTGATCTTGGCTACTATAACCAGGACAAGAGGTGTTTTGGAAAAAAGGTTTTTACAGGGATAAACACGCAACTTCACAAAAACATTATAAGAGATTCCTAGGACTAGCAAGGATTATTAAAGAAAGGAGCTTTTGTTACACCCAGCGGACACAAACTCCATGCCACTTATGTGGGGTACAGAAAATAGGTGTTTAGGTTACCCACAAGAGGAAGAAAATAATAAAGGAAGAGAGATTAAGAGAAGAAAGAATAAAGAGACAAAAAAAGGAGAGAAAAACGTTACCGCTCAGAAGGTCACATATTGACAGCTTCGAGGAGAACAAGCCAGGGCCCAATGGAGACTTTGTGCTGCCTCTTCATCTGCTCTGGTCACTGTGGCCACTCCCTCAGGTGGAACCTTTGGGTCACTGCCCACTCACTGTCCCCCTGGCAACAGTGAGGGGTGTGGGTGGGTTACCAGGCAGACCCATTGACTGAAAGGTGCCGCTGTGGCTTTCCATGTCATGTGGTTGATGTCTCCAGCAGCAGTCCTGGCTGACCATGTGGACACTGTGCTCAAGGTCTGGCCCCTGCCACACACACCCAGGTGTACCCCCACAAGGTGGTTTTCACCCAATAATAACTGATCTGGTGTGTAACAACTTCTAATCCTATCTCAGATGTACCCAGACATACAATAAATAATGTATGAATGTGAAAGAGAAAACAGGAAAAATAAGTCTTTGAGCTGATATTCAGCAGCAACTTACAGTTTCATGGGTTTCAGGCTTTTCTGTTTTTTGTTTTGTTTTTTTTTTTTTTTCACTGTGATTTCTGATTTCTTGGACAGGTATTTAAAAGACCTACTTACAGACTGCAAATCTTCTACGTATTTCTACTTTTTGAATTATTTTGATTATTTTTCTAAAATCAGCTAGATATATTCTCAGTCCTAATCCAATATAAAATGTAAATGCATCACAACAGTCCAGAAAAAAACCCTAAAGATAATACAGGTAAAAAGGATAAAGGTCTGAGATGGAAAACAAAAAAGTCTTCCCTGAATTGTTTGTAAGAAGCCAAGAGCAGGCTCCCAGGCAAAGGAGAAACCTCCAAAAGAAGTACCTTGCAGCAATCTGTGTTCCCAGCAGCCTGAGCCCAGCTTCCACAGCTGCCCTGTGCCAGAGCTGGCCTCCAGCCCAGGCAGATGGTCCCTAACCTGGGTGGGAGGTTGCACAGCCTTGAGGTTGCACATGGACCCCCACTTAAAGGTTTCTTGTGGACTTCTACCTTTCCATCTTTGTTTTCCGTCTAAACTTTTCTATGATCAAGGTCACAAACAAACTTCAGTGTTTGCCTCATCCTACATATAAAACGATCCAGAGCTACACTGGGAGCAACACTCCCTGGTCCAGGTTGGCAGCAGCTAGCACAATGTGATGACTGAACCAGGCAAGCACAAATGCCATGGAAAGAGGTGTATCTAAAACATTTCCTCCCATGTGGGTCTTTTTTAATGGCTCGAGGCACCAAAACTAATTCCCATTTTAAAATGCCATCTTTTAAGCAGGATTCAAAAAATCAGCTGCCTTCAGAGATGGTCTTTCACATAAAGGTCAAATTTTTGAGCACTCAACCCAAGACCTGGGAAACCTTGGATTCCAGTCACATGGCAGCTGGACAGGGTTTGAACGCACAACATCCAACTCCCTTAGCATGTTTATGAGGGTTTTTTTATAGCCCCTTTTGAATATCCACTACCAAGAAGAGGACAGGAAGGGAGTAGATGAAACAAAAATAGTGGCACGTAGTAGTGCAGACCTTGCATTCTAATTACCTATATATTCTCTTTCATTTCTGAGGTGATGTGTGTCCTTGGAGGACTGTAAAATTATTTCAAAGACTACAAAGCAGCAGTAGATTCGCTGCCTCCAAACTAGCCCTCAGCAAAATGCAGACACTTGGACTGGCTAGGTTCCATAGAAAACAAAGGCTTCTGTCCTGTTTTCCTGGCAATCTGACAGCAGCTCTGATGGCCCCGTGCTGTCGCTGCAGGGCAGTGGGTACAGCATTCTGGATATGGCCCTTCTTTTCCTAAGCTCAGTAGTAGTATACTATTCTCAAACTAGAAGACAATATGGCCTACAAATGGGTGCTGGCTCTGTCACCCAAAAGCTCTGTTGGATAATAGAAAGACTGGGCTGGGCTGCCTGGACACTGCTGTCCAGTGGAGGGTACTGTCCCATCCGAAACAGCACCACTCTACCCTCAACATTTTGGGCGAAGATGAGGTCTGTGATGCCAAACTCTACCTGTCTGCCCTATTCTACAGGATGTTGATGGTCCTCAACTAGCCCTGCACAGCTGAAACTCTGCCAGCCTCACCAGCAGCAGACACAGCAAAGGCAAATCAGACACCATGGGGCAGTAATGGGCATGGCCCCTTTATATAGAATGTGGTGATACACTCAGAAGGCAAGTACTAATCAGGTGATAAAGAAACAGAAAGTGCACTAAAAACTCATACAGTACAAGGGTGGAAAAGGTGAAGAATTAAGCTCTCATACCACAGCGCACTCTTTACATGAGCTGCCTGCCCCCATGGACAGTAAGCACCATGTGCCCTCACAGTCATCATCTGGCAAGTGTCCAACCTCACACAAAGCACGAGGCAGCATCTTGGCAGTTCTTCATGCTTACTTACCCAGTGCTTAGTGTTATAATTTGGAGAACTGAAATCTAGCTCACATTCCTCTTCTTAACTGATTTAACTCCTATCTTTTATCCCTCCAGTGTGTCCTTACAGAATATGACTAAAAACACGATTCAGATTCCTTGAGCAGAGAGAGAAGGTTTGAACAAATGACATCTCAATTAATGCATTCTCCCAGGAGATTACTTCCTTATGGAAAATTATTTTTTATTAAACATATACACCAACTTCAACATACATAAATTTCCCTCCAAGCTCATCAAGCAGCGTAAACACAAAAATTCCTAAGAAACCTACAGTTACTTGATTGCCAGTGCACCAAAGCCCAGCATTATCGAGTAGGCACAAAAGACAGATGAGCTACTGGGATGTACAAATCAACTTCTTTAATCAAATAACTCATATTTGTTACTCTTTTCAATAGTAATTTAAAACAAGCCTATAGAATTTTAAGGTATTATACACAATAAGTTGAGAACAATAGAAATAACCATGTAGGCACAGAAAGACTCATAACTACTCTCAGAACTGTATCTTTATTAACTTAATAATTTTCTACTAATATGTATTCTCAAGATTGTATTTGTTAACTTATTACTTTTCTATTAATATCTCATTCCTTCACAGGGAATGTGAACATTTTAGCCATTCTTGATTAAAATGCTAAATAAAATCTCAGAAACCAAGTTGCATACTTTTGCATTTTGTTTGTTGTTACAATCTGCACTTTTAATCCCAAATAACTTTATCCTAATTCATTGAAAGCTTAGTAAATACATCCCCCAACTATCTGGCAAAGTATTTGACAAAACTACATGCAGCCAAGATATGCTCTCTAGCTCTCCTCCCTCTACTCTCCTCCCCAAACAAATCTGTGCTTCAGTTTTCCAGACAGAATATCAACAAGTTTCCCTGTGGCTTCTGAGTCGCTGCTCAGTGGCTCCAACAAGAGAACATAATCCAGCAAGGCCGCTTCATCCTCACCTCATGTGAGAGGCTCAGAAGTCAGACTGCATAGGGTGTGCTTTGGTCAGACCATACAGTGTGGCTGACTTAAAAGTTGTTGTCCTCACAGGAATTTGCACACTCCAGCTTCAGATTCCGACATTCTAATGCTTAGTGTTTAAGGGAGTTTCAGAGAAAATTAGATCTTTGCTAGAGAGCGCTGAGGCAGAGCCCAGAAAAGACTTTTATACTGTCAACCACAAGTGAAGAGAGAGGGAGGAAGGAAGGGGTGAAAGAACTGTAGCCTTGTATAAAAATATCAACAGTTTATTTGAACATTGTTTTTTACTCAGTAAAGTTAAAAAAAAACCAAAAAATGCTAGTACTTATTTGTCAGTACATAAATCAAATACAAAGCTTTGTTTCATTTGCAACAGCTTTATTAAGTTTATTTCTGCGTGAATTAAAGGAAAATTTTATAGGTTTCAAAGAAAATCCCCCTATTATTCTTGCGATGGTTTTCTGGACAACTATATCTGAGATTTTTCAGATTGCTCTAATGTAAAAAGTGCAAAAAATGCTTCAGTCCTGGAGAGCATCCCTTTTGGCATCTCCGTTGATACTTAACAGCTTTATCGGTGTTTATGTAAAGAGGACAATAAGCAGAGTGCACTTTTTTACAACAGATTCTGTTAAATTTTGCAAATGTATTTACAACGGTACCTGGGATAACAGCTCATAATGTGGCGGTCCAGGTTTAAACTGCTTTCCAGCAGCAAGTGTCTGCAAAGACACCAGTTAGCATGCAAGCTTTGTAATGTGGAGAACTAATGCTTCCAAAAATAAGGATACAAAGATACTGTATTTACTCAATACAGTAAATTTACACATTCTATCTAACAGAGCAGGTCTAAAATAAGGTTATATCACTTTCACACAAGACATTAACTTACTTCAACAACAATTTGGACACACATGATTCACTGTACAGAAAGCTGATTTTTCCACTTTTACTAATGTGACAATTATGGATGATTCCAGTTCCTGAAAATTTCTCAAATAATAACAGTCTGGCAACCAGGCAAATATATTACATACCTAGTTACAGGGATTCACTTATATATGTGTATTTTTTTTTCTCTAATTCCTGCCACTGCAAGTTTAAAATGCTGTTTAAAAGTTTAAAATGTTTTTACTACACTGGTAAGTGCATCTTACTAAGTGCCAAGATTGGACCATAAGACAGATGAAGTCACACAAGGTACTTCTCAAACCATCTATTTCCTATAAAGCTTTCAGTGACTCAAAACAGAACTTGGAAAACGTGGGGGGAAACTAAATGTTGATGAATGACAGTGTATCTATGAACAAAAGAAGTAAATTACTACCTTTGTAAAACCCATAATTTTGAGAAAGACCTCAACTATAACTTACTGAATTCTGGCTATTCCAGTTCCTGAATGGTATTGGTTTACCATTAGGAAGCTTTTGCACTTCACAGGAACATTTTCCTCTAATTGCACATAAAGATTAAAATACAGTTCTGCACAAGGTCTGAACAGTGCTCACAAATGACACTGAATAGCAACAAAAACTCTTCACAGTCTAGGTATCTGGGTAGCTCTATTTTAATTAATTGTATGTATTTTCACAACAAGTTCTCAAGACTAAAACAATGGAAATGTCTTCTTTCCTCTGACATTCTTAGACCTTTCGACTTTATCCTGTCGAACAATTAGTTAATTTTACTACAGTAATGATTGCTGCTGCTATTTCCCTTTTCCCCCTCCTCTATTAGACATTTCACAGTCTTAAGGAAACAGTTAATTGGAATCTGTTTGATTTCACAAGATTATTATCACCTTCCTTATATCTAATTTCTATTTTATCTGCTTAATTATTCCCAGAAATGCTGTCAAAATTCTATTCACAAAATAGGTAAAAAAATGCACTTTTAGAAGATATTTCAGTCAACATAGGCAAATGTACTGTAAGGTACACAAACATATATATATATATACATATACATATGCACGTAAGAACATACACAGGTAACAGTTTTTTACGTTACTCGGATTCTTCAGTTCCACCAATTTCCAGGCAAGCTCTAAGTCCTCAGTATATCCAAAACTCATATAGCCTCTGCTACATGGTTTTAGGTGAACTCTGGTACCTGTAACACCATGAACTTATTTCTACCACTCTGAATTCTGGAATTTCAGATGTAATGTTCCAATCAACAAGACTCCCTGGGAAAAAAAAAAAAAAAAGCAAAAGCCAATAGTTTGCTTGACCATAGCAAGCACTGTGGTCTCCAAAATACTTCAGAAGTGTCTGTATACCCCAAAAAAATAAATCTAGGAATTAATAATAAAAAACCCAACTGTCTAAACTTTTTGATCATCATTACGACAGTTCTCTTAACTATCTTCAACAGCAAATTTTAATCAGAAGACTGGTTTGTTTTCTTATGCCCGAATAATTTCTAATCCCAGTGCTCCTCACTTCACTCCCCGGCCAAGGAAATTTTGATTTGTAGATTCATGACATGAAGGATTGACAAGCAGTATTCAGAACCTGCTTTTCCAGGGCAATATGCTGCTAGCACCATAGCAAAGATTTTCAAATATCTGTATTGCTAATTTTTACTCAGTTCCTCCCTCCTTTGCTATATATTTGTACTTTTGTCAACTTTAAACAAGCATTTTCTATGCTACAGGGAAATACTTTCTAGCAATCACCCAACTAAGGTAAATATCTTTGTTTCCTTCTTGTTTGGTGGCAGACCTCTCTTTCTCAAGCAGCCATTATTTTTCATTACCTGGATACATGTTTAAAGTAGCAAGAGCAGGAAAAGCAAAGCAAACCTATTTACTACCCACAACTCACCTAATACCAATTTATCCGTAACTCTGAATATACACAACTTTAAACACTTTCAGCTTTTGTAGATCAAGTAAGCTACAGCAAATACTAAAACTCTGCGTGATTCTCCAATACATATAGATGAATTACCTAATATAACTGAACTATCTAATATTTAGTGTTTCAGTCTTGGTGATGTCCTCAAATATTTCTATTTCTCTTCTCGACATTTTTATTACTCAAAAACTCCTTTGAAAGGACACAATATTGGGTGTGACATGTAAGCGTGAAATCTAATTAAAAGCTTGGGATAATTTATATTTTAGGCTACTCTGGTGATCCTTTACAGGCATGGTTTGGAAAATGAGTTCTTCTGATATCACAGAGAGGACATTACATAAAAAATGTAATCACAAGAGAGAGTACATCTCTGTACATCCGCCCTGCGTGAGGGCTCTCCACTCTAAGGCCTATTGGTGCAGAGAAGCTCTGGCATCGCACTCGGAGGCTTCAAGTTGCTGTCAGCAACAACGAAATGAACGCAGAAATTAAAACCCCCAAATCTAACTATTCTCTTGGGATGTAGCTGCAAAACGTGCTAATCCTAAAGGTATTTATTTAGGCACAGGCAGTACTAATTGACTGTAAAGAGGCTATCGCGTCTACAGTTGTGCCAAAACTCACCACACCCTGTTTTATACAGTCTGGGAGCTGGCAGACCATGTGCCACGACGATGGTCAAAAGCACCGGGTCCTGCCCAGAGGAGCGGCAGCCGCCTCCGGTGACGAGCTGGGGAAAAGCCGCTGGCGGGACTCAGGTTTGTTTCCCGCCGAGGACGAGGGGAGGAAGGCCGGGGGACAGGGCGCGGAACAGGGATGAAGATCAGCCTTGTCCGTGTCCCTCCCCAGGAACCGAAAGGAGAAACCCCCAAAAGCAACATGCCCCCCGCCTCAGGGAGGGCTCGGGCGGACGGGGAGCCGCTCCACGGCCTCAGGAGGGCCTCTGGGCAGCGGGGCCGGGGCGGGGAGGAGCAGGGCCGGGCCGGGCTCGGCCTGGAGTGGAGCAGGGCCGGGATGGTCTATGGGGACTGCGGCCAGCGCCGGGCCAGGCTATGGGGAGCGGGGCCGGGGGCGGAGCGGGGCAGGCACCTCCCCGAGCGGCGCCCCCCGCCTGACGGCGCTTCCGGGCGGGGCAGGCGGGATGTGTGTCCGGGTTGGGCGGCCCCGCTGAGCGCTTCGCTCTCGCCTTCGCGCCGTCTCCTCTCCGCTGGCTCCCTCCCTGCCTCCCTCC
>VXAU01002919.1:0-11569 GCA_013399695.1 Formicarius rufipectus
ATTTATTAATAAAATAATAAATATAGTTATTTTTGTTTAATAGATGTATTTATTTTTGTGCTTTAAATTTCCTAAGTTTAGCTCCTTATTTTTATTTTTCTCTTCTCTGAAAGTTGGTAAAATCCTTTATATTTACACCAGTGCATGTAGGTAACATGGAATGGCTTATGACACTGAAACAATCCATATCAGCAATTTCTCAAGTTTTACACAGTAGACCAATTGCCCTTGAATAAGCTTCCTCTAATTTATTACAATCTTTTCTTGCATGTAGAGCAATCATATTGGCAGGAATTGATTGGGCATGTTAGACACTTCATTTACTTGGTAGAGAAGTCCTTTAATTAAAATAATCTTACTGCTGCTAAAATGAGTTGAATCCCAAGAAAACTCAACAACTAGAATTTAACGCACTACTTCCATTGCATACTTTTTCCTCATCTTCAAACTTTCCTTTTATATGACTCACTAAGCTTATTCACAGGTTTATCCACAATTAATTTTTTTCTTTCATTGTTTTATTGAGGTGAGACATTTCTGCTGCTGTCTACAGGTATATGGGAAATAAATATAAAAATACATAATTGAAGGTTGCACTATTGAACTGTGTAGGTTATTTGAAACAGTATTCTGTGGAAAGTATCTCTGGTACCATAATGGCAAATGTCCCAGAGAAGAAAATATGGGATACAAAAGTTCCTATATCTTTCTCAACATAATTAAGGCAATATTTACACTAGTGAACAAAACAATTATATACTCTAACTTAAATCCTTCTATCTGGTCAAATTCACATTTTTAAATTCTTTTATTCTCCAGAATGCAGTGGTGACATGTTTTAACCCTGGTGAGTAGCTAAATACCACACACCTGGTTGTTCACTCTTCCCCAGTGGGACAGTGAAAAGAATCAGATGGGCAAAAGTAAGAAAATTTAAGATAAAGACAAATTATTAGGTCAAGCAAAAGCTGCATACATAAATGAAGCAAAATAAGGAATTAATTCAATACTTCTTGTTGTCATTCCATGTTGAAGTACAGTGATAATCTCATAAGTCCCAGAACTCAAAAAGATGAAAAGAATATGTTTTCCTTTACAGCTCTAATCCCTGCACTAAAGACGAGCAGGTAAAGGAATTTTTGTAGCATCACGGGAGGTTGCTATATCACAAGAGTGCCACTGGAATTACACAGCAGTATGTGTCTCAGCAACAGATGTTGCCATTTTAAGCTTTGTTCATTGCACTTTATGTGTTTTTACTGTTGTCATCTCTGAAAAAGAAATTCTTAGTGCACACTGAACATCAATGACTGTGGACTGAAATAATGGAATAAAAGAAGTCACATGCCAGGTATTGCTACAGGAATTCACTCAGAATACTTGATTCATTAAATGAAGAAAAAAGGAACAGCTTGCTGCTTTTCAGAGGATTCAATTTTCTATATTCAGAATTTTCAGTAATAACTGACAGAAAGCAAAAATAACAACTGAAGTAATTGCCCTTCTAATTCTCTTCAGCAGATGCCCAGAAACATTACCTGATGTCTAAAATTTCTTTTAGGAGCTGTGTCTAAATAGCATTATCTAGGCTGAAAGGCGAATGGTTTTAGCTTGTCCCTTTAACTTTGCCCCCAGTACAGGCCTCTCCCAATGCTGGTAAAATTCCAAGAAAAGACATGAGTTACACTGACTCCATCAGTCAGAATCAGAATGTTCTGAGTTGAGGGTGGCTCACAAGGATCATCGAATTCCAGTCCTGACTCTGACAGGACCATTCCTCAGAATTACTGAGAACATTTTCCAATAGCTTTTTGACTCCAGCAGTCTTGGTGCTGCGACTACTTCTCTAGGAGACAGTTCCAGTACCCAACCACCCAGTGGAAGGTGTGTCATAAGGACACAGGTCCTTACAAGGATCTCACACCTACGAAGATAGCAAGCAAATACATGAAGACAACAGTTTCACTCCATCTGGAGCATTCGACACTAGCAATTTTAATGAAAGGATTGAGAAGTAACCAATGAAAAAAATAAAAAGAGCACATTAAACCGTACTGGCATCATATTTAATTAGAAGCAGGTAAACTCTACAACAATAAGCAAGCGCTAATGTCTCATGTTGTACCATACTTGCAATGAGTCTAAGCAGACTGTGATCTACAGTAGTTCAAGTCAACTATTTTCTCACAGGTCTTGGTTTCCCCAAGAAATATGCACAGTATTGAAATTGTTGTGTTGGAAGTTCTATTATTTTGGCATGCAGCAATTGCATGAAAAGCCAAAAGGCTATAAAAATGTTCTGTGGGATATTTCAAAGAGAGATGCAATATCCATATTTAAATTCTGATTCTTTTAAAATGGAACAAAATAGTCCCAATGTAGGACAATATTTATGAGTGTGTTCATATTTCCTAGTATTTCAGTTTCTTGTTTAATTTTCTGTGAATATATTTTGTCCATATGAATAAGGAAGAATTTTGATGAAGCTTTTGTTCATCAAGAATAGTTATATTTTACAGGGTTAACTTAAAGATGCTGTTGTTTGTTAAGAAGCATAAATGCGTATGGATTTCTAAGGGAATAATTAGCAAAGTTCTCCACTGAAAGGCATGCTTTAAAATAAAGCCCTTAAACTTGGCATATAAAATACTCCAGTTAGCTCCATCTGCTCATGAACTCCAAAAACTACTTCTGTCAAATTTTTAATTTTTCAAGTGAAGTACAAACCCCTTGATTTTCTGTACTATTAGCCCAACACTGAAACCAGAGAGGTATTTTACACCACTGATAGAATACTTAAAAAGTAGCAAAAGTTTCCAAGGCTTAGTGGAAGTGTTTCCTATTTGGAATGTGTTCCCATGAAAGTCTGAAGTTAAATCCAGGTGCATGCAAAACAAACTACCACTTTCTTCTTCTGCTTTCCATTTCCTACCAGCCTACCATGCCTCATTTTATTGAGACATACAACTTCCAAATTTACCTCTCAGGGAGTTTTCAAATTTGCTTTAGCTTGTCTGATTCTTCTGGCTTTATATCAATTAATGTCTATCCTTTCCTTTTTTTACTCATTCAGAGTAAATCTCAAAAGGAATCTAAAGTTTCTTCTCCATGGATAGTTTATTGAGATAGTCTTATTGAGAACACCAGTGTTATCCATTCTCATCAGCCAGTGTGCAAATTCTGTCAAAAAGTCTTCTGCACTAATTAAGTTGTTAAAAAGTTGTTTATCTATGACCATAGAGACAATATTTTCTACTTCTCAGCTGTGCCTGTGTTGATTATCTCAGTCAAGTACAGCATTTCAGATCTTATCAAGGTACAAAAATTGTCAACAGCCTTATAAATCATCTATCACACCAGTGGATTTAAAACATGATAAGTTGTGTAGTGTAGATTTAAATATAGCATATTTAAAAATATAAAATGCATTAGAGAGTTAAATAACACTATCATGTAGATCAAGTAACTGTTTTCATGACATAGCTGACCTTTCTAGCTCTGTTTTACTTATTTAAAAGATCTTAGTTTTATATACTTTAGCTCTGAACGTCCACTTTCTTCCTTAAAGTATGGATAATCAGGGTTAATCTCATATTACTTTTTCTCTACACAATGTATAACATCATTAGCTGACATAGTCTAGTGTATCTCCATTGAAGCTGAAATTATGCTAACACATGAACGAAATAAATATTCTAGGCTTTCTTGAGCTATTTCTCAACCTTTGTGTTCAGTAGTTGTTCCTTCTATTAAAACTAAACTAAACAAAGCAAAAAAAAAAAAACAAAAACAAAAACAAAAAACAAACAACAACAACAAAAAACAAACACAAAAAAACCCCCCACACAAAACAAAACAAAAAAACTTGCTTCAATTTCTGTTTACTGAGACATATCTTGCTTTAAACAGGTTCCTTCAAAGTGTTTAACTTCTTTAGATCTGTTTGTATGATACATTTCTCCTCAGTATTTGCCACCAATTTAGTATAAACTCAGTATGTGAGGTTTAATTTACTTTTCAGACCAGAACATTTCAGATAGAAACATTAAATAATGTTAGAACTTAAGCAATTTGGAATACTGTATCCAGCCCTATAGCCCTCAGCACAGGAGAGACATGGACCTGCTGGTGCAGATGCAGAGGAGAGCCACAAAAATGCTCAGAGAACTAGAAAAATTCTCCTGAGGAAAGGCTAAGAGGGCTGGGATTGTTCATCTTGAAGAAGATTCTGCAGACACCTTATTGAGGCCTTTCGATACTCCAGCTTGGAAGAAAACAGGAAAGGAACTTTTTACAAGGGTCTATAGTGATAAGAGGAGGGGTAATGGCTTTAATCTAAAAGAGGATATATTTATCCTAGATATAATGGAGAAATTTTTCACAACGAGAGTTGTGAAACACTGGATCAAGTTGCTGTTTCTGAAAACATTCAAGGACAAGTTGGACTGGGTTCTGAGCAACCCAAGTAAAGATGTCCCTACTCATTGTAAGGGGATTGCACTAAATGATCTTCCAAGGACTCTTCCAACTCAATCTATTCAGTTATCCCTGATCAATCTTTCTGTCATTCACACAAATTTGGGTCACTTTCTCTGTACACTGACATTTACTTTTACTCCAATCTTATAACCAGTCTCATCTTTCTCTCACTCCAGAATTCTTGTGCCTAAGTTATCAGAGTCAATTTGCCAAGCAATTTTTATAAAACCTAAACTCTGCCTCACACACCTCTCTGGAACCTAAGTGTGATGTTCAAGAGTTCCAGAGAGCAGAGGAACCTGCAAGTAGGATGCTGGTTATCCAGGCTAGTATTTTCCCTCTCTCTGTGAGTGTCTCTTGAGTGGTTGTTCTGTATTTCTTCACATTTCACATATGAAGATTGATTCTCTTCAGACAAGGAAGAGTTTAAGAGAGAGTTAAAGGAAATTTCTCTGCTCCAGGCATGAAAATAGTTTTGCATATCCTTCCAGTATCCCGTTGCGGTTTGTTGTATGAACCAGATTTTTTAGTGAGACATGAAGGGCACTTTGACTAACAACAAAACAAACAAGCAAAACCCTCACTAGAGGATAAGAGACTATTTGAAAGAGAAGTCTACAAAATACTTTGCCAAGAGATGAATCCTTCAGGCCAGATTTACCCTAAATCCTTAATACGGCTAAGAGAAAGACAGATAATGTATTAAATGGTCAAAAGTCAAATTGTATGTTCCAGAATAATGAGTCGACTTAAGAGCCAAGGTTATTAAAATACATCTCAAATAAATGTAAAGACATTCTGTAAAAAAAGTAACTCAGTTAAAAGACTGTGTTTAAAAAACAGTTGCAGAGGAACTGTCAGAAAGGACTATTCCTAACTGCCCTTTGATGATTAATTTAATTCTGAACCAGGAGAAGGTAAAATTTTAACAGTGCATTTAACATTTGAGAATATCTGCCTGTGTTTATGATTCATACAGTAGTAGGGAACAGGGCTAAGTCATAAGCTGACTGTGGCCAGTGGATGTCTTTTTGACCTTTTCAAAAAGCTTTAAAATCAGCTCCATGTAAATAAATTATGCCAGCTAGTAAAATTTGATAATAATCATACTAATGTTCACTTGAACTGGAAAATGTTCATATTAAAGTTCAGAAACCCTTAGTCTATGAAGTTGGTACAGTACTTAGTGAACCTATGTGTTTGATTTTGGCTGCTCTCACCTATTGGATCACGTGTGTCTCTATGCTGTAAAGGTTATGCCACTTTTTCAAGAGGAGAAATAACTTTCTAGTACATTGGTCCACTGTATGGTGTAAATATATCTAATAGCCAAACCTAATCATAATGCAGTCAAATTTAGTAAATAATGAGTTCCAATCTTGGAACTGTTATTTCCAGCCTCAGGAAATTCTTGGGGTTTACGACCTAATGGAAACTATCCTCCTTAGATGCTTAATTAGCAAAATTGTGTCATTAGAAAAATTATTACTATCACATTTTTCTTTATGTTTCTCTCAGAATAATATCTCTCCTTCATAGAGATTTGTGAAACCATCATCCTAAAATGGATATACAAGGAATTTTGGAAGTAAAATAACTGAAAAATTATAATTAAAACTGAAAATTCAGACAAAAATAATATTTGTAGATTATTTTTCAAATACCATTGTAGATAAACATGTCTATTCTATTCCTGCTGCCATTTCAGATGACTGTACAATTCTTTTTTTTTTTTTTTNTTAAACAAGTTGTCTAGATTTTGTCTATATTCAATGAAGGTTGCCAAGTTTTAAGCTTCCTCAACCCACCTATAGCAACGTCTCCACCAATGAGATGAATTATATGTTCCTTTTTTTATGTTTAGCTATACATAAAGAGAAACATTTTTTAGCAGTATGCAATTACATTTTGCTCTTAAAAGACTGAAAAGACATACATATTTATCTTAAATAAATCTTCATTTGAATGTTTATGATAATGAATTTATAAAAAGCAGCTTTTTCTAATGACAAAACCAAGTTATTTAAACTTGATTGCTCAACTGTCTGACTTAGTCAGGCAGAAATTTTAACACCCATGTGTGTGAATTGACAGACCAGTTCTTTATTTCTACTTTTTTATTCTTTTCTCACTCACTGAAATTACCTAACTTTGAAAAACACAAAGATCAATTGCCATACTTAGACTTCTCTAAGAACACATTGACTTCACAGTTCTACACAACTCCAAAGGAAAATGAGAATATATTCCAAATCCATGAAAACCTCTCTTCCAAATTCTAGTGGTTCCAATAAGTTTAACTGGAAGTGGATTTAGTGTCTTTCAAAATAAATAAATGTGAAGTTCCAGGAAGTGGAATAAAACATGGGTAATTTTATTTGTTTAAAATATCTATACCAGACTTGTCACTCTATGCTCTCTTTAAGATATGTGGAAAGAACTGAGAATTTTCGAGGGTTCTGAGCATCTGACCTTTTTGAACACAGAGTTCTGGATGTGACAAATCATACTACAAAACTGGAGTTTTTCATGACCTTAAATGCAATAGCATTGATATAAAGACACACATTTAAGAAAATGAACCTTAACTGCCCATGCTCTGCCAAAGAACATGTTTTTTGAAGTTCCTGCTAGCTTCTAACATTGTTTTAATTTTAGATAAAATTAAATTTAAAAAAAAATTATGATACAGTCCAGTACCTGTGCCTTGAAGAGAAGTGTTAAGTCATGTAATATGCTTTGCTTGAATATCTTGTTGCCATATGAAATAGGGAATAGGAAATCCTTACCCTAGATCATCTTCATATACTCTTACTAACACATGAGTTGTTACTTCAATAGTTTCTGGGGGGAGAGGGGGAAGTGATAATATTAAATTAAGAGCAGAAAAACAAAAATAAACTAAAGTAGATAATATAAAACTAAAAATACCTCTAGCAATGACAAGTGCTAGATTTGGGCTGGCTTAAGTACTAAGGAATGAAAATTCTGAATTTAGAACTTAAAAGTTTTGGGTAATTTTAAAATGAAACACTCATTAGAAGTGCTGGCTTTTCTACACTGTGTGATATGGAAGGCAAGAACAACTTATATTCTTTATAAGAACCTTCAGGAAGCTATTTTATAAAGTCAGACTTACTGGTACATGCAACTCTAGATGATTCTGTTGTGTCCAAAATCTTGGTTATGTGCAAGGGAGAAACACACTTTATATACATGTAATGTCAAACATTTATTGACAATGTGTCTGAAATACTAAAATTATCATTATTGGGCCAAATATAATCACTATGGAAAATGAGTAAAAATGCAGTTAGAGGAACTAACAAAATTTTTATTTTCTGTCCCTTTCATGACATTATACTCATCCTTTTCTTTGCTCCAAATCTTAAAGTCAGTGGTTTCACAATGCTGCTGTTGGAGGCAGTGTTACAGAATCCATCGTCCTTCGCTGGGAGGAATGTAACTGGTGGTTTCTTCAGTGTCTCTAGGATTCACCTGAGGACATTTTCACATGTCTGCTTACACTTTTTCTTCATTGGACTGCAGCTCTACTTTGTATCTGAATTTACTTTTTATGGTGGCTCTAAGGTATATTAAATACCATTTCTTTGTTCTTTTTGTTACCCTTAAGACCAGCTTTGTCCAGCTCTGGGTCTGCATTATTTAACTGAGCACTGGTGAGTTGTTTATATTCATGGGATGTCTCATGCCAGTTCTATGGCCCATCTCTGATCATCCCATGCCAGTGTTCCTCACATGATTTGCTATGTCTCCACTTCTCAAGGTTTCTTGTTATTGTACCAGTCCTGTATTTCCATACAGCATTGCATTACAGTAGTAAATACCATCCTACATAGAAAGACTACCTGTTGCTGCTGTCTGTATGAAACTATGGTTGTTTCATGCAAAGATGAACAAAAGTAAAGCAAACCAGAAGGGAAAAAAATCCTTCTCTCACAGTCAAGTGAAACAACACTGTAGGAAAGACAGATCAAATCTGATGAGTCTCAGTTCTTGCAAAGTCAATGCAAAGCTTATGGTCTATTGCTGGGAGTGTCAGTATTGGCTTGCAGGACTACAGGAAAAAAGACTCTCGTGATTCCTTTCAAAATTTGTATTGCATTTTCCACCTTTCCTTTTTCTGATCCCAAAGTCCATTTAAAAGATTGCTCACTCAACTGACATTGCTTCAGCAATGTCGTATTTTAGTCCTTTTAGAATTCTCAGGTGAATTCAACCTAGATTTGGTTATTTATGGTTATTTATTTAAATAAACGGATAAGTTCATAATCAGGTATCTATGCTAATTTGTCTGCTTTACCTTTCTGATACCAACCCCATAACTATGTAGTTGCTTTAGGGTATTTAGGGATTCCAAGGTAACAAACAGATGAGAAGCAAGGTATATTCTTTCAAGTTTATTGTGCTAATGCAGTTAAATATTGCATCTCATGGTATACAGAAAATGGAAGTTGGAAGCTGCTTGAAAGGAACATAGAGACATTACTTGTGTGTGCATGGATGGAGTTAGGAAAGCTAAAGCTAAAATGGAAATTAAAACAGAAAGAATCAGGGAGGAGAATAAAGTTTCCTCTAAGTATATTATTAGCAAATGAAAGACAAGGAAAATAATTAAGTAATTTAACTTCTAAGAACACATGCTTAAGTAAAAAATACATAAGGTCATTTATAAAAATAAACAGTACAACAGTAAAATCCTATTTTTCCCTCCCTCTAATGCTGTATAATTTCTTTACTTTTTCCTTTGTTACTTGTGCCTGCTGAATTTCTTCCGTATAGAAAAATAATATGTTTAATTGTGCACAAAAATCTTGTTTGAGTTCTCTAAGTACTGCATTTCTCAATTACTCAGCCCTTACTCACTATGAAGTGATAATTAGGCATTAAAATCTAAGTGGATTACTGTGGAGATCTCTCCTGATAACCATTTATCACTTAATCAGATTTTAATACCATAAATTATGCATTTCTCAGCAGTATTCAGATTCCAATAAATTTTATAACAGTTTGGAGTTACTAGATTTTCTTGACCTGGTTGTGGCAGGGAAGAGTCATAAAGTTTGTTTAAATGATATGGCCATTATAAGAATTCCAGATTTATAGCAAAGTAATTCTTAAAGCCTGCTTGATTGCACTAATATTTATTCATAAGCGTTTGTAGGACAAGGCAATTCCATCCTCATGAATAAACATGGCAAGAAAAGGATCCAAAATAGATATTGAGTCAAAATTTATTCCCAGCTTTTTTTTTTTCATCCCAGTTTTTCCTTCCAGATCTAATTAAGGAGAAAAAAAAAAAAAAAAAAAAAACAAAAAACAAAACACCCACACACAAACAAACAAACAAACTCAAAACAAACAAACAAACCACACACAAAACCTCAAAAAAACCCAAAATAAAACCAAACAAACAAGCAAACAAAAAACCAACAAAAAAACAAACAAACAAACAAACAAAAACAAAAAAACCCAAAACAAACAAAAGAAAAACCTAAGGAGATAGGAACTTCCTCAATACATTCAGCTGATTTAGCAGTCAAAATATCTATTTCTGTTTTAGCATTCCTTTTTGCCAACCAATATGAAAGAAAATGGTTTTCTAAAAGTATTAATCATGATGGAATCTCCCAAGAGATAAAGATACTTTAAGCTACCATTAGTGTCAATAAAACAGAGCAAACAAGAGTCTTGTAAATGTAAAGGCACGATACCCATAGTCTCCCATGTATAATTACATATGATCATAATAACAATAAACAGCAAGAAGTATCTAATTTCACATTTTCTTATTTTATTATTTACATTTTCCTGTTGTAACGTACTTTAAAAAATTTAACTCAGCTTTATAAATTATAGTAAAATATACTCTTGACTGTTGAAAATGTGAAATATTTTATCAGTCAGCTATTTTTGACTGAGGAGTGAAAGGACAAAGTAAAGATTAAAAGTCTGTGTGTATAGCATGCTGGTCAACCTTCTTATAGATACATGGGACTGCACATGTGGTTCAACACCTGTTGGCCAAAAATAGAGATTTCTGGCCAATAGATCACAGCATATTTTTGTCTACATTTACAGAAGTCCATAAAAAGCAGTCTTTGGGTCTTAGTTTGGAACTCCATTCCATCATATTAAAGTGCATGTTTCTCAAAGCTTAAGTGGTTTATATTAGGAATGAACTTAAGTGAATAAAATTGGCAAAAATACTTTTCTGAAGAAAAGAAGTAGTAATTTTCTTACTAAATGTCATACTATTAATTTAGGTTATGTGAATGTTTCTAGCTTTAAAACAAAAGGAGAGCTGATTGAATATTTTAAAACAATTTCGTTATTGGAAGTAAAATTATTTCTTTGTTTGACATACGAAGAATTTAAAATAAAATACTGACTTCTGACCCAACATTTTACAGAACATATTGCCTGATTTAAGAAATTCTCCAAATTTCCTGTATGCTCCTCCCAAACATTTTTCTTCTATACAGGTCTTATGTGTTTTCTGCTTAAGCCATGGAGTGATGTAATACTGATTATAAACAAGTTGGTGATAAAAACATCAGTAGTCTACATTTACTGTCTTTTTTTAAGTTCTCCTCCTTGAAACATCTCAAAATTCCTGCATCTTCTCATTTTCTCAGCAGTGACAATTATCTCACTTTTTATTCCTCTATTGCTTACCTTTTCTAAAACTGAAAAACTAGTTAAATACCAAAGTCCTACTGTAAAAATAGCAAAATAATAAAAAATGGTGAAAAAGAAACAGTAGCATATCAATAAAAATAAAATAAAATCTCAAGAATATCCAGAATTCACTAAATCGATTTCAGTACAAAAAAAAAATAAGAAAAAGTTAAGGTGTTTTGGTTTTGTCTATTTGTTTGTAAGACTAATGGTAAAGCTGATGGTCTTCCTTATTGATTCATATCACATTGCCAGAGATGTCTCTTCAGTACATATTTTTTAGAACTGTCCAGTTACAAATTCAGTTATTTCTTCCTGCTGATTTAAAAACAGTTTTCAACTAAGTGAGCAAACAATTGTTCAGTGGAATGACTCTAAAAGTTACCTC
>VXAU01002919.1:14093-27386 GCA_013399695.1 Formicarius rufipectus
TTGGTGGGAAAGTATATATTTTTGCATCCTTTCATTTTTTTTCTATTTCCAGTGGGATGTTAGTTATGCTGAACTGCTTTACCTCTGCGTATTCAGCATAATAAACTGAAAAGGATGCTATTTTTAATATTTTCTTAATGAACAACAAAAAAAATTTCATTAATTTGGTATCTTTTACCTCTATATAAATATATAATCATATTAATTCTTTGAGGCTTAGTTTTTCCTTTCCCAGCACAACATTTATTACAATTATTTTTAATGTGATTTTAATTATAATTTATTTTTTAAAAATTAAAAAAAATAAGTGTAAACACATTAAGACAGGGCATATCTTTTATTAAATTTCAAAATTTAATCTGGCCTGCTCTGCACTAAGAATTATGAAGGATCTGTAAATAAATCAAAATTTTGTAATCTTTAATAAGTTCTAACAAGACCGAATTTAGTCACTCTGTGTTATAATACCTTTTCTAATGTACTCAGGTAGACATGAAAAGGGATAAGGAAAATATCCTTGTCCCATTTGAATATAAGATTTATGCTAAAAATTCCAATCTTTTTATTAACAGGAGCTCATAGCAAATTGATAATAGCACTCATAATAACAAACAATTGGAGTGTAACATGATAAGTCTAGGTGATAAAATCATAGAGTCACAGAATAGCCCACGTGGGAAGGGATCTAAAAGTCCAACCTGTCATGGGAAAGTGAGCCTAGCTGAGATTGTCAGTCATGTCTTGCAAACCTCCAGTGATGGGAATTTCACCACAGACAGATTATATACTTTCAAAGTCCACCTATAACACACAAAAAAAATCACAAATGAGAAAACATTCTAAGATGTTCTGGGCCTCCCTTCAAGACATTGAGGTACTGGAATGTGTCCAGGAAAGGGCAGCAGAGCTGGTGAAGGGTCTAGAGAGTAAGGTATATGAGAAGCAGCGGAGGAAGCTGGGGTTGTTTAGCCTGGAGAAAAAGAGGCTTATGAAGGACCTTATCAGTCTCTACAACTACCTGAAAGGAGAGTGTAGCAAGGTGGGTGTCAGCTTCTTCTCCCAGGCAATTAGCAACAGAACAAGAGGACATACCCTTAGGTATGTCAAACTGTACCACCGGAGGTTCAGGTTGGACATCAGGAGGAATTTCTTCATGGAAAGGGTTGTTAAACATTGGAATGGACTGTCCAGGGGGATGGTAGAGTCGCCATCCCTGGAAGTGTTCAAGAAACAACCAGATGTGGCACTTAGTGCTACAGTTTAATTGGCACAGTGGTGTTTGTTCAAGGGCTGGACTCAGTGATCTTGGAGGTCTTTTCCAACCTTAATTATTCTTTTATTCGATGTGTGATTATTTTTAGTCACCTTGGCTACATCCCGTCAAACAGTTTTATTGCTTCACTTAAAACACTTATTTTTCAAAATTCTGTCAACAAACTTATAAAATCATTGTTTCCTTCAGCAGTTACTAAGAAAAGATTTGAAATTGAAACAGTCAGCTATGGGAATTACAAGATATTGGCCAATGGTTATTGTTTTTTAACAGGAATCATAGGAATTAAAAAGTACTTTTCAATTTTTTTTCATTAAATTTTCAGTTTTAAAATGTAAACAGACACACTTATCAGACATCAATCTGAGTTGTTAAAAATAATTTTCATATGAGTTAGGAACTGAACCATCTTTGAAAGTTCCTCTCATTGTCCATCTACGGCTTTACCATAAAATTTTGTCCAAATGGATTATTGAGCTCTATTTGCTTATTTTTCTTGGAAGTGGTTTTATCTTTTTATGCACCAAAGAACTTGTGTTATCCTGTTGCTTTTGAAGTCAGGATCTCAGTTCCAATCTCTACAATGAAAATGTCTATATGCTCAATATGTTCTTAGTGTTTAGAGGAGTTGCCACTTTCATGTTTTTTGTGGTCCTTACGTGTTGTGCAACTTTACATGGTTTCATCATGCATAAAATTAAGGCAATTTTTGTTTCAATATTTTTAAAAGAAACCTTTTATCTTCTTGCTTAATACACCACAAGTCCACGAAAGACATAGGGTAGATTAACTAAAATGTGCCCACCAAACCACTCCCCTTCACAGCTGGACAGGGGAGAGAAAATAAGATGTAGGATAACTCCACATTGTTGTAGGTTGAGATCAGGTAATTTGCATGCATGCAAGCAAAAGGGAAAAAAAATAGGCTTATTTTGTGCTCCCCAACAGCAAGTGATGTTTAGCCACTCCCCAGAAGGAAGGGCTTCAACACACATAATAGTTGTTCTGGAAACCAAAGTTAAATAATGCTCCCACATCCCCTTCTTTTCCTTAGTTTTTATACCCGAGCTGATATCATATGGTCTGGAATATCCCTCTGGTTAATGTGGGTCGGCTGTCCTACAGTTGTGCCCCATCCCGGGATCTTACCCACCACCAGCACCTGGATAGAGTGGAGGAGAAGAATGAGACAGCAGAGACAATGCTGCTGCTGTGCCAGACCTGCTCAGCAGTAGCCAAAACACTGGTGTGTTTTCAACACCTTTTTAGCTACTGATGCAAAGCACAGCTTTGAATGTTGTTATGGGGAACTCCATCTCAGCTAGATCCAATATGCGGGGTTTACCTTTAATCCTGATTTTCTACCACCTCTCCCCCACAGCAGGGCAGGGATATGGGGAATGGAGGTCACAGTCAGTTCTTCACATGTTGTTTCTGCCACTGTATCCTCCTGAGGGAGGGGAGTCCTTTCCCATGTCCATTGTGGGGTTTGTACAACGGGAGACTATCCTCCACATTCTTCAATGAGAATGAGGGCTGCAGTTCCTCATGAACTGCTACAGCCTAGGTGCCTTCCGAATGGTGCAGTCCTGCAAGAACAAGATCTTCCAGCATTGATCTCTCACGGGATCAAAAGTGCTGCCAGGAAAATTACTCTAACAAACTTACTCCAGCAATCTTACCCTTCCCACAGGGTCACAGCCTTCTTTTGGTCATCCAGCTGCGCTAGCATGGGTCTCCTCCATGGGCTGCAGTGATATCTGCCCTACCATGGACCTCCACGGGCAGCAGAGGAACAGCCTGATTCACCATGGTCTTGAGCTGCAGGGGAATCCCTGCATCAATGCCTGAAGCACCTCCTCCTCCTTCCTTCCTGGTCTTGGTGTCTGCATAGTTGTTTCTCTCAAATATTCTCACTCCTGATGTCTCTGGCTGCAATTTCATCTGTGCAATAACTTTTCTCCTTTCTTAAATATGCTGTTACAGAGATGTCACCGCTGTCACTGATGGGCTCAACCTTGACCACTGCTGGGTCTGCCCAGGAGTCAGCTGGCACTGTTTCTGTCAGATGTGGAGGAACCTTCTGGCAGCTTCTCAAGAAATCATCTCTACAGCCTTATCACTATCAAAGCCTGGCCACACATACCCAATAAAATATGTTTGCAATTCTCGTCTTTAGGTATGTGCAAATGGAGGTAGATGCTTCTACGATGAAGAAAACCACAGATCTCACTGTGTTTGTGTTTTTGGATGGACAGGAAAAACATGCCTAGAGAACATTAATGACTGTGAGGTAAACCAGTGCCAACATGGAGCTACATGTGAAGATGGAATTAATAAATACAGGTACTAACATGAAGCCTTCATAAAGAAGTTTATGCCATGTAAAAATATTTTTACTTTCAAAAACAATTACAAAAGGAGTTGCTAATGTAATACTAATATTTTCATATTATGAAATACCATGAAATACTAACTTTCAATAAGGAAGTGCATTTAGTAAGACTGTGTAGACTGAAGTGTTACACAGGAAGGACTGTGTTAGATGAATATGGTTGTTTCTTAATTTCAGTGAACCATGTTTTTATGCCTGCCTTGAAAATAATGGTATTTCCCAAGTTATTGTAAGTGAAACAACAATCATTTATTTCCCCTTTGCAATCCACCATTAAAACCAAAAGCATATGAGAGAAAATGCTGGATGTAACTACTATAGTCACCCATCTTTTTTTTAAATAAAACTTGCAATTTGCATTTATATCCTAAAGTGGGTATAATTTTTCATAAATAAGAGCTATATTTGATGTAAAGTAGTTTCAGGAAGACATAAGAAAACTGCCAGCAGAATATATGGAGAATTAGGTCTCTAAGTGCCATTAAGAACCCAAGAGAGATCCATTTCTAAAACTATTACAGTCATTCAAAACCTAACTTACTTATTAAGTGCAGACAATAAAGTTATGCCAAAATGTTATACATTTTTTTTAAAATCTATTTAAAATTAGTGAAACATTCTTTCAGAAAGAAACAGACCTTTCTTCTAGTTAAGAAATGTTAAATTCTAAACTAATTATTACATTTTGGTCATAATGTATTGTTACACTGGTAGCTTGATAGAGTATTGCTAACATAAAGCAAGCATGAAGAACATACAGCTTAGCTTTGAGAACATGCCCCTTTTCAGCTCTCACATTTTGCAAGTGATCAGTTTTTTCCAGATTAGAAAAAAGCCCTCAGCTGAACATACTTTTTCTAACTTTCTGTGTCCTTACCTTGGCATATTCTTTCTCTCATCCCATTTTGAAATTACTGTTCCAGACAGTAGTGCCACATAGCTGCATATTTATACATATGAAAAGAATTTCCTTGGAGTTCAGGAGGGGGATTTGCTCTGACTGAAGGAAGGGGACTTTAAAACTATGATATAGTGTAATTCTCAGTAAGGCTACATACTGAGAGCCACATAATCACAGTAAGAAGTCTTAAGAATTTTACTCCTTTGGTTTAGTGAGCCTTCTCTTACAACTAAAGTGGCCTCAATCACACTGACACAAAACCTCTAATTAATTCTAATGAATTGTTGCACATCCGCTGAGTCTGTGCTGTTTGAGATATCATAAAGTAAGTTAATCAGTATGTATTTAGAATGATAACTTCTTCACAGAATTAGTGCTCCTGCCACTGAATATGAATCTGGCACATACCATGCAATAGGCTAATTGCATCTACATTGCAAAGGATTACTTGACCTTTGTTCATATATACCTGAGAGAAAAAAGTATAATATTCATTACTTCAGTAAATAGACAGTGTTGCTACAATAAAAAAAATCCTTTCAAAAGAGTATTATTTCTTTACTTTCTGTGTAGAAGAGAGAACTGAGTTAATATGACTCAGTGAGAATAATTTAATGAATAATTAAAGTCAAGAAAGTTTCAAGAAGTATATCCTGGTTTGAAATACAAGGGTGGATTTATTACTCTGTTTGCATCACCACTGTAAATTTATTCCTTGTTAACACTACATTTTTGACAACTAAGATTCTAATTGAAATAAGTTTATAATAATAATAGATATGGTCCTGTAGTCTATTTAGTAAAAAGGAGTAACAGATGGAAGAGACAGAATTCAAAACTCTGGGTAGTTTGCATTACCTGTACTGTTTCAAATTTCTTCACTCCAGTCTATTCAGATGAAATCTTACACTTGTAACCCCAGGAAAGTCCACAAAGAAGGACTAAGAACTGTTAGATTAAACTTGTGAAACAGCTGTACTGTAGGATTTAACAGGCCATGGTGAAGTAATATAATTTAAAAATGTGTTTTAATAAATATCTACAGCTCTGAGGTCAACATTTCATGAAATTTTTTTATTCAGGAAAACATCTCATTAAGAAATTAAAGTTGGTGTATGGAAAAACTTGAATTGCCAACTCATTTTTAAATATTCAGTATATAAATGCCAACAAATACAATTAAAAGTTGAATTCATGTCAGTAAGAAAAAGTGACACATTGCAGAGTAAAATGCTTTAGAATATGAAACACTTTGCATGATGCCAGCAAGATTGTGAAAGTAAACATCATTTAGATAAATGCAGAGTATCGCAAGATTTAAAGCTTCTATTATTTTATTCATCCTTGACTTTTTCCCATTTTCTTCCAGCTGGATAAATGAACTGTTTGATTAGCTTATGTTTATATATCTAATTTGCTGTTTTCAAGTTTATTCATCCTATATTATAAATGCAATTTGACTGCAGGACCTAGTTGGCAGTGCCATATAAACTTACTACTGTGATATACACTGTTTCCTGTAGCAATAATAGGCTTCTTCCACTAGAGAAAGAGGAGGAATTCTTTTCCTGCTTTGCTACAACTCCAGAAGGTAGGTGAATATATGCCTCAATTTCTTAGGGAATATCTCTGCAATAAGTTATGGAACCGCTTTTCTGCAGAGAATACAGATACTTATTAAAAAAACAAATGTGAAACTGAATAACCTTTTAGTCGATTTATGAATGTGTGTGCAGTTCATGCCTCACAGGGAAAAGAAAATAATTAGTACTGAGTAAATGCAGTTAATCTGTTTGGACTGCTACTACTACTTAGAAAAACAAACAAACAAACAAACAAAACAACAACCAAAAAAAACCACAAATAAGAGGATTCTGGGAAGTCTTTGTTAATGTCAGGCTTCAGGGCTCCTGTATGCCTCCTGCATAGATATAAATATTATCTGGGTCACCTCCTAGAACGGATTAGCATAGTCACATCTTTAGTCTGGTCTTTGGCCTTTTTCAGTAATTTTGAAAATTTATCTGATATACACAGTTATTTACTCAATAGCACAAATCTCTCTACACTTTTAGTGCAGACAGTCTATGGTGGCACTGTGACAGCTGCACAGCCTGGACTAACTCGTACCAGCTTCCTTACCCACACACCTGCAGATCTAGACTGTTGGTGATTAAAAAGCTGTATCCTACTGCATATTGGTAGAAGCACATTGCAACTGCGGCATAACCATACACATTTTAGTAACACGTTCTTTCTTAGACTAAATTCCATGACTGACTTATCTGCATCTCCATGTAACATTTACTTCACAGGCATTTCAATTTGTTGTGCAATATTACCTAGATTTAGGCAGTGTAGTAACATAGTCATCTGTGTGGTGTGTGTGGGAGCACAGCAACCCACAACAGGGTAACTGCGGCTAGTGTTTTCTACCCACTCCTAAAATACATATCTATAGCAAAAGCATTAAGGTATTCGTTTTCCCTCTTAGGACCTTTTACACTCAAAATCTTGCTATGGATGAAAGAGGAAAAATGTGATGTTAAGAAAGTATTGTTATTCCCTTTAATGTTAATATAGAACTTTTTCATATCTTCCTTTTCTCTGGTGCCATGTTCATTGTTTTAATGTCCCAGTTTGTGAGGAAGATGCCTTAGTCCTCAATAAGAAAGAGGCTGGGAGGTGTCATTAACAATTCCTGGTGGTACACACACACATTGGAGTGGCCACACCCAGAGCAGGAGAAGCATCAGCCTTCGGCTGGGATTAAACCAGTGATATCCAGGCCATGGAGAAGCTGAGCCCCTGCACTGAGGTGTCCATGCACAGCCAGGTCAGCTCTCTGATAAGGGCAAAATTGTTAAAGTCCATGTACTTTTAATGTTTATGCACAATAAAATTTTATGTAAGTTAAAATTTACATTTAGCTGTAAATATCATGGTTTCACCCCCACCAGCAGCCAAGCACCACACAGCTGCAGACTCATTCCCCCATCAGCAGGACAGAGGAGAGAATCAGAAGGGTAAAAGCTGGAAAAATCATGTGTTGAGAGAAAGACAGTTTAATAGGGAAAGCAAAAGCCACTCAAGCAAAGGGAAACAAGGAATTAGTTCACTGGTTCTCATGGGCAGGCAGATGTTTGGCCATCTCCGGGACATCAGTCCCCTATGACGCATAACAATTAGTTGGGAAGACAAACTTCATCCTTCCAAGTGTCCCCCATTTCTTCCTTCTTCCCCCCAGCTTTATATACTGAACACGATGAGATATGGTATGGAATATCCCTTGGGTCCATTTAGATCACCTGTCCCAGAGGTGTCTCCTCCCAGCCTACTATGCACCTTGTCAGACTCCTTGTCACCATGGCAGTTTGAAAAGCAGAAAAGGCAAGCACTGCTCAGCAATAACAAAAAACACCTCTGTGTTACCAACCCTGTGGTCAGCACAAATCCAAAACACAGCCCCACAGTAGCTACTGTGAAGAAAATTAACTCTACTCCAGCCAAAACCAGCACAGTAAAGTAAATGTATGACTTTTGTGAACTGCAATCCTTTAAAAAAAAAAGAGAAATACAATCAGCTGAAGCTCTCAAGAGGAGGGGAAGAGTTGTCCTTTAAGAAGAAGTGATTGAGGCTGGAAATACCTACCTGAGATAGTACTGCAGTAGCAATGGATCTGTAAAGCGAATTTGGTGGTGCTGAAGAACTCACTATAAGACCCCAAGCTCCCCCCACTAGCTCATCAAAGGAGTTTCATGTCAAAACAGATACAAGGACCCAAAACCCACTTGAGAGATTTATTAAAGAGGCTTTCGGGTCTTTTATAACTTGAGGCACAGAAAAAGCATTATGATGTTTTAGGAGGTCAAAATAACACACTTTTACCGGCAGACTTTGGAAAATAAGGGAATTTGGTAAACATTCAATCAATGTAAAGCATTTAAAAAACACTGACTTAGCAAATTCCAAACTATCCAGGTTTAAGTTACCCACATCAAGAAAAAGAGAGAGAACAAATAAGAGACAGAATTTTAGCTAGAGACTCTCAAATGACAGGGGCTTGACTGTGGGTACTGGCTCCTCACAGCCTCTGGACTGGGGCCAGTGGTGGAAACCCCTGTGCTGAAGATGGTACAGACACACCTGAGTCCTCTGAGGTCAGGGTGGTGAATAGGTTTTTATTAAGGTAACAAGGAGGTTATGTAGACCTCAGGGGGTGAGGGTGGCTAGGGAACCCAGATAGCCAATGGGGGAAGGGCAGGCTCACAGACTGACAGACACCCAGGGAGTGGGAATGGACACAGGACACAGTCAATGGGGTTAGGACAGAGGCGGTGCTGGCTGGGCAATCCAGTGTAGGTGAGGTAACTTGTAACAGTTTCATTTGCTGGGTACATATTAAAGGAGATTCGTATAATGGATGCATTTTCTAAAAGGTCTCTAATTTAACAAGGTTCAGGTGTCTGTTGTCCCAGTCTTCGTGTTTCGTCTGTTTCTTCCAATCCTTGTACCTTGGGTGTTCCACACTCAAGCAGGTGGGATGTGAGGGCAGAGAACCATTCCACCTTGGCAGGACCAAATCTGCCCCCTGCCCCAAATTATTTCAAGCTATTGATAATTTTAATTTAATTTTTTTTTTCAGTCACTTACACTGGCTGCCACCTTGTACAAGACATGGAGGGCTTACTTCAAGCAAGCTCTCTTTTGGTCCATGGACTAAAAGCCCTTTAGCAGTTCATGTCCGCTAGCTGTACTCCAAGGCTCACAGCTACTGATTTAATTTCCATATGTCTACCATAAAGAATGAAGAGATAATAAGCTAGGAGTGATGATTTTATGAGATGTGGGTCAGCTATGAGATAATCCAGATTTATCATTCACGCATTAAAAGGAAAAAAAAAAAAAACGGACAGAGAAGCATGAAAAAGTCCTCTCCAACCTTATACAATTTATGTGTCATCCAACATTTGGTAAAAAAAAATCCTCAATAAGTCCTATATAATTCTATAGAGTATTTTCTTTTTCAGTTGCAGATATAAATTGCAACTTTTATTGCTAGTGATGCAATATTTTTAAACTGATTTTACATCCAGAGCAAACAGGATGCAATATTGTTTCTTCTTAGTTGTATTGTAGGAAGCAACTAATTATTTTTTCAGCCAAAACCTAAAACATTAACATGCATAATATGCATATTTATGAGTTTTCTGTTTTAATATTTTATTTGAAGTTTAATATTAAAAGTTATGGAGCTACCAGTTTGTCCCATGTATATAGCTAAGATTTTTCTTATTGTTCAGCTTCATTTAATTATTGCTAGCTGTTTATGTGAGGTTACTTAGTGACTAAATAAACTTAAAAAGATTGAAAAAATATGTGATTAATTTGTGGATGATTCAAAGCAAGAATATTGTTAACATTATTAGTGATTATGGACCTATATATTCTAGATGGTTATCTTGTGGTTTTGGTTTTTTTTTTCCATCCTCTCTCCTCACCTCCTCTCCTTTCCTCTCCATAACAGGTGCATATGTCCCCTTGGCTACACTGGCACATTTTGTGAACTTGATATAGACAACTGCATTGGAAACCAGTGCTCTGAATATGGATTCTGCCAGGATCACTTGCATAATTACAGTTGTAATTGTGTACCTGGGTATGAAGGACCCTTCTGTGAAGTTGAAATTAATGAATGCTCAAGTTCACCTTGCAAAAATGGAGCTACTTGTGTGGATTTAAGTGGCCACTATTCTTGTCATTGTACTGCTGGGTTCAAAGGTAAGTTTTGTCTTTTAAAGTGCCTTGTATTACAGATGTGAATGTCCCATTCTATGTAAGCACCGTTTATACGATTGTTTAATAACAATTATATGTATATAAATATGCATATATTTGCCTTTTTTATTTACAAGACTTTTAACTGAATTAACATTGAAACTCTTAGGTTGTGTCTCCTGATTGTTCCTCAGCTGATCTTCCCTTCACTAAACTTATGAGTCAGAGCATGAACATTGTTGCTGTCGGAAAAAAAAAAAAAAAAAAAAAGATCAAGCNTTTGTGGCGGAAAAAAAAAAAAAAAAAAAAGATCAAGTTCCAAATCACAATTTAAATTGTACTATTTTAATTTCACACTTATGCAGTCTTAAGTGTCATGACTTTAGTTGTATGTAGGCTAATAAGAATGAATGTTTTTGTACAGAACAGGAAAACCTAAGCAAGGAATGAGATCAGCAGTATTATCTCTCTGCATGTATGTAATATAAACAGTTATATTTGAGTGAGTTGTAGAGACTCCTATTGACTGGAGATTGGGCATCCGCCTTTCTTAGACATCTCTTCTAGGAAGAGATGGGATGTAGATTTCTGCATTGCATTTGATGAATCCTACACAACTAATAACTAATTCTTTTTTGTCCTAATTTTCTGTTTTAGGTAAATAATACTGATATTCAGACTGTGTGTGGGAGGTAGAAAAGAATTTTGTATCCAGCAATACTGAAGTGTTGCATTCCTGGCCTTTTTTCTATATGATCAAACACAAGCATTAATGCTCTGAGCATGTCTCTGTCGATCATCTGTGGTATACTATCACTAACAGAGATAAAAATAAATAGTAGATCAGTATGTTATGTACAGTGTCGTTTATACTAACTAATCATTGATTTACAACTTATTCTTCCAGTCTACTGAGGGGTTTTGCTCCAATTCAGAGAGTGTTTGTAGTATTAGAATGGAAGTCCTCTTTAAACCACTGAAATGTTCAGCATTCATTTGGATCTTTCTGGGTCACTGCCAAAGTGCTGAACTATTAAGTAATTATAACTTCACTGCTATTTTTCCATTATACATTCTGGCTAGCTTTCAACATTTAATCACTAACATTTTTTATTTCAAATATGTTTATATTCTTTTACTTACCTACCTACCTACATATATATATAACCCCACATATACGTATACATATACATACATTTTTATATATACACACATATATATATACATTTTATATATATACATACACACATATATAATGTATTTTTATATGTGATGTACACTTGCACATATACTGAATATATTGAGTTCTGATTTTTCAGAGGATATACCAGAAACAATTAATAAAAGGTTGTTTAAACTTATAAAAATGTTATCAAAACCTAGAAATTCCGTTTTCATAGTCTCTGAAGTTTTATGATCCTGGAATATTTTCCAGTACAAAACAAATTTGAAGTTTGGTCATAACTGCATGTTATGAGTTAATGATTAGTACCTCACGACAATATTAAAAACATCACGTTTGTTCTTATCTCATTTGTATGTATGCATTTGTTATGTTGTTTCTCTGTAATTCATCATTTTAACCTACCTAGATACACTTAATTTTTCTTCATAAAGAATGAATTAGCAAAGACAATAGTGAATAAACTAAAAAATAAAATGGAAATTATTGTTGCTCAGTACTCTGTACATAGTTGTGGAACTATCATACTTTGTGAACTAGGATTCATAGATACTGGAAATAAATTCCCATTTATTAGGTGGGAGGTGACTTCTTGTCTCTTCTGCTACTAAATGAAGCCCTGAGTTCTTTAGCATAACATTAGAATTAGTTTTTATTTCAGAAGCAAAATATTAAATAGACAACTCATATATCTCTCCTTTGTCTAGCTGATTGATCAATTCGATGTCTACTGACATTTCTCAAATACTTTGCATTCTCTAAGCTAGGGACCCTTACAAATGCCTGTAATGAGATTTGTTTTAAAACAAGTTCATAAAAATCCAAGGCTTGAGAATTTCCACAGTAAAAACAAATACTTTGTCAGATCATAAACCACAGTCTTTCCTTTTGAACTGTAACTGATACTTGTGATGGAATCTTTACTATGGATACACTTGGTGCATGTCTGGAGCCCTCTCCACTGCCTACAAGAGAATTTAATCCATGTTCAAACTTTCAAGTTTGCAATATGATTTTAAAAACTGAGTAAATAACTTTTTTAGCTTTTGTTTATAAGATTATTGACATTTATAATACCATCTTCTGGCTCAGTTCTTCAAGTGGAATACAGTGGTCTTCACCTTCAGAGTAATTCCCAGTCTATTCTTTCTTCTGTATCTTTGTGCTAACTCTGTCTCAATACATCAGTGTTCAGCATCAAATTTCTGTTTTCTAAACAAATAGCACTATGTTTTTTTCTGATTTAAAGGAAGCTCTTGGAAATATTTGGTGAAAAAAGCTGTATTTATACAAACACATCTTTCACTAAAACACTTTTTTGTTTAGATGCCCACAAAAATGTGAAGGCAGCTACTGAGAACTCTAAGCAGATAGGCAATAGTGCCTTATTGGTTTCTCTTGAGGGTTTATATCTCTATAATACTGATTGTACAGTTAAGATTTGGGAAATGTTTTTATTCTGAATATATATGGTAATCCCGTATAGGAAGATATTGATCCATCATTACCCATGTGTAAGTAACAAATAACAGTGTTGAAACTCATCACTAATGTAGGTCTTCTAGTGACTTTTTAAGTTATGTGCTATATGTGATGCTCTTCAGTATTCCTCTCTTGTCCAAAAGAGGAAAATGGCATGTGGGCTTTTTTAAATCTTTCTATTTCTTTACATTTCTGTGCTTTGTTTTTACTTTTTTTTTTTTTTTTTTTTTTTTTTTTTTTTTTTTTTATTTTCAAAAAAAAAAGGACTATTACTCTCTAA
>VXAU01002919.1:27460-102649 GCA_013399695.1 Formicarius rufipectus
TTTAATTCCACAAATACATAGGAGAAGTCCATGTAACACTTGGATTCTGTCTGAGGAAGTAGTTAAGTGTTTGTCCTTTCAGTACATAATTCATTGGTTTTACATTGGTTGGGTGTTTTTAAGTAGTTTCCCCCTTATGTGATTGGTGTGAATAGTATATCCTCTATACCACTAAGTGGAACAAATCTTGAAGGAAAATACTTGAACTTATATGAAAGCCAACCCTTTCTGGCACAAGTAAGTTTAAGAAGACTTTATCCCTTATACAAATGAAGTTTAAAAAACTGCAGGATGTCCTAACACATAATGAAAATGAAACCTGTTAACAGGGACCAGTAAGATCAAGGCTACTCCATGAGAGGAAGCAGAAACCTGGATCCAAGGTTGACCCCAGTGCAGGCATTGTTGTCCCTAAGCAAGGCACAGTCCTGCAGCATCTGAACAGGGAAGTCAAAGCCAGCGGCTGGTAACAGTGTCCCTCACAAGTCCCAGGCATCACTAGCAATGGGCCAGGTCCAGGGTCAATCAAGGAAAGCAAGTCAGCAGCAACAGTAGACAGAAACAGAGGCAAATCTGTAATGTACATACAAGGGGTTCAGCCAAAAAAAAAAATAAATTAAAAAATTGCTTACAAGTTCATTCATGAGATAGGGTCAGAGGCAGGACTGGAAACTGGTACATTTACAGAATAGCTCAGGCCAGATCTGGGTACCTACAGCTGAGCTGAAACTGAACTCATTGACAATGAACAGGGTGTCTAGGAAAGTCCTAGATGAGGCTGCTTCAAGCAACTCATGTAGTATTCTCAGGGCTCTGATATCTGCTTTATAGGAATTGCATGAAGCAGGGTTATCTGCAGTTATTAAATCATTATTTTTGCTGTCAAAGGAAGTGTAGTGGGTTGACCTTGGCTGGACACCAAGTGCCCACCCAGCTGCTCTATCACTGCCCTCCCCAGCTGGACAGCGGAGAGAAAAGAAGATGGAAAACGAGTCATGGATTTGGATAAGGCAGTTTACTAAAGCAAAAGCAGAAGCTTGTGAGTGCACAAGCCAAGTGGATATTAACAAAGTTAATCTACTTCCCACAGCAGCAATGTCGGGCCACGTCCTGAGAAGCAGGACTTCAGCAGCATGCAACCGTTTCTTAGCAGACAGACATTGGAAACAACAAATGCCTCCCTTCCTACACCTTTCATTTGCTTTTTTATCTAAGTGGAAGTCATATGGTATGGAATATCCCTTTGGTTAGTTTGCGTCAGCTGCCTTGGTTGTGTCTCCTCCTCGAATCTTGCCCTCAATTGGGAAAGGAATGTTATAGTATGATGCTGTGCTCAACAGTACCCAAAATGCTGGTATGTTATCAACACCCTTCTTGCTGCCAATAAAAGGCACTATGAAGGCTGCTATGGGGAAATGAACTCCATTTTGGCCAGACCAAATACAGGAAGGCAATTGGGTTCAGTTGGTTTGTTCCCGCAAAATTTCTGCATTTAAGGCACCTGCTTTCATTTCCATTCATACATTAATACTGCAAGGTCACCCTGCAAGGACAGCTCATGTGTGCTCCCACATTTCCACTGCCCAACAAGGCTGGGCTAGGTGTGTGGCTCAGGGCATTGGGTAGTGCAGCCTCTGAAGGGGTTCTGGCTGGCTTCTCCTGGGGAAGAGTGATTTTTGCTGGCACTTTCTAGCAGTACAGCCTCCTCATCAGAAGTACAATGTAATCCCACGGAGAGAGATGAGCTGGATTCTTGGCAGTTTACATTTGAAGAGTCACATTCTCTGAGTTAACACTCTTTCATGGATGCCAAGCCAGTGGAGTGGATATATGAATCACTTTCAGTCCATAGTAAATGTTCACAGAAAGGATTACACTGCATAAATTGAATAAAAATTAAATCTGTTTTGAATTTTTTACTAATAGAATATCTTACACAGAAAAAAACCTTGAAGAAAAGAAAAAGGAAAATGACCAGGTCTGTAGAACAACAAAGCTGAGAAATGGAAATGTCAGTCAAGTACACTAAAGTCACACCTGGAGTGCCTGTCTTGCTTTTTTGTAACTGCATTTTCTGCAAAGTAAGCTGAAACATTACTCAGGTTGATACCTCTCTTATCTAACAGAATGACTTATATTGCTTAGCAAGCAACAAAATTACACAATTTATTATCAGGCACATGACTAGAATGCTTTATATTTATACACATTTTACAAAATGGTGGACAGTAAGGCAGGAGTGTTGTGAAGACTATCCTCAAATAAATTGAGTAGAATTTTAAGTAGAATTTTAAATCATTTACTTTTCATCTAGTCTCAGAAAAATTCATTTTATGCCTTGAATATAATCTCAAGTGAGGAGTTTTACTTAAAAATATATATTGTTAAGAAATATATTCTTTAACATCCTTTTCTTAATTGTGATCATTCTGTTTACCTTTACATCATCAAACTTTATATTCCATTTTGCTTTAAAAAAATTGTTATAAAAAGTATTTAAAAGATATCTTATATTTTGATATTTTTGCATGTGCTTTGTGATTCAGACAGAGATGTTATAATAGTGCTGGCACTTAATAAAGTATAGTTTAAATATAATGTGTATTATATTAAGAAAATAAGGTCTCAAATTATTTGAGTTTCATTCTAGTACCTGAATATTATATTTGAGAATGGTATGAAATAAAGCTTATTCCAATATCAAAACAAAACTCAGTTTTATAGATATTATGCAAAATCAAACAATAGTTCAGTAAGTTCAGATGAAATTTGAAGTTCATGTTCTTAAGCTAAGCAGAAATAAAACATCCAAAGTTTGAACCACTCAAAGGCACAAACTTTCAATCTAGTGGTTTTAGAGTTGCACTTTTGAAATGAAAGAATATTCAATGAGACTTCAACCATTAGACTTATGAGAACCAATGCAGTTTTTTGTTTTCTTTGATCTCCAGTTATATTTGCCTGAGAACTTCAGAATCTTCCCATTTGCTAAAACGGTATCATTATTTTAAACAGCGTAAGTGATATTAATGGCACTGGTAGAGGATGAAATGCCTTTGGTAATTTTTTTAGCATGCACTTACTCAGGTACTTAGACTCACCTCAAGGCTTTTGTGATCATGTAGAACAATGTCTCATCAATATGTTGCTAGAAAATGTTGCTGCTAAAGATCAAGTAATGCAATTGGCAAGTGTGACAGACTTTCCTGTTTTTGCCTGTTATATATTTTAAGAACACTGCAATTTCATACAGCATAAATTATGCTATAGTGTTAATAAAAGCAGAATTTGCTCTTGGTAATTTTTAGCTTTCTCTTTGTGCTTCAGAATCTGATGTCATGATCCTTGCAAAGTGTTTAACAACTCAGACCTTAAACTATGATTTATTGAATAACACTTGTCATTATGTTTAGATGTGATGCATTAATGTTAACCTTAGAAGTGTAAACCCACAAAATATTTATATTAACATATTTTGATGGTGAAAGTATTTTGTCACCAATTAATGATTTTATCTGATGTTCAAAGAAGGTTCTCATCATATATTTCAAATGAGTAGTTGAGATGAAAACAAAAAAGGCTTCTTTGCATCTGTCCAACTTTTTCCACGTCTTGTATTCTCATGTGAGAATACCGTTTCAAGTAGCTTCATAGATCCTTTGATTCTCTCTGAAATACTTTAAAATACGGCCCACATATTATCTTTGTACTCTGAGGACACGAATTCTTATATTTGCCTAGCAATTATTTGTAAGAAGTTTTGGGATATGACTTTTGTCAGGTGCCACTGTCAGTTTAATGGCACTCCATGTTATGTCACATAATCAGAAGAGTTAGTCCTTGCCTAAAGTACACAAAAAGCAATTACCTTTATTTTCATTATGTGTGCATTTTATTGGCAGAAATTGCACATGAAGGCTTTTCCAAGTTTAACATGATTTGCAGAAAAAAAATTGTTATCTTTCTAGCCTTTTTTGAGATGTACAGAATTACCAAAAAGAAAGTTAACTTTCAGATGAAAAATAATATTCTTTTTTTCATATCTGTAAATAATACATTTTCCAGTGGCTGAAAAGCTAAATTGGACAGAAAATAGGAGAGATCTTGAAGGAATGGTAGTAGAGGTGCATAGAAAATAAAATTTTAGCTGTTTCAAAAATACTTCAAGTTTTTAAGGAAAAAACCCAATGTACTATCTATGTTTAATGTGTTAACAGTTTTTTCAACTGAATTACTTCAGAAAGTTAGGTATCTTTCTAAATCAGTTTGTGAGTGTTGTTAGCTAGCACAACTTGTAAATCAGTCAGTAGTTTTCACAAATATGTTTCATTAAGAACGATATTCTCAGTGCTTGATAACTCAGATGAGACTCAGGAGCATGTTAATTGCTTCTTTGTCAGCTGAACTAATTTAGCTGTAATAACATAAAAACAGCACCATTTCCCCCCTTATTTTCTTATTCTAAAGGAAAAACAAAATTCATACACATGGCCATAGGTATTAAAAACAAAATACCTGAAATCTGATAGTTTTCTGTTAAAAAAATATAGTGTGTATATCTCTACTGTACACCATTATTTTGGATATTTGGGACTAATTGTCTAAACAGCAACTAAAACTGTTAATCTCTGATGTGGTGTAATACAGACTAATACACTCATAAACATTGTACTCATTGAATTCTTAAAGTAATGGGAGTTAGTGGCAAGGTATCAGAAGTTAGATTCTGATGCTACTGAGAATTCCTTAGCTATACATTACAGAAGATTTTTTTTTCCCGAATGAAGATGGAAAATAAATTTTCTTTTTCTGTATCTTTTCTCATTTTGACAGAATCATTATGTTTCCTGTCAAACTTGAAATGGGACACTGTCTCTGAATCCTTTCTCACCGTTTCTACAGACAATTAGGTTTTGTTGCTATTCCTTAACACAGCTAAAGCTCCAACAATCATCTCATGTCCCAAATTCCTCTAACCTTCATTATTTCATCATCCTCTCAGGACTTCCCAGGCCTTATAACATTTCATATAGTTCAGCCAAAACATAGCCACAGAATTAACTTTTCAATCAGGTGCCATTTTTATTTCGATTTCCTCAAAAGTTTTACCTTGCCCAGTACAGGAGAATTTTTTATTCCTTATTGGGAATACTCCAGAGTATTCCCCAACTACCCTGTGTGTCTTTTGTGTTATTTTCTACCATCCCATCAGGATTTCCAGCCTGAATGACCACTTTATTCCACTTTTATAAAATTGTTGCATCTTTCTCTGCTTATTGTCCATTTCATCCCCTAAGGACTATTTTCCCCAGACTGAATATAGGCCATCTTATTTGCATTAGATATTGACATTTAGAGAACTGAATTTTTCCCTAAATACTCAGTTTTAAAGCATAGATCTGTAGTCAGAATTGTGCATGTAGTTGAATCATTTTCCTGCAGAATGTTATACCTCATTTCCTACCCCAAAAGAAAAGAAAATCAAAGACGATAGATGAGAACTGGTTCACAAAGAATTGTAGCTATACCTGCTACAGTCATGTATTAAAATTATGCTACTGTTCAGTTCAGTAAGATACCTTTGCTAACTTAGATTCAGAAAGAAAATAGAGCCATCTTTGCAAAAAGGCAGTAAGATGTTCACAGATCTTGGATATCATCAGTAAATGACGATTATCTCATTCTGCTATTCCCCTTAAAACTGCATTTGCTTTAACCTTTAACAATTCAAGAGAGATGAAAAAATCTGTTTCAAGGAGTTTTTTATTACATGATGCAATTTACCCATGGCTTGTGGCCAGCTAATTTACTTTAGAGGAAACTGTTTGTACTACTCTCCACCTGTCTATCCAGAAGAAAACAGATGCCAATGCATTTTTATTTATCTTCCTTGAAAGAGACCCACCATAATCAGGGATCTGAACTAGAAAGCCTAAGGAATGCATAATACCAGAATGAGACAATAAAGGTTGCACATAGTGCCATTATCTTATCAGCATGTCAAAGAAAATTCTTTAAAAATATTGAAGAACTTAGAAATTAATATGTATTTTGGTCAGTCTTCGCTGCCTAGTCCTCACTGGTGCCATGACATACACTGAGCAGCACTCAGCACCTGCTCCTAACAGATAGCTTTTTAGTTTACTGAGTTACCTGAATCCTCCCTTAACTCTGCTTGTGTCTTATGGAAAATGCAGAGATGTTTAGAGGAAGGAAAAAGACCCTAATAAGAGCCACAATGTCGTAGGTTTATGTGTGGAAGAGACTCTTGTTGCTACTATGGGTTTCTCCAATGGAGGCCTTTTGTGCCTCGTAGATTCAGAAAATACAAGTTTTGAGAGCTGACTGTCTTGGTTCATATGATTCTATGAGAGGGCATGTATGTGTGCTGCAGATAAGAGACCAGTTAGTTTCCACAGTGTAAAGAATTCTGAGGAATTTCAGCATTTGTTTTGCCTTTATCTTCACAGGGAAGCCCAGCATGCTTTGTACATTGCTGACCTGTTAAAGCTACTGAACATGATTTGCCTCTGTATTCCTGTGGCTGGAAATACTTTCTCCTGTTACAAATGAAAACAAACCCTTATGTAGATTACAAATCTAAACTTCACTATACTTCCTTTGCTCTTAATAATTTCATTCCCTCTCATCTGCATTTTGCCTCATTAAATGTTCTTTAGTGATTTTATCATCCTCCTTCTTAGTATTAAATCAAGAAAGAGAAATGTCCAATATTATAGGACTAACAACTTGCTTTAGAAATAGACTGAACGGTAGTATTAGACATAACTGTCTGTAAATTAGTGTTGGCCTGATTTTCATATGCAATAATACTTTTTAATTATTTTTAAAGCAGTCAGAAAGTGAAATGAAAGAAAATTATTGATAAAGCTGGACAAAAATTGCTTGAATACAGTAATTTTGTATAATGGAAAAAAGATTCAGGGGTATATGTGACCTCAGTAAAAAAAACTTACTTTTTTTCCTGATTGTCATGCTTCCAAATTTGCCTGTCAAAATGGGCTGTCCTTTAACCAATGAAAGAGAAAAATATGAGACATACTGGATGTCTGTCATTAGTCCTTTGTACTCAGTCAGTGTGCCTTGCCCAGGGGGGTCAGAATATAGTCACAGCCTATTTTCATTACAAATATGTCATTATGCGTGAACATCTCAGCATATTTCTCTCTTTTTTTTTATTTTTTAATTTTTATTGATTTAAAATTTCAGGAGAAACATGTTCTGTTCACATGAATGAATGTCTAGACAGACCCTGTTGGAATGGAGGAACCTGTGAAGAGGCCATAAGTGGCTTCAAATGCAATTGCCCATTTGGTAAGTATATTTTTTGTTCAATTACTAATTTGGAATAATATAGGACTCCCACATTTGCTACTCAAGTGCTATAAAGCCTTATGCAGTGACAGCATTCTGCTTACAGTTTGAAAGGTACAGAGCTACTTATTAAGACTAATAAAAATTTTCTCTTATTTTTTGAATTTGTCATAAGTAATTCTTATCACTCCTAAACTACACAGATTAAAAAGCACCTGTTATACTCAAACAGCCTGTTAAAAAAATATGACAGAACTGGAGATTTTCAATTATTTAGTGCCTATTTGTATAGACACCATAAAGCAACACATTCTTCTAAATAATGCAGCCAAATGTTGAACTTGGGCAAACATACATAATTCTGGTATTTGAAATCCTATTCTGCTGGGCACATTACTTATACCTAAAAGATCTGAACAATGCTCAAAAGTTTGCATGACCTCAATCTGGTTGTCTGAGCATGTGCACTTTGTGGCATCTTAAGTATCCAAAGAATTGTATTAGGCTGGAAGATATGGTGGAAGATATAAGGTATATCCAAGATGGATCAAGCCAGGTGACCAGTGAAATAAGAACAGTGTAACAAGACCAATCACAATTAAGGGAGAAAGATATAATGTTGAAAGTTTTGCTTTGCTAATTACATATTCACTGCTTAATTTGGGATTTTGCATGTTACAGTGTAATGACTAAGAAAATATAGCAAAGATGGAGCTAGAAATTCCTAACCCTAGAAATCCTTTGACCAGGATAAGCAGCTTAGTCCATTTTTATTAAACAATGTATCCAAAGGAGCCTGGGTTAAAAATTTTGCAACTGGTAAGTTCATTCGTAAATATGGATGAGAAATTACTGAAAAATTCTAAAAATATTTTTGTTTTGATGTGTGCATTTATAATCTCATTGTTATTATGGAAAATAAAGTCAGAAAGACACATACAGTTATGGGCTTAGAAGGCTTATAGTACTTTGGAGTTTCAAAGACGCTGATGGTGATCAGTAAAAGCTGCAAATGTCAAAGTAGTGAAATAGGGGTCTCCAACCATCCCTCTCAGCCAGAAAAACTGATTTTAAGAGGACTTTAATATACGTAATATCAAGATATCCTTAAATACTTTAAGGGTGGTATCCTGCTGAATTGGGAACTGAGGACAATACTGAGTTACATCTTCAAAGGTAAGTTGGTGCTTTCAAGTTTGTTGCTTTATTGGAGCAAATGTATGTCAAGGGTTTCACTGAATAGGAGTTGTAGCAGAAAAACACAGACATCATCTTCTTTGTCCTTCTGACATTCTCAAATACAATGCACTGCTTTGCTATCCAGTGTTTAACTCTTGTTGGTGTTGCTAAAACTTTCACCCACAGCGGATTTTAAACAGAAGTATCCTGCACCTCATTTCTCAGATCTGAGAGATCTTTCACACAGCTGAATACATCTCAGTGATAGAAAAGAAAATGGTTGTGACATTGTAGATTGTTTGCACCTCTTTCTTAAAGAAAAGTCAGTCTGTAATCTTTTCCTTATCGAAATAATGTTTATTATAATTCCCAGTGTGTGCGTATCATATGGAACAATGATGTTAATGTAATAGACACATACACATGAAAAATGAGTTTCATTCTACTGATTTAAATAAAATACTGTGCATAGGAGTGGTTCTTTGACATAATTGGTCAAATGATAATTTAAAAAAAAACAACAACAAAAACAACAATAAAAAACAAAACCACAAAAAAACAGAACTCATGGTGAACTAGGAGTTGTCCATAGAAATGATCAGCTATTTCTAAAAAGAGTTAAGACTTGCTCTATTACAAATTGCAGCTCCATTATTAATATAATAGCAAACTGAATTAGGGGGGAAGAAAATTGCATAGTGATGTGCATACCTAACCATGAGCTGAAAAGAGGAGAATTTTAATCTAAATGTGATATAGATTCCATTTGTGCCCTTGGTTAACCTCATTAATATTCCACTTCATATTCTCTAGATGAAGGTGTAGATAAACAAATGTAACCATCTCTCAAATACATTGCAATGATTAAATAATGTCTGTAAATTGCCTGGAAACACAAGTTGCTACGATGCTGCGTATTTTTACTTCTAACTCAGTTCTAACATGAGTATCACTTCAGAAGATAAAACAGTTAACTTGAGGTAATCTTTAAGGGGATAATGACAATTTATACTTTTATCCTCTCATTGACAACCAATGTCTTAGTGGATTTTTGAAAAAAAAAAAAAAAAGTAGATTTGGCTTATCAAAGGAGCTATAGTTGCTGGCTTTTAGCAAATAAGTAACAGTAAATAAGAAACAAAAATATTGTATGAATCACATGTATTAAATACCAATAGACAAGGTAGAGCAAAGAATTTAGATATTCCCTTATGATCAAGTTACTGTAAATGAAAATACTTGTATTTGCAAATTCCTGACTAGACAACCCAAGCTTGTTTTTTACTGCCTGTTTTACTTTGGAATTCATTTTTATTCACTAGATATGTGGATGTTTTCCTTGCATTTTTCTGCTTTCCCTGATGTTGTCTAAAATAGTATCTGCACATTATTTTTAGGTGCATGATAATGTCTTCCCAAATTTGACTTTTCAATATTCTCAAATATCCTACAAATAATGGACATAAAGATTTTTCTTCTATCTTCCATGGTGGTTCTATATCTAATTTTATTGAAATTCTTATGTTAAGAGGACTTGTAACTCTCTTTTACTTGATACAGCCTAAGATAGCTTTCCTGAGCAAAAAATACTTCTGTATCTCTTCCACGTCAAAAGTGAGCAGCACTATTTTTTAACTTTGACTAAAAAAATTAAAGGTGATCACAGTTAGGAATTACATGCATAAAACTTCAGTGAATATTTTTTTCTTCAAATTATGCCATAACAGTATTGTCATTTCTTTGAGTGTGTGTGATCATAAGTTCTCTTGATGGATGTACAGTTTAGAAGAAAAAGGATTAATTTCTTTTTAGTTGTTCTCTCAGAAACCTGCAATGCTAAACTAAGATAGATGTGAAAGGAGTCCTGAAGAGTTTTACATTAGCAATGGCTGAAGATAGCTTAACGAATGATCTTGGCATGACTTAATAGTGAAGAGATGCCATATAATAGTAAACATAGATGTTTGGAAAGGAACATGCTATCTGAACATCATTTTTCTATTTAAATACCTTTATCTATATAGATTTCTGAAAGGTGTATATTTCTCTATCTATGCCTTTCTAAAAGAGTAGCACTGGAAAAAGTGATCTCTGCTTCCCACTCAGTATATTGACCACTGCGAACAGACTGCATAGCAGTGGCACTAGGTGATGAACATCTCCAAACACAGATGGTTCCAGCAGGCTCTGACCTACCCATGGCAAGGCACAGCCGAGCCCACAGCTGCAGCTGGAGTGGGGTTCCTTGGGGAAAATATAGTTAAGAAAAGGTACAAAACTACAGAGAAGTGTGTGAGAGCACTGCAGAAAATAAAATTAAAGATGTGAGAAACTGCTCTTGCAGTCATCAAAAGTCAGTGAAGAAGGAGGGGGAGAAAGGTGCTCTCAGGACCAGAGCAGAGATTCCCCAGCTGATGTGAGGAAGACCATGGTGAGGCAGGCTGTCCCCCTTTAGCCCAGGGGGATCCATGGTGGAGCAGATATCTACTTGAAGACCCCCTGCCAGAGCAGTTATATGTGCCCTGGAGGGCAAGGCTAGAGAAAATTGCAGCCTATAGAAAGTTCATGCTGGAGCATGCTCGTGCAGAATCTGCACCTTGTGGAGAGGAAACCCATGCAGGAGCAGCCTTTCCATGAAGGACTGCAGCCCTGGAGAGATTCTATGCTGGAACGAGTTTTTCCTGAAGGACTGCAGAATGTAGGAAAGACCTGCATTGGATTAGCAGAAGTGTGAGAAGGAAGGAGTGGCAGAGAGAATCTGTTAGGGACTGACTGCAATTCCCCATTCTCCTTTCTCCTGTGCCATTTGGTGGGAAGATGTAGACAAGCCATTAATAAAAGAGTGAAATTGAGACTGGGAAAAAGAGGGGCAGGAGAGGTGAGGCCGAAAATGCTTTAGTTTTTGCTTTGTTTGTTACTATACTGCTCTATTTTTAATTAGCAATAAATTAAATTAATTTTCTCCAAGTTTGTTTCTCCCATGATTCTCACTAGTAAGTGATCTCACTGTCTTTATCTCAACCAATGAGGTATTTCATCTTTATTTTCTCCCTCCATCATGCTGAGGAGAGGCAGTAAGAAGGCAGCCAGCGTGGTGGAGGTCTGGAAGCCATCCAAGGTGTACATATCACATTCCCACAAGCCAGTGTTGTGAACCAGCAGATTTAAGAAAAAGTAAAAATAGAAGCCTTCATTATTTTAACCTCCTCAAGTCTGTCTTGCACCGGAGGATGACATTTGTAGCAAGAAAGTTCTAGAGTATTTTAATTCAAGTTATTCATTGATACAATTAACATGAGGAATTTTTTGTAAGATTCTTGAAATATGGTGAAAACAACATAAACCCTACAAGCTGGGTGGAAAGGTCCTAAACAAACCTTCTGTGCAGTACTCTGGTAGAGGCAAGTGCTGCACCCATAACAGCTATGCCTGGAAGATGGCACTGATAAAGCAAAGAATCCTAAGGAGGCAAAAACCTGTGCTCCATCAGAGCAAGAATTCTTGGATTGTGTAAATATTACCATCTGGTAAGATTTTTTCATCAGTTTTATTGGAAGCAACTCCAGCCTCATGTGATCTTTTTCATTAGAAACATAGGGACCGATCAGTACTGATAAATGTGTATTCTAAATTTAGCATGATAAAAAGGGCAACATAGTGGAACCAATGGTAGAGGAAATCTTAGTAATGATATACACACAGCTAGTATATGATATTAGATTTAATATGTGATATTGGAGATAACATTGTCTTGGCTCAATATAGAGTGAATGTAATTCTTCACATGGTCTGTTAAGAAAACTGAAGGACCAATAACTAATAAGGAAGCCTTGAAGGACATTATTTGGATTCTTTTTTTTGCACTCAAAGATTTGTTAAGATTAATGTGTTCACAAAACATTTTATCTATCAGTGAATCAGCATTTTTAGTAGGGAAAAAAGTATCCATGCAGAGTGTTAGATCTGCTCTTGTTCCAAGAAACAACATGGACACTTTCAAAACTCATGGATTCATTACCTGCGTATTTTACTGCCTTGTAATTTCTCTGTACATCCTTCTTTTATGTGGCTCAGTTTTCAGACTGCTTTTATTAGTCTCTAGTGGTAGTTTTTCATTTTGTCTATTTCTATTGCTCATTGAAACACTATTAATTTATTTTTTTTAATAATGCTTGCTTCATATTGTTTTCTGAAGATGTGTCTCTTGTTGCCCTTTCCATTCTTCTCCCTTTGGTATTTCACTTTTTTTCTCTGTAATGGCTAATATTTAGAAACTCGTTTTTACTGCAGGTGGGTTTATAAAGACTGATTAAATTTCTATTTTTTGCTGGCAGTCTAGTTAGCAAGAACTTTTCTTTACTTTGTCTTGAATACTTGTAGGTTTTTTTATGATTAATCTGACACTTTTTTTTTTTTTTAACGTAAACTTTGGAATTTTATTACTTTCATAGATGAGCCCTGTTGATCTTTTCAGCTCACCCATTTTATTCATGTAGAATTACGCATTTCAAATTTGGGGGACTGCTTTTGCAGGTTTTCTTCTTCTTTTATTATAAAGAGAGTGCCATGATAGCTTTTTATGGAGGGAGTAACTTTTACTCACCATTTTCTTTTAGTCTTTCAGCTAGATGAGAGTGAGAGTAAAATGGAAGTTTCCATTTTTGTGTTTCAGTGTAGATGAATATGCCATTAGTTTTTGGTTTACATCTGAAAAGTTCTTAACATAACACCATGCTTTGAGAAAAATAAAAACATGAATGACTTCAGAAAGATTAATTTTTTAAAAGAACAAAAAATAAGTAGCAGATGAATAAAATTGTAGCAGCAAAAAGATTTCCAACCCAGCTGTTTCCATGGCAACCTCCCTTTTTGGATTAAAAAACCCCATTCCCTCATTACTCCTGCACTACACATCACTTTCATTGTATATTATTTCAATTTATATGTATTTCTCATTTATTAATATAAAAAGGTTGGAAGAAACACATGAAAGAAAGTATTTTTCTATTCATATTATAATAGTGTCCATGATGCCTGATTTATATTAGGGAAAATTATATAACATGCATTATGTACATGTTTTCAGTTTATGGTAGCACCTGTATTAATATGATTCAGAAAGTTCAGTAAGTTTTGTTTGTTTGTTTTAAGGGCAATTATATTTGTTGCAAACTAAATAGGAAATGGTTGGGTATACCAAGGATTGATTTCCCTATTTTGTAGTTCTAGAGACAATATTAATACAGGTGAAATGAACATTTTGCTATATAGGGGTACCAGTTTTATATACCAGAGCTTAAACTGAGAGAACTTGCATTCAGAAAATGAAGTTTTAGACAGCTGAATATAGGTGAAATGAAATGAATCCCAGCTGAAGTGATTTTCTCTGTGTCTAGAGACAACACAGGAAAAGTAAACAGAAGTTTCCTTAGTGTTATTCTGATGCAATGCTTCCATCTTTACAATGGAATTTTGATAGTTTTTGGGTTTTTTTATTCATATAGTTTTCTGTTATTCTTGTTATACCTTTAAGGTTCATAAAAGGCTACATCTGCTTTAATAAAGCACAATGATTTGCTTTAATCCACTGTCTGGATCTGAAAAGGATAAGTGGAAAATGTGTATGTAATGTAACTAAATGTGAATCATCAGAGAAATACCATGAAGGATGTTGTGTGCAGCAGGATGATAAGGGCAGAATTGCAGTTTTGTATAAACCATGAAAATAAGGAACCATTCAACAACAAAATGAAACCACACAAAATCTACCACATGATTTTATTAAGTTCAACACAAATCTTAGTCTGTTTTAAAAAATATAGCTCAGGATCAATATAATGAAGCTACTGCCTGAATTGTTGAAGTACATTGACATTGTCTGAGGAAAACTGCACACTACCTGCATATGTTATGATTCCCACAATTGAAAATAAAAATTTAAACAAATTAGTAGCATGTTTTTTCTGCAGCCAGATTATATCCTAGGAAGCCGATATTATTCACCAGTTTTTGCATCCAACCTCAATAGGCAGTCTTCAAGTCAGGTACTCAGTTCAAACAACCAGAAAGTTTTGAGACCAGATTCACCTAGTTCAGTTTAATGACAAGAAATCAATTCTGATGTAATTGGTGAAAACATAGAGACCATCAGTGATAATTTTGGTACATCTGTTTCTTAACCCGTGTAACTCACCGAGGTTTACTACAGAATACCAAAGCTAGAGGCAGCTTTACTCATGATCCTAGTTATAGTCACATTTAATGATGATCTACATGATTAAACTGGGACCCCTTTGCAAGGTCAATTGATTCTTCAAAAAATTATTTTCATTTCCTTTAGTTTAGAATGCTTTATCAATTGATCTTCTCTATGTCTTTTCTTAAATAACCTGTGTACCTTACCTGATCATCTATGCACCATCTAGCTGGGTATGTTTTTCTTTGGGATATTTTTAAAAACATAGTATCTTTACAGAATCATAAAATGGCTTGGATTGAAAGGGACTGAAAAGATCATCTAGTTCCAGCACTCTTGTAGAGATACCTTCCACTGGATCAGGTTTTCAGTCCAATCTGGCCTTGAACACTTCCAGGAATGGGACATTTACATCTTCTCTGGATAATTTGTTCCAGTACCTCACCACCTTTACAGTAAAGAATTCCTATTACCTGAACTAAACCTACCCTCTTTCAGTTTTAATCCATTTCCCCTGGTCATATCACTAGACGCACTTGTAAAAAGTCCCTCTCCAGCTTTCTTGTAGATACCTTCAGGCACTGAAGGTCTCCCTGAAGCCTTCTCTTTTTTTTGCCTACACTGTCATCTTGTCTTAATAGGAGAGGTGCTCCAGCTCTCTGCCTAACTTAGTGACCCCCCTCTGGACTTATTCCAACAGGCCCATATGTTGAGGGCCACATTACTCTAAATGTGGTCTCATGAGAGTAGAGTGGGAGAATCACCTCCCTTGACTTGCTGCCACACTTACTGTGAATTCTCAGGGCTATAAGCACACTGCTGGGTCATGATGAGCTTCTCATCAACCAACACCTCCAAGTTCTTCTCTGTAAGACATCTTACAAACTGTTCTCCACTCAGCTTGTATTTGTGCCTGAGATCCCTCTGATGCAGGGACAGGATCTTGCATTTGGTATTTTTGAACTTCATGAGGTGTGCACAAACCTACTTCTCAAGCCTATCAAGGTACCCCTGGATGGCATCCCTTAACTCCAGCATGTCAATTGTTCCACACACATTGGTGGTGTCAGCAAAGTTGCTGAGGGTGCAGTCAATCCCACTGTCGTACTGCCAGAAAAGATGTGAAACAATGCTGGTCCCAATACTGACCCCTGAGAAATACCCTTTATCACTGGTCTCAACTTGGACATTGAGCCATTGACTATATCCTACTGGCATTTTTCTTAAATAAGTTCAATATAAATATTTTTGGGCACATTTATAGTTTCAGTTTAGGCTTTGTAGATTTCTTATGATACCTAAACATTCAAGTTACATATCAATGATAAAAACAGATTTTGACAAACACAAAACTGATTTTTAAGTATACACATAAACTCTAACTGCTTGTTAATAATATATATTTATGATTGTTCATGTAAATATTCAAAATTGCTCACATAAATTTATTTCGTTCAACAAAAAAACCCTCAAAAACATAGATTGGTGAAAAAGGTCTGTATGTACTTTCTCAGGGAAACATTTAAATAGCAAGTACACTGACTTTTTTTTCCATAGGTAATGAACCTTTATCATCAAGCAACTTTATATTTCTTTCCCTAAATTCCATATAAACTTATGTACTTACCCTACACATAATTTTCTTCTGTCTTCCTTAATATTGTGTTAATTAAATGAAAAATATGTTTTATTTTCATAAATGTGGATGATAAATCATAGTGTATTTCATGGAAGTATGTCATCACTCTGCATCATTTCTATGCCTTCTTTTATTGCTTTGCTTATACTCCAATACAACAGTGCAGTTTTGCCCCATGTTTTTTACTTCTTTACTGTTTATGAATTGAAATTGGTAACAGGAAAAGATATTTTGCTTGCAGATAAAAGATAACCTTGCAGACCAACTTTGAGTGACAAATATATCATTGATGAGCACTGTCACATGATGAAAAATCAATCCATTGCTGTGAACAGTGAAGAAGACCTGTTTAAATTTCTAGTGTGCCATCCTAACTAGGCTAGGTTATTCTCTCCAGTCTATTTTGTGAAAACTGTGGTTAGACAGAAAATTGGCTATCTTATTATTTTTTCCACTTACCAGGCAGGAATCCAGTGCATAACTCATCTGGAAGTAGTCCCTGAGAGAATTCAACAGCCTTCTTCCTTAAGCTTGTAAGTCAGACTGTGCCAGCTGTGTCAGCTGGACTTTCAGAAAGTAAAAAGCATGCTTTGACAGCTGGATGGGGAGTCTGTACATCAACCAGGAGAGAAACAAAGCATGGTACAGATTGCCCATCATTCCAAGAGAATTATTCAGCTTTGCTAACTGGGACTTAGTTAAAATGTGCTGTTCTTTGAACTTCTTGGTCAAATTCAAGTTTATTTTTTAAAGCAAGTTTATTTAACTTCCTTCTCATGGAATTTACTTCCTTGTAATCTAAAATAAATCTTTACTGTTTTGTTTTTGTTTTTGGTTTGTTTTTGTTTGTTTGTTTGTTTGTTTTTTGTTTTTTTTTGTTGTTGTTGTTGTTGTTGTTGTTTTTTAATCTGTCTTGATTTGCCTGGGATGGAGTTAATGTTCCTCATAATACCTCATATGGTGCAGTGTTTTGGATTTGTGACTAAATCTCTGTTGATATCATACCAGTGTTTCTTGCTAAGAGGTGCTTGCACAGCAACAAGTCCTGAAAAGTAGGCTGGAGGTGCACAAGTTGTCCCAGCCTACTCTGGGACAGCTGAGCCAAATTGACCAAAGGGACATCCCATATCATATTGTGTCATACAAAACTGAGGGAAGAAGGAAGTGGGTGACATTTGTCTTCCAAAGTCACTGTTAGGCATTATGGAGTAGCTACTTCTTCAAAAACATCCTAATCATTTGTCATTGCATACTTAGTTATCTTAGTCTGCCACTTCAATTTGTCAACTGTTAGCAAAAGGAGTTCTTGTATTTTGAAAATTCTCATTTCTATAAAAAGGCATGCTTACTGTTCATAAGAAATTGTCTTTGGCTCATATATAGCTCAATTAAAAAATAAATCTAAACCAAATTGTTCTTATTCCTACCTTCCTTTCCACTCTGGATTAAAACATTTACGATACAGTATCATCATGGTTAGTTACTGTGGTCAAAGGATTATGGATGTGACTTTAGAAATGAGGCAGAAGTTGATTCCTTCATGCTGGAACTTTCACCAAAAATTCAGTCATTCACATCTTTTGAGTTACTTCTGTGATTTCTCGGTCTAGGTTAAGCACAAGAAGAAAGATACTTGCTGGCTGCTGGTTTGACTCTTTTACCTGGCATAAACAAAGATTCAGTATATAGATTCCCTATATTGAAAACACACCTTAAAATCTTATCTTATTCAATGAAAAGAAATTGAAAATTTAGGACTCACATTACAGAATCATAGAGTCGCAGAATATGATGAGTTGAAAGGGTCTACCAAATGAGGATTCACAATCCAGAAATGCCATGATGTAAAAACAAGGAAAACTAGATCAGCTGTCTGATGTAAAGCTGTAAATATTAATGGCTAGTAACACAATTCCCATTCTTAGCTGTTAATTATCCAAAATTTATTCTTCTCCCTCATATCTCTGAGTTGGCTGTCTTTTTTTTTTTTTTTTTCCCTAAGAACTTATGTTGGAAAGCTGTATTTTTGAAATAATTTTCACTAGTCACTCTTTTTGCTTGGGAAAGATAATATGCCTGTGTTGGTTTGGGCAAACCAGCCAGAAGAACAGAACTCCAAATAAGTTACTCAACTTGTAACCTCTCACCACCCCCTCTAATAGTGAAGGCACAATACAGAGATTTAAGTGGAGGGGAAAAAAAAAAAAAAAAAGAGGAAATAGCAGTTACTACAAAGATACAAAGAAAAACAGTTTAAGCCAACAAAGACAGAAATCTTTTTCTAGTCCCCTCACCCCTAGGATGAAAAACAGACCAAACAGTGCCTGCCATGCAGTTTCCCCAGGCAAAGAGAAAATGGCTGAGGAGCCCTGGCTTGAGCGGTGAATGTAGCAACTTTGGCAGAATTAAAAAAGCCCCAGCAGCATCTGGAGCTCATGGTGGGTGTTGCTGACAAGATCTCAGTGCATTCCAGGCAGTAGCAGCCCTGGCAGCAACTGCTAACTGTGAAATTCTCCACTGTGATAGAAAAGGACAGTTAAAGGCAAAGCTTTTCGGTCATTAAAAGCATCAGAACTCAAACTATAATGGAATCAATAGAAAGAGCACTTTTAGACTTGTGTGGTTTTTTTTTATTTGAAATTAGTGAATTTAATAGGCTTTTACATGTCAAAAGCTTCACTACATAGAGTTTACTTCATAAAGACCACTGTCACATATTTGATAAAGGTATCAAGATAAATATAATAAACTGTTTAAATGCTTATAGTATTATATCTTAGTCTCCATTTTCTAATTTTAATTGACAAAATATAACAGTGACAGAACTTTTTAACATGTTAAAAAAACCAGATTTTTGTATACATTCCTGCATATTAAATATCTGGCTTTAGAAGAAGAAATTAATACTCAAGACTCTCAAGAAATAATGAGATTTTATTTCATAAACACTTATGTTAGAATTTACAAAAAAAATAGAATAATCTTACATTTCAGGAAGATGTACACCTATTACAACAGATAGTTATCATAACTTAAGTTGAACACACTAGTTATCTTTTTTCCTTTTATAAAGGCAGATGGGTTTCAGAACATCCGAAGGAATATCACCATATAGTGCAAGTATCTATAATGTTGCTGTCATTTATGAAAGTATATTGATCAGGTAATTGCACTTGCTAGCTGTGCATGTGATTCATTAAATAATTATTTATTCTACTTAATTAAATCCACAGAAATAATTACTTACACTAAATGTCTTCTAATTATTCATTTTCTACAAAAGAATTAATATATTTGAAATCATCAAAAGGACAGTCATTACCAACCAAACTTGATTATTCAGTGAAATGCACGTGAGACGCCTTCACAACAATCAAAAAAGCAGTGGAAGGAATAATACTGAGTAAATTAGGTTGCTTCAGGAAGTATCTGTTGTGGAGTTGAAACTTGTGTTTAGAGTTTTTATTCTTTGCATCTAAACTACTGTGTGGTTCAGCTGATTTTCAAATTAATTTGACAAATGTCAGAAAGGTCCTACCAGCCTTTCACTGCTATTCTCTGAGACACTTGAAACCTATTTAAAACTCTGCTTTTCTCAAAGTATTGCTCCAAAAGAATAGTCCATGGAAAATAATGAGGATTATCATTGCCCTGCAATGCATGCTCCCCTTCTCCTTCCTGTCCCTCCCTTACTAAGATTGCCACGATTCCTAATAATAATAAAGGGAGATTTCTTGCTGATAAAATACCAAGTAACCCAGTAGAGCTGATAAGTGATGGGATTTTCTTTTCTTTTTTTTTTTATTTTTTATTTTTTATTTTATTTTATTGTAGGTAACTGGTTTTATTTCAGTGTTTATATGTGAAAAAAATACAATAATAGTGTTTAACAATGGGATGTAGCTACAGAAGTGGGATATTATCAGAAAGATCTCAGGGAGACAAGGAAAAAACAGACTCTGATGAAACAATATGCACTTTTCAGATTATTTACACTGAATCATGCATTTTTCAAGGTGAATATAGCTTTGAAAGAGGGCATAATTTATGAACTGATAGCTTTGGAATCACTGGAAAAATATCAGAATGATTAAATGTTACCTTGGCTGTCAAACTACATTCAGTTCACCTGTATTTTTTTCTGGGAGGAAAAAGAAAAAAACATCTTAATGGAAAAAAAAAATGTTTTGGAAGAAAAATGCCTTTTAACCAAAACTAAAACAAACAAACAAACAAAAAACTATGTAGCCATGGTGCTTCATTTTCTTTCTTTCATAAACTGCAACCTCTGATTGTATTTCTATGATAAATTGTAATGTTTTGGGAGATAAGTTTTGCATCTTCTGAATCTCATAGCTACATCTTGGAATCTGAAGTCAAGTTGCCTCAGTAATTTAGCCTTAAAATTTAAATGCTGACAAAAGGACAGAAGGCAGTGTTAACCATGTATTGTGAAAAGGCGAGGAAGCAATTGGCTGGGCAAATAGTACAGAACAATCGAGGGATCAGGGAGAAGTGAAGAGAATGTGAATGATACTTGTAAAGGCTGGGGTATGGATCTGACTGACGAGGTGTTAAGCTAGCTCTGTAGACAGCAGAGCTGAATCAGAATGGTTAGGGATGTGCACAGCCATCAGCAGATAGATGTGACATAGCTAAATCATGCTAACAATGAAAACACATTCAACTGGAAAAGGTACGAGACCCAGGAAACCAATAAAATAGCTTTCCTTCTCAAGAGGATGAAAAACTAAGAGAAAAACATAATATGCTGACAATCTGCCAAAATGTCAGGTGCACAGAGTTCTGAAACTACGGAAAATAGCAATTTGTCAAATGCATTGTCTTCTTAGCCACATACAGGTGTGACAGCTAGGTGAGAGTTTTTATGTCAATCAGTCAAACACATCTAATTAGATTCCTTTTGTTGAGGTCTTTTTCCCCTCTCTCTGCCAGTAATCTCCTCTTCAAGTTAAAAGCTTAAAATCTTTTATTTTTTTTTCCTTTTCCTCAAGCAGAAAATTATTGCCATTTAAAAACATCTGAAAATCCTTTTTTTAGAACATCTCTAGATACATGCAATATTTTATGTCCCATAGCTAGCTCTATACATCACTCAAGTTTCTACCACTCTATTTTCTACATAATTGTTTTATAAAAATATTTATTCTTTGTTATGCAAAATAATAAAAAAAATAATTGAGTGTAACATGTTTTCTTAAAAAAATATAAGACTATGAGCCAGATAATGTTGTCATGCTAGTGTTGCTCTGCATTAAAGGCAATGTATCAGGCTTGGTGGGTGAGCACACCACTGAGATACAGGTCAAAGTTTCTGTGTATGAACAGGAAAGGTAAGTAAGCGTATAGCATTTAAAATCAGTTAAATCCTATGTATTTTGCAGCTTGCGGGCAGAACTGTTTCTATTACTGTAGTCTTGTTGACCCTTTCTGATTTCCTCTGAATGAACTGTCTTGTCATCCAGTTTTACTGGTAAATATACTGCAGATTGGTTCTTTTTGTCTAAACGGCAGACAAAAGAGTCTGAATATAAAAACTTTATTGCCATTCAAGTAATTGTTCCTCATATCTATATGAATTATATATAGCTTCTTTTGATATGCAAAAAAAAAACAAAAACAAAAACAAAAACACATATTTATAATTAGTTATAATATAGGTGCATGCTCTATGCAAAAATGAAATACCTGAAAATACGAATGCAATGAGGTAAACCATGAAACTCCTCAAAACGTTTCAAGTTTTGGTTGTATAAATTGGTACTTAAATTTAGTAAGATCAGTTTAAAATATATTTCTTTCCAATCTGCTTTATGGCATCATGCACATTAAAAAATGCATTAAGGTGTTAACTAGCCAGCATGAAAAAGCGAAAAGTTCCCGTATTTCCTTACAATTGGATACTATATATATTTTTGAAAGGACAGATCATGTATTCTAAAAGCTAAGGACATTAATCAAAATGGATTTTATGCTATTAGTGAATTTTATTCTTTTAGCTGAATTTCAGTGATTCACAGTGTATAATTGTTTAGTAGTCCATCATTCATTAATGTTATTAAGATATTAATATTCACAGAATTCAACTGCTACTTCAGTTGGTTGCACGACACACAGATGTGGATTGTAGGATCAATACTCTGACCCTTAATTATTAAAATTAAAGATCTGAGGACATATGCATCAGAACAAAGAGCTGGATTGCCAAAGATGTGGACTTGGACATGGAGTGATATATGAGTGTTCCAAAATATAATACCATTCTGAAATACCATGCAAAACGTGATATGACATTGCTTTATTAACCACTTTTTAACTAAGTGAATCACTTCTTTACAATTTTTATTTAATTTGTTTAAGTTTACAGTAACTTTTCCCATTTCATTCAGACCAAACAGTGATCATAGTGTTCAGCAGTATTTGGAAAGGAAAGTTAAAACCTTGATTTCTGCCTCAAAAATGGAGGGTTAATGTCACAGGGCAAGAAACTTCTCTAGAGCCCAAATAATTCTCAGAAGCATGAAAGAAATTGAGGTACAGGATAAGGCTGAATTACTTCCCCACTACAGTGAAAGTGGAGAACTGTAATTTAGAGTTTAAAAAAAAAGAAAAAAAAAGTTATACAGTGTGTATGATTATATGGTGTTTTGAAAGATTCATTGAGGCCACTTCCAACACTTTAATTATATTTGTTGTCCACACAGACTGGGAACAACCTTTCACCCTGCTGGAAGCATCATTGTTGCTTTTTCACTGTAAGCAGGATGGCTATTGAGCAGAGTGGTTTTGCATTCTTATGTGGCAGATTTCTTGACAAAAGCCAACACAGATTTAACAAAGGTAAATTGGGTTTAATCACCCTGAATGTTTTCAGTGACAGTTTGCTTACTGAACGAGGAGAGAGCTATGGATGTTATCACCCTTGACTTTAGTAAGTCGTTTGGCATAGTGTCCTACAACATTCTCGTTGACAATCTGGTTAGGTAAGGGACTACACAGATGCACCACAATTGGTGGAAAGTGGCCTATAACATTTTGCTCACAGGAGGGTAGATAAAGTCAAACTGGCACCCACTCAGGAGTGTGTTTGTTCAGGGTTCAATGCTATTCAGTATCTTTCTAGATTAAATGGATGGTGGCACAGAATGTATTATCACCAAGATTGTGGATGGCATTAAACTAAGTAGAGAAGTGATTAAGTCAGAAGGGAGAGCACTCATATAGAGAGATTTCAACAGGCTAGAAAAACTGAGTCTATAAGAATCACAAAAGGCTGGACGTAAAGTCCTGTAACTGGAATAACACCAAAGAGCAGCATGGCCTGGGTCTTTCCCACTGTAAGCAGGTGGGGATATATCTCTGCTGGGAAGGCCCTGGGATCAGAGCTCAATCTGAACTTGAGCCAGGAGCATGTAGCTCAGTAGCCAGAAAGGTACATCATAAACCAGAAATCACATCATGGGCGCAACATCTAGAGTGTGGTGAGATCAAGGGAGGTGGTTACTCAGCTCTCCTTGGCACGTTTTAGCAACACCTGGAATATGTGTCCATTTATGTTCCTTGCAGCATAAGAGAGACACGGTGAAGCTGAAGGGTCTCTGTCCCACAGTGGGTCCAAAAATAGCCAGAGGATCAGAGAACTGAGTGTTTGAAGAAACATTGAAGGAATTGAGTCCGTCCAGCTTAAAGAATAGACATCTCACAAGGGATCTAGTCACAGGTTTCTAACAACAAAAGGATAGTTGATGAGGACATCAAGGTACTCTTCTCACAAAGATGCTCAGTGACAGAAGAGGCAATGAGAACAAGTAGCTTCAGCACAAGTTCTATCAGGATTCAAGGAAATAAATATGCACCGTGAGAACAATTCAACACTAGAATGAATTTTCCAAAGAAGTTGTGAAATGTCCCTTTCTGGTCATATCCAAGACTTAGCTTTTTAGAGACAAGTAAATCTTCTCTTGAGATAACCCCATTTAAGGCTCTGCTCTCAAGAGAAAGTGTGACTAGGTGGTCTTCAGAGGTTTCTTCTGGCCTAGACTTTTCAATAGTTCTATACCACTAGTTTCATCTGGACATACTAGTTTATAGGTTTTTTACACATAGAATGTGAGCTACTTCTGCCTATCAAGGTTATCTCAATCTTAGTCTAATAACACTATCATCTTGCATAATTTTGTAATTCAGTCAATGTCTTGGTTTAAAGACAAATACTGGGGCAGAAACTCCAATAGAATGAACTCGTTTCCCTTTTGTTGCAAACTAATATAGAGGAAAAAAGGCAAGGAGCTATAAGTGAAAAAAAACCCAACCAAACAAACAAAAAAACCTCCCCAGTTTGTTGACAAGGAAATAGCAGCACCACAAAGATACAAAGAAATGAACTTACCCACAGAAATGAGGAATTTGCTGTGTCATGTGATTCCCCCGGGAACCAATGGGAAAAATGACAAAACATCCTCTTCACCAAGGACCCCCTTCTTCTCGACTAAACGAAAGAAACAATGGGAAACAAGGACAAAAGCAAAAATCTAGGAAAACTGTGTCATTCACAAGGAGTTATACTATTAAACAGCCCAACCTACATCATCCAGTTAGTTCCAGGTCTTAACTGCAGCAGTGGTACTAGTTCAGAGTGCCTTTTGTTCCCTGTCATGTGCTGCCTCTGGCACTGGTGTCACCTCGCTTGGCATGATTGAGCTCTGGAGAGGCAAGAGGAGCTGTCCTGATATAGGTGAATGGTGGAAGCAGTGGGAGCAGCAGGAACAGTGACATGAGTTGGTCTGGGCAAATGGCTGGCAAATTTCTTTCCTCATCCCCGCTCTGGTAGGGTAGTGGGGAAGGGAGGGAGGTTCGTCCATAGCGAGACAATGCCTTCAAGAACAATGTTGGAAAGAGGGAATAAAATACAACAAAAACCTCCTGTAGGTATGACAGTCAATTATTATGCATAACCTAAAAATTAAAGCTCCATGGGTTTATCATGCTATATTGTATTTAAAGTCTGACATTAAACCTAAGTTGAAAGCATAGATTTCATATCCCATAAGATAAAGAAACTCTCAGCCTATCTCTTTAGTTTCACTCTATTTGAAAGAAGTCTTTCTTTGTTTGCAGAAGATAAAAGATATGTTTTTAGAAGTCAGTTATTAAAATTTAATCTATTAACTAAAACATTCCTTTATTGAAAACAAAACTCCAAACATTTAGCTTAGCCAAGCAGTGCAAAACGAATCTGAAGACAAGGTGTAATTTTTCACAGAATATCCTGTAGGCTGTATTTGAAAAAATAGTTTTATTTAATTGATTTTTTAATCATGAGCATGCTAAAGACAGTACAAATATTACACAATAATCCCATAATACAGATAAAAGATGGAGGAGGAGTTCTAGGCATAAAGGATAAGCATCAATGATGTGAATTAATCATTGGGTGTATTCTACACCAAACTGTTTCCTAGTGAAGATCTGATAATTTGACTGTACATTATATGTTAGTATGCAAATTTCATACAAATATGATTGAAGAAATACATACAATGAATAGGCAAATAGAATAGAAATATTTTCTATTGCATTAGCTGGGAAATACATTCTATATAGAAAGAAATGACTGAGTTGCACATTTTCTCTTTTTAAATCTTCCAGCAGAAGAGATATTTCTCCTTCCCTATGCCCCAACCTTCCTTTTCCAATGTGTTAATAAAGGAAGGACCCAACATAACTCCTCAGTTGAAAGGGCAAAACAAAGTAGGTGCAATAGTTACACTGAAGTTGATTATTTGTTTCTCTTTATGGTAAACAAAGGAAAACGGAAGGGAATACTACAACTGATCTGAAAAACAAAGCAAAACAACAGATACAGGGAGTACTTATTCCACATACAAGACTGGCTTTTATAGTAGTCTATCAGACAGGTCACATCAGTTTTCACTCTTTATATTGCAGTGTTTGCCCTAGGGATGTCGTTCAGGGAGAAGCCAGCATGCACTTGCTAGGAATTCTCTGTGCATGTAACAGTTCAAGTATCCACTCTCAGTTCTCTCTGCATAGTTGCTCTCGTTCCAACATCTTAGGTCCTAGCATTGCCTCTCCTGACCAGGAGCAGAGCCTTCTTGGCCCTCATAGGGAAATAAAAGTTCAGCTAAAGACCACAAACCAAAACAAATCCCCATCCCTATTCATGGGTGTGCAAAAAACACAGGACACAAGGTGTTTGGGATCTTTTTGTGGTTTTGTGGGGGGTTTTTTTGAGATCAGGGGTGTGTGTTTTGTATTTCTGGGCTTGTGATTTTTGCATTGAATCTTTTACTTCTAAGTTTTTCTCTCCATAGACTCTAGTCTTGGGATTGTAAGCAAAGTAAAATAGAAACCAATGCATCCAAACATGAATGTGATCAATTGAAGGACAAGGCCGTTATGGCAATATTAGTGTATATGGCTTTCTTAATCTTGATAAGACAAATAAAAGTTGTGTGCATAAATCTGTGAATTCTTGAGCTCTTGCTCCTAATTTTATTGGTAATTAATTATGTCAAGGCCACTCAGTGATAACTCATAATATTTGAACTCCTTCCTGCATTCTCAGGCAACTTGATTTGTTTTGGTCTTTCAAGTACTATGGTGAAGTAAAAGAAGGTTAGCAAAGACTTGACTATGTTATGTTAACATCAGTGAATTAACTTAAATACCTGAACTATGAACAACTTCAATCTGTTTATATTATATAAAATAGGGTGTGGATTTTTTCACATTAAGAGTTAAAAGCTTTTTATTCTCTTTAATCAGATTCTGGGCAAGCATGTGTTTAAACCACAGAGAGGACTGCAAGTATCAAGCTCCATGACATCTTTTTTTTTTTTTTTTTGGCTAACAGTGAGTGTACTGGAAACAAAATTGTTTTTATTTCAGATTGACTCAAAGAAACAAGTGTTTTAGCAACCACTGGAAATCTCTGATATCTTCAGTAAGTTGAGGTGAATCCCAAACTAAAGCTTTTATCCTGGTAATATCTCAAAGAACATCAGACCTTGTAGATAAGATCAGAAACAGAAAACAAGTGGAAAATGCCTAATAACAGTCTTGTCAGTACCTACTATAAGGTCCTTACCTAGAGATGGTACTAATTTAATTCAGCTTGAGCTACTTTTCTCTGAAATAGTCACGGATAAATGACATAGTTGAGTAGGAAGCAGGGGAACAGAGGTATTTTTAGTGAATGATTCATTTAATAAGTTTTAGATGTCTATTTGGCATTTAATCAGTCACATTTGAAAATTTCCTGAACAGTTTCCTCTCAGAAAATGTAGTTGTCTGCAAGCAAATAATTTAATCTTATATCTATCTGAACTCTTTTCTAAGGCTTCATGTGTGTTTGTGTGGGTGTGCATAGATATGAAATTATAAGTCAACTTAGACTGCCCTGGGTTTTTATTCCACTGGAACAGGACTGCAAAGATAAGAGAGTGGGCAATTTAGGAAAATAATTCAGAGATTGAGAATGGCTCAATCTCTGAGCCGTTCAAAGCATTTCAAAGAATATCCTTTGAGCTATAAGTATCCTTCCTTCATGAATAAAACCATAACTCTACCATCTCTGAGTCGTGGAAGAAGAATTTATACACATGCCTTTGGGTATGATTTTAAATTATGCTGCAAAGGACAGTTTGAATTGAAAAGGTTGCTTCATGATGAGAGCACACAGAAAAGCTCAAAAACTTCTGGTATATCAGTGACAGTTATATTGTGAACATGTTAATCTTTAGGATCAACTTAGGAAGTAATTGAAAGAATGAAAGCCTGTCAACAGCATTGTGTAAACCACAGGATTTGTTTTACAGTGTGATGTGCACCATCACCATATAATGGAATTCTGGGAGCATCTGAAATATCTGGCCTTTCTCAAATGATTATGGAGTCTCACTTCTACGTTTTTATTAGAAAAGATACTTTTTCTTTCAGAAAAACAAAACAAAACAAAATAGGGATTTTCCAACTCTTACCTCTTTTAAATCATTTGTATTTGAATATAACAATACAACCTATCAGAAGTGCAATCAAAGCATTATAAAAATTGGAAAAGTTGATTATTCTTTTTGGAAATAGTCAATTATTCCTTCTGTAACTAGTAATCTGATATGACTTTAAAAAAACTGAGAAAAAGTAAGCTTTTTCCTGTATTTTCTGTTTGTACCAATATTTAAGGTTGTGGAAGGATCTCAAGAGTTCATTTATGTCATACTCCTGCTCAAAGTACATATAACTTGAAAATTAGATCAGGTTGCTAAAGGACTTGTCCAGTCAAGAGCTGAAAAGCTCCACTGGCAGAGTTGTCACAGTCACTCAAGTGACCTGTTCCAGTAATTCAGGGATTAACACTGCATCTGACTCCTCAGTAGGTTCATGGATAATCACATATTGGGAGAAACAGCAGATATATGGATGGAAGTGTTGCCAATCAGAGTGAGTTGACAAAGATGTAGAATGGAGCCACATAGAATTTAACAAAGGCAAACTGGAAGTTCAGTCCCTGAGAAAGAACAATCTCTTGCATCAGGGCTGGGACCGATCTGCTGGGGATGAGTGCTGCAGAGAAGGTCCACGGTGTGGTTTGATGAACCAATTAACATAAGCCAGGACTGCACTCTTGTGGTGATAAAGGGTAAACATAGAGAAGGCTGCAGTGGTGGCTTGACCCCAGCTGGTTGGTAAGTCCTCCAACATGTGCTGGCTGACTGCCTTGCAGGGGTTGAGGGAGTCAATCAGAAGGGAAGCAGTGAGAAAAACTTGTTTTATGCAAGCAAAACAATATAATAAATTCATTCACTGCATCCCATCACAGGCAGATGTTTAACCACTTTCAGGAAATCAGGTCCTCGGCACACAAAATGGTTAGTTTGGAAGACAAGTACCCAAATGCTCCACCCCTACTTCTACCTTCTTTTTCTCAGTTTCTGCTGTTAAGCACAATGTCATGTGGTATGAAATATTGATTTGGTCAGTTGGGGTCAGCTGTGCTGGCTGTGTCCTCTCACAACTTTTCCTGCCACTTCACTGGGGAGTCATAGTGGGAAGAAGAAAAGGTCCTGACACTGTAAAAGTGCTGCTCTGCACTGCTGGTGTGCTATCAAGACTGTTTTGGTCAGAAAATCAAAACGGCACTCTACCAGATGCTATGAAGGAAATCACCTCCTTGCCAGCCAGACCCAGGACTGATGCATTGATAAGATCATTTCTGTCTGGCTGAGGGGGGCTGCTGTTGCACAAGGGAGGCCACATCTGAAGTAATATGTCTCTTTCTGGGTCTCAGGACAAGAAGTATGTTCATAAAGGAAAGCAAATCCATCAGAGGATCACTAAGGCAGTTAGACAGATGGAGTACATAACTTGGGAGGAGACACAAAGGGACTGTTTAGGTTAAGGAAGGGAGGTCAAGCAGGAGAGGCTTTAATTCCAGACCAGTGGAGGAGATGGAGCAGACTTTTCTCTGATGTGTACAATAAAAGTGTAGGGACTGCTAGTCAAAATGCAACTTGACAGAGTCCTGAGCAACTATATCTGCCTTTGAAGGTAAACCTGCTTTGACCAGGAGGCTGAAGTAGGTCACTCCTTTCCTTCCAACATAAATTATTCCACAATTCAACAGACTGTTTCATCTCCCTATTATCCACTAAACAAAATTGGAAGAAAATATGTGAATTATTTCTATCTGTGATCAGGTTTTTTGTCTTCGTTATTTTAAAAAGTCTTTCCTCTGAATTATTTAGAATATGAATGTAAATACACAAACTCAGAGTCTCTCACAAACCTTTCTGAACTGTTCCTGATGCTATTGCCATAATGGAAATGGAATTTGCTTCTTACAATTACAAAAAAGCTCAGCAGTTTCATGCAGTTTTCCAGATAGAGTTGCTTTCTATCTTTCCAATATAGAATTAATTACCCAGCCCTGATATCTCTTCAGGGAACATGTTTTTGTTACTGGTTTTCTTCTGTTACATATACTGTTTTTTAAAATGGGGGGGAAAAAAAAAAGAAGGGTTTTTTTAAGCTCATTGAAGGGGAGCTGAGAGAATAAAAGAAAACTTGTCATTTTATCTTTGATGTGAAACCTTTGTGTAAGCAAATATGAATCATTTGGATTTGCTGCCTGCTGAAGTAAAGTACTTGCATGCTGTAATACTGCAGATATACCTTTTTTTAAACTACAGTTTCTCTAAAATTGAGCTTCTCTAAAGGTTTGAACTGGTCAGAAGAAGTGAAGATGTTTTAATATGTCCTTTCCTGAGACACTTTCTAAACGATGACAAATAGTGATAGAATGAAACCTCTATTAGGCGGCGCTTCTTACAGTATGAAGCTGTACTTCAGGGGTACTGCAAAATAGTAATGGAAAAACATTAGTAACTTTATCAGAGAACATAAATTTTCTTTTATATATTAAGAAGTCATTATGAACTAATGCTGTGTTCAAATGACTTTCCATGGTTTCATTATTAACCTTAATTTTTGAGAACTTTATAATTTAACCATTTAAAATCATACTACAAATGCACCTTATCTGTCTAAATGCATGCATGCTAATTTTGTTTTAAAAATTTGAATGCACTTAGTCTAAATGTATTGACAGAGGGTCAGACAGTAGTAGCAGGCTGACAAGATGTTATTCGTCAAAAATCATGTACTGAAGTGGCGATGTTAAGGTCAAATTTGAACAAAGCTTAATTTAAAATAATGGGTTGGACTCATCTGTCAGCCAATTCAGTCTGTGAAATAACTGGTAGTTCAAAAAAACAACCTAGGCAGAAGAGACAATGAGAAAAAAAATCACTGAGAAAAAGTGAAATGTCAAGGCATGAAAATGCAAAGAAAAGTAGTTGTGAGCTCTGCAAGTAACCCAGAGACTGGACTAAATTATAACCTAACTTAAAGTTGTGCTGAGTAATTCAGGTCACTAATTAAGTTAAAACCCAACTACCTCTCACCTGTCCCTTCTTCTAAGGCTTAACTACACTCCTGAACTCTCTACCACCTTCCCCCACAGAGGTGCAGGGAGGTGGAAAATGGAGGTTGGGGTCAGTTCCTCACACATCTATGCTTCTCCCTCCTTCTCAGGGAGAGGGTTCCTCACACCCTTCTCCTGCTCTAGCGTGGCGTTTCTCCTGTGACTTCTGTAATGCAAGTCCTCTCACAAACTGCTCCAGCACGGATCTGTTCCACAGGGTGAGGAACAGGCTGCTCCAGCATGGGTCCCACAGGGTCACACAACTCCTGCCAGCAAACCTGCTCCAGCGTGGTCCTCCTATGGGGTAAACAGCCTATTTCAGACATTCAGCTGTTCCAGTGTGGGGTCCTCCACAGTCCACAAGTGGATCTCTGCTCCATCGTGGATGTTCATGGGCTTCTGGAAGACATCAGGCCACACCACTGTCTTCATCTTGGGCTGCAGAGGAATCTCTGCTCTGACACTTAGAGCACCTTCTCCCCTTCACTGACACTGGTGTTTGGAGAGTTGTTGCTCTCATCTATTATTATTATTGTTTCTTGTTCATTTTTTTTTTCCACCCATCTAACTACATTACCCCAGAGGCACTACCACCATTGCTGATGGACTCAGCCTTGGTCAGTGGCAGTTCTATCTTGGAGTCAGCTAGCACTGGCTCTGTTGACCATGTGGGAAGTTTCTGGAAGATTCTGATAGAAGCCAACTCTGCAGCTCCTGTACTACCAAAACTTGGCCATGCCCCAGTACACCAATGAAATTGTATTTAAAAGTAGTAAAGTGGGTTTTTTTCCATGACTTTTGTAAAATCGTTCTGGAAACTCACTTTGATGGCTTGCAACTTTATTGCCTTATAATCACAACCAGTTTATACCACTTTATATCTTTGTCAATACTATTCTTTTCATGGAAATATGTTTTCTGATGCATAGTTAGATGCATCTGCTTCATGTTTTAAAAAAAATAAATTCTTTTTATGTCCTGTTGTACTGATAGACATAGTCTTCAATATATATTGAATATATATTATATATGTATGATTATTTCTTTTGGTACAACAGGAAAAAGTATATGTTTATGTATACATAATTTGTGTGACTCACAAGGCATCACATGAAGAGGAGAATTGTTTGTGAAATGGATGTGAATGAGGGTAAAACAATTCACAGGTGACTAAGTGATAAGAAGTGTGCTGATTTAGGTCTCCTAAGAAAATGCCCAACACATGACATTATTTGTAAGACAACTATCCTCACCACAGCAACAGCTGTGCATTCTCACTAAATCCTATCCAATCATTCTGCTAATGTCCACACGCAGTCCTGGGTGTGACAAATCTGTAGAAGACGTCCAGTTTTTCATGCCAGTATCAGATGAATGCATTCTTGATTTTACTAGGCAGCTTTTTTTCATTCTATAATCTAACTCCTGTAAGTGAATTTGAGTTCCTCTGAGTTCTTAGCTAAGCATCAACTGTATATTCTTTTGTATGTTTAATATGTTAATTGCCTACTTATGCATTGTATAATTATATAGCTTACCAAATTTTTGGGAGCAAATAAGTGCCTTAATTCATGATTCTCCTGTTTGTTATCAAATACTCAACTTCACACTTTGCCAAGAAAAATGGACTTTTAAAAAATCGGTTAAATTCATCTTACAGGTATTTTTGTCCATATAGTGCTACCTCTTATATACTTTATAAATATGTTATTTAGCATCTGATACACACCATTAAATGAATTGTACTTTAAAGTAGTCAAAACGTATTTATTTTGCTGCACATCAGAATAATTGCATAGTGGGTGCTCCAAAATGTCTTTGACAGTTTCCACTGACTTTGCATTTCATCATGACATTTGCTGTTGCCGGGTTTATCAGCACAGTCTGAAATGAAAATCTGGCTTCCTAGTCAATATAAAAAAGCAGTATCTTGTATGTTGCATTGAAATATATACCTATATTCATTAAAATACAGTTTATCATCTTTGTCCGCATATCTGCTTTGATAAATTTTGCACAAATTATTTTTTTTCTCATAATCAATTTCAAGGGCAATATAAATATTCAAGAATTCATATCACCAATATTAATTTGCTGGGTTTTTATTCACATAATAGGGAGTCTCTCATGCATCTATTATAATCTCACATACCCTCTCAATTTGACAGTGCTAAATGAAATACAGGAAACACATGCTTCTTCCATTCACAGAATTTAGAGTGATAATGAATTATTGCCATCAGTCATAATAAGTGTATTAATTACATAGGAAAAAACAATCCACACGTGAGAAAGTCACAAATATATCCCTCTTTGAATCATCTTGTTAGTGTGTTCAGAATATATGCATTAAAGGATCTGTGTATTTAGTTCTGTGTGATTAAGAATTCTGAGACTTTTATGTGTTTCATTTTCAGCATTGTGGATGTGCCCATATGTAGTAAAGGTTAAGGTTAGACTTTAAACAGAGTAATTGAGGGGAAGAGAAAAGGAAAGGAAAAGGAAAGGGATTGTGCAGCCTAGGGAAAAAAGTCTGTACAGAAGAACAAGGTTTAGTAGAAAATATTCCTCATAGAAAATTTTGTATATCTGTCTATAATGCCTGTCCATGGAAGACTGCTATCATACTACTGATGTGGATTAATTTGCTGGAAGTCTATTTTCTTTCAATAAGGTTATTTTAATAAATATGCAGATAGAAGGCTTATTTTAAAAAAATGGAAAAAAACCCCCAACCAACCAACCAACCAAAAAACCCCCGAAACAATCAAAAATCCAGGCAATTCCAATATTTCTCCTCTGAAGTTAATGGATAGCCTACTTAATGGTTCCTCAACCTTTGTTTCTTACCAGTTTCACAAGGATATCAGTCTCGTGGCATAAACTTCGAGCAAAGCCCAGTATAGATTCCTAACACTCTCATTTTTAAGTCTATTTCTCAAGATAAATGGTGTATGTATTCTCAGAAGGGGTCTAACAGACGGAATTGTATACTAAATTAAATAGTAGGATTTTCTTTCCCTTGATGTTTTTCTCATGTTTTTATCATAAAATCTTTATTGATAATGTAGTAGTCATGATAGCTGCCTAGTTTTCCTTCATTAGCATCCAAACACTGGAGAAGTATCTTTCCATTGTCATTATATGTTTTTTGATGTCACATACCCAGAAGTCTGGCAAAAGAGGATGCACAGACTAGTCATTATAACATAATGAGTTTCTCAGCTAGCATTAGATAATCAAATTGTGTTTTTCAGTAGTCGTCAGAGCTCTGCATGGCTGTTGTTTCAATCAGTAGTGGGGCCCAGTGCTCTTAACGCATTTTCATTGTGCCCATGTATGGCTGAACCCAGAAAGCATATCTGAAAAGAATAATCCCAAAACATGGAAATAGAAAGTGAGACAAGGACATGCATGAAATTAGGTAAGAAAATAGAAGTTCTTTGTCCTGACATACCACTTCTACTTCATTTGGCATGGTAACATAGTACTGTTTCATCGACACACAGACCCAGGTAGGCTTGTATTCATCTCATGGATACACTCCCTAGATCTAGATCACGGTCGACTGATAAATGTGTCTTGGTGGAGTCTGTCTTGGTCCAGGCACAGCCTGCCTGCTTCTCTGGAGAGCTAGAATGAAATGTAGTAGTACTCCAGTGCAAACATATGAGATTGCACTGTCTATGACTTGTTGGATTCTAACATTTCAGACTGTACCTAACTCTTGGACTTCTTAATTTCTTAATTTCTATGCCCCAACATGTATTACAGACATGTTCTTGTACTTTTTAACATGTACATATATTCTTTCTTCAGAATTACTTGTATCATTTTTTTTATTTTGGTGTGCTGCAGAGAGAAAAGATTGTGTATGCTTTAATCTGTCTGTACACAGAAAATTTTCAGGAACTGAATATTGGTGTTTGAATTTAGATGTCAGCAAGAGGGGCTTGTCTATGCTACAGCATATCTATGCATTCATTTATGTACCCACATAAATGTAAATAGACAAGATACTTTGAGAAAATATGGAGATGCTACCTCACAGATTGCTCCTTACAGTAGAAACTAGTTAATAGAATCCTTATTTCAATTGCCATTTATCAGAAGAGCAGTAAGATTAAGAAATGTTCATCCTCGTAGTGTTTATTCTTCATAGAGGAAAATCAAATCATAAATTATTTCTTAGGTCTATGCCCGAAGATATTTAGAGAACGTACCTCCCCTATGTTGACTCTTCAAAAGACGTTCATTCCTGGGCACAGAAAGGACAAGTGACTCTGTCATCATCCAGTCCCTTCAGCCTAAGCTCTATTCAGCCATATGATACCCAGTTGATTTCTTGAAGCTTACATAAAGTTAACCACAATTAATTTACATAAAGTTAACCAAGTTTTCTCATAGTAGTGAGTGTTATAAATTGCTTATACATTCTTAAGTATCTCGATCAGTATGTCCTAACTGAAGGTACTGTTATGTAACAATCCTTGCTTTGAAACCTCAGTACATCAAACTAGGTCAGAACACATTCATAAATGCTGAATCTTCTAATGAGAAGTGTAGTCATTTTATGAGCAGCCTCCATGAGCCTATTAGTAATTTTCTTTACATTCAAACTGCAAACAATTATATTAGCATCGCTCTAGCATCCCTGCAGAGAACCAATTCAAATCAGACCTGTGAGGGGTGTTAGAAGAGAACAATGTTCATACAAAGATATTCTGCTTCTCTGTGTCTGGTGATAAGGAACCATTCTCTATAGCTGGTCATTTGCAGGATATAATTAAGACATAGTTAGGTAACAGAAACTGAAATGCAGTACTAGATGAATGGTTTAACACATTCTGTAGTAGAAAACTAGCATAGCACATCGAATGAAACAGAAATAGTTTCCCTTTGGTACCAAGTGTCTCTGACAGGAATGTGACACACATAGAAGCAAAATCTATAAACAAAGAGAAAAAGAATAAAGAAATAACAACTGCTGCCAGTTTTGGAATAGGATACATCTAGTGATTTATTGAGTGAATCACTGCACTGTACTTCTCAGTATTTACGGTATAAAACCATAGTCCTTGGTGGTTTAAATTTTCACCTTTCATGATTTTTATGTGCCTATGTATCTGACATTGGTTACAAATTGGTGCAGAAATTAATAGCAAGAAATAATAATATGTTTCAGTTTTGCAGTCTTTATATTGTCAAAAATATTCTTGTACAAATTTTGTCATATTAGACAGATGTATGTAGCAGCAGACATTCTTATTCCTATCAGAAAGACTAAGCCACAGATTTCTAGGCCAAGTCCCTGCTTAGCATTTCAGCTGATTTAATGTTTATTTATTAATTAAACAGTATTATTGGGAAAGTACACAGTGTCATGGCTTAGTTGGTTAAAATGCCTGCCTAGTAAAGAGGAGATCCTGGGTTTGAATCCCAGTGATGCCTCCATATCACAATAGCAACTGTGTTTCCAGATTACAAATTCCTCATGAGGGGAAGTGGAGGGATATACACTGATCCCTTCTCTGTGGTGAGCAGTGACAAGACCCAAGGGAATGGCCTGAAGTTTTGTCAAGGAAGGTTTAAGATAGATGTTATAAACAGTTTCTTCACCCAGAGGGTGGTTGGGCACTGGAACTGCCTCTCCAGGGAAATAGTCACAGCACCAAACCTGCCAGAGTTCAAGAAGCATTTAGATTAAACTCTCAGGTACACGGTGTGACTCTTGGGGATGATCCTGTGCAGGACTAAGAGTAGAACTCAGCATATTATGTGATTCTGTGATATAGGTTTGATGGATGAGGACTGAAAACCTGCATCAAACAAAGAAAACTGGCCATTTAATGAAAAATAGAGCAATAATACTTTTTGTTTTCTTTTACTTTTTTTTTTCCTTCTTTCCATATCAGCACTATTTACTAAAACAGTCACCCAGGAAGAAGAGTGCAGTTTTTGCTCCCTGCTCAGCTTACATCTCCCACTACTGAGAATATCGCCAAGCTTTACTTATTGGACTAGCATATGACTTGAGCTACCTTTTCTGTAGCTATTGTACCACTGCACAGCAAGGGATTCAGGGTTTACAGATGGGAGGAAAAAGGTAGAGAGTTGTGATCCTCAGCAGCCTAACGCTGATGTGTTCCCACTGAAAAGATGAACTTGCCTTCAGCCCTTGTTCAGAAGAATGCTTCTGTACTCTACTTGAAACAGGTCTTAGCTAGAAGAGGTGTAGTCAAAACCCTGCCTGGACTGTAAGCCACAAGCTTGTATTTTCCGTTTTTCTTTCTCAAATATTGCATTTGCTGCTGCTCATTCCCAGAAGGAAGCAAAGTACAGAAATCTCAGAGTACACCCTGTTGTACAGGGCTTGCTACTGCAACAGTCAAGCTTAAATATCTTTAGGTGACAGGAGACTTGATGCTGTATCTCTCCCTTCCCCCATGAGTGCTCCCTTACAAAACTGTATAATGCATACACATAGAATATGCTTCACTTTAAAAGTAGGGGATGATGTCAACACTTGTCTTGCACGTTCTGGTATGGACATCTCAGTTCACCATAGGAACCTTTAAATCTGAAGAGAAACCACTTCCCTTTCCTACTGACTTGCTGCCTGGTGGTCTGATAGCTGCAGGCTGTCTGATTCCTGCTTAGGGGGAGAGAGACAGCTCTGAGCAGTGGATTCTGTTTTGTGATTGAAGCAGCTCAGAAACAGAAAGACCTAGCCTAGTTAAACTCAAAAATAATTTTATCTTATTGTTGTACCTGTGAGGAGAAAAATAAAACACAAAAAATACACCAACTTGAAAAAATAATTATTGAACATCACCTGAAGTAGACAGGACATAGAGATAAATAACACTCAGTCCATATGTGCAGGTTTACTTACATGAAAGTTGTTACTATGGAAAGCTCTAATGAACGTAATGAATACTGAAATTAATTAACTATGTTTAGTTTAAAATGTGCATATTTAGCATCACAAACAAGAAGAACGTAATTTGAGAAGACTTCTATGAGTGTGTGAGTACACATGCATGTGTGTGAGAGAGAAAAAGTATACTGATTTGGTTTTAAACAATGGGTTGATTTATTGGCATGACATAATTTTTATGCTACTTGATTCTAGAATTCATAATACAGTCTATCAGAAAAAGATATTGAAGACATAGGAATGGGAAGTCTGATGGAAGAATCTTTTTTGTTGTAATATTTCCTAAGAGCTATACTGTTTATCTGACCTTCTCAGTTCTGGTATCACTAAGTGTATCAATAATCTATAACTCACCATATTTCTGCCTTTTCTATAAACTAAAATATGTATATGTAAGGCAAAAGAGAAAAGAGATAAACAGTCTTACAAATGTGAATTTACGGGTCTACCATCTCTCCTTCAAACTTTATGTCATCTTTTTTGCAAATGAGTTTCATAGCTGTTGTTCTGATGTCTTGATTTGTGCAAGAGGTACCTCTTGGCTCTGTGGCACGTTTCCTTACCAAAAATAACAACACAGTGGAAGGAAAAATTACAGCAAAGTGACATTAAGGACAGCAAAAATGTGCCAGTAGAACAACAAATTTAGTTTGATTGGACTTCTCATGCAGTCTCTATAGGAAATTATGCATCTAATTATCTTTCAAAATAGCTTGTATTATACCACGCAATATTCAATGTAGCTTGAAATTATGTCCTTACCACTGCATCTTAGGTGGATGATTTGCTAGTTGATGTTGCTTGGAGCTAGTGTCTGTTTGGTAATTTTTATTCCACACTTCTCTATCTACAGAGATACATATTGCATGATTTATAATTTTGCAGGGGACTTTTTGAGAAAAAGAGCACCTTTCTCCACAAATCTTTAATTTTCCCAATTTTCCCTTGAAAAAGATAACACCTATAAGGCTGTATATGCATGAATACCATCTAGAGATATATTTTGCTCTATTCCTAAACTGGAGTACCTTATGCTTATCAGTATATCAGTAAATCTTCTCCATGGACACTCCCTTGTCATGGGGGAGAAGCTTGTGTGTCCTTATGAGGTTGTGAGCTACACTGGAGGGGGTTTATGCCTCCGGTAGGGTCTCCCATGCTGGTCAGGTCTCAACTGAAGGGTCAGACAAAGTGTGCCCTCAGGCAGGATGGGCTCATCAGCCACCCGGCAACCATCCTAGGAGAAGGACAACTCTAACTCCAAACCTGGGCAGATGGAGCTCGCTTAGCCCTGTAAGGCCATCCATCTAAGAGAAGGATACTCTAACCAAACCTCCATCCTGAGGATTTCACTGTCACTGTCCAAGCTTGCTAGGCCCTGGCAGATGAACCTCAGGAGTAAAGGGTGGGGCCAGTTCTGCGCACGCTGTGCCTCACCTAAAAAATCCACTGTGCAGGCTTGAGGGATCATCCATGAGAGCACTTGCAGCAAGCATGGGTAAAACCCTCCCAAATCTCCATTCGTGAAGTCTAGCCATGATGATGATATCAGTAAATACACATTCTCCCTTCTGAAAGAAATGCATTATAAAATTCATGCCCTCTCTCTTCTTTTAACTCTTTCTGTCTTTGTAGTGCATGTCTTTTCATCTTTCTGTGAGTTTACTGATATAGAGTTCACATCTAAATACAATTCAAAATTACAGTATAGTATTAAGAACCTCAAATTTTCATGCAAAAATTACTTGATACTGTAAGCTGCTTTGAATTAGTTATGTCATATATAATGACCTGTAACAAAAGGTGGCAATTTATCCTGCATGTTAAAACTAGTACATGTTTATTAACCTTTCACATTGAAGTACACTGTGGTATGTAGTGTTTGGAATGCTCATTGTAGCTGAAAACTAGTAAGAACCTAACCTGGAAGACTTCAAATGGCTTTAGGGAAATGAGAATCTTTTGGCTTGGTCTTAAAATTGGTCCACCTTGAGTGTTCATCTAGTATGCAAAACAACTTTTGCTTTTATTATCATTACATTCTTATATTGCTTAAATTTAAAGTTATCACTGGGATATAGGTGGAAAATATGGCAGGGCGATTGGCACTAGATCATCTTTCAAGTCCCTTCCAACCCAAACCATTATGTGATTCTATGATGTAAGGAACTACCTCAAGGTTTATATTCTATAAAAAGTTTGAAGCAAGACTCATTCAAAATAAGGGCTCATCAGCCCCAATATGTGATTTCAAGGAAATAACCTGAGAAACAAAGTGAAGACTGCTTTTGTAGCCTTGCAATTAGATGACTTACATTACTGAGGTCTTCTTTCATAGATTTTCTGCAAAGACAGAGGTTTTCTCAAAGACATTACAGTTCTCTCTCTATTCCATTTTTAATATCATTTGGCTAAAAAGACATTCATTTTTTGTCTCTATCTCATCTCTATCTCATTTTCTTGCCTTATTTTATGTACTCTTTTTTCACTGAGGAAGAGAAAAAGGTGAAGGTTGCATCTTTCACAAAACACATGATGACCTTGAGGCTAAGACACTGTCCTGGGAACAGAAGTCAGTGGTAAATAACTTCAGGATCTGAAACTCTCTAAATAAATGTCTCTTACGTAATTTCATTGATTCAAATTATAAAGCTGTAAAGTAATAGAAATACTCTCTCAGAGAGCAGCAAGGGTTACAATTTAAACAGTACTCCACAAACAGTGGATTAAAACTGTAGTCAGAGCAAAGGACTCATAGGACAACTCAGACAGAATAAGAAATGAACTAGGTCTGGAATTCATTGACAATGTTCAACCAGGAGCAAACAGGGCCAGAGGAAAGACTGGAGACAAGGTTGCAGGGTGGGGCTGAAGGGATCTACAGTGTAGGGCTAAAGACCATCCAGGAGACAGCACAGACACATAGCTGGAGGCTGACTCTCCTATGTCATCAGTACAACAGGGACTGGGATGAAATGGGGCTTCTGGACCCATGGTGAAGGACCAAGGGAAGTAGCAGCAGAGAGACTGAACAGTGTCACAAAAGCCTACTAGTGCCCTCAGTGCTTTGACTTATGCCTGTCAATCTCTTGCCACATAAAACCTTGGAAAAACTGAAGAGATATTGATTTTCAGTAAAGGATTCCAGGTTTTATGCTTGAAGAGGCTGGAGGCAGTTAGCTAGAGATGAGATGAAATCAAAGCATGGTCATCTGTATCTATCTTGCAGGCCCTAGTGGTTCCCAGTCAGCATACAATTATTGACTTTTCACAGTAGCAGTGTCACACTAAATTGTGGTATGAGAACCCTCTTGTTTCACTTCTGGAGTTTGACATCAAGGCCATTTATTGGACTGTGTAGCAGATCACTTTCTGAAGATCTGTTCTAGGAGGAAAGCATGACCATTTCAAAGACACACACAGATTGTCACACTGAACCAAGAACAGAATAAAGGCACTCAGTATGAAGAACTCTTTTTCACAGTTCACTACAGTAGAGAACATGACTTTTAAAAGCTATAGACTTAAGAGTGAAATATTCTAATTTGATTTGGTATGAACTATACCAGTCTAATAAAGCTCTTTTGCGTTGAGATATTCAACAGTTCAAGAGGAATGCAGTACCTTGTAAAGTTTAGATTTGTGACCATTGTCTTCCCCTGCCATTTATGCAGTTGTAAAATTTCTAGTTTGAAATGGTAAAAGAAAAAGGAGTAAAACTAAGGTTTCCATTCACTTCAACAAAACAGTGTTGCTTTAATTGACAAGTCAAGTGTGTAATATTAGTGACAACAGTAAACTCTTAATACTGCATACTTTGCAGTTGGTTTGAATTGTAAATACTGGAAGTGTTTGGAAAAGCTAAATATATGAAACATGTCTTTAAAATATGTTCTTAGCAACCTATAAAAGTTAAAAAGTTGTCTTTGTGCCCCTATTCAGTTATTTTCTTTTTAATTACTAAGCTCATCTGATTGCATATGGGTTGCAAAAGACTTATGAGTGAAAATGACAGAAAATAAGTTTTTTAACTGCTATTACCTAAAAATTAGGAATTTGGAATAATTTTTTTTCCCCTTCAAATTCTGTACCAAATACAAATTTATTAAATATGCATTTCATTTATCTCTGTTTCATGCCTATGCAGTCAAGAAAAGATATCTAGTATGAAAAAGCTATGGTCAGATAAAATGTCATTGTATTATGTGAAAAAGGACCAAAGTCTGTCTGGAATTAAAAGCTATCAAGTTTTCATAAATGTCAAATGCTCTGTTCAATGTAATCTCTGTTTGCAGTACTGCATTGTTTCTTTTGCTCTCACTGCTCAGTAGATTTCTTTTTAATTCTTAATATGAACCCATTATGTGGTTGTCATTATTAATCTTGGTTATGAGCTACTTCTACAATTAGCCTTTTTTGTTTTGACAGAATGTTTTATACAGTCAAGAATTTTTTGAATATGATTACAGAGTCATTAATAACACCCCGTGAGATTTTTGGCTATAAGTGTAATTTTTAGTAATAAAAATGTTATTTGCTCACATTCTCTCACCACATCTTTATATATGAAGATCTATATATTTAGAACAAGGTCAAATATCTCAGGCTAAAAGTGATACAACTACTGTGGTTATGCCAAACATCAGCAAATACCCAAAGGGTTATATCAACCTTATATAGAAATGAGGGAGACCCTTCCAAGGTTTATAAGAGACTGCATTACCTATCTATAAACTTTTTTCATATCTTGTAGTGTTAGATCTATATACGAGATTTGCCTTGCTATATAATTTTCTAAAAAGTACCTTAAGCCTCTAAGCCTCTGTTCAATCATGACAGGAAGCTGAAATTGAGTACAATGACCTCTGTTATTTTGATTGCTACTAAATGAAATGGAATTTAGCTTGCCTCCTCTTTGTTCTGAAGCAAGGGCTATGTTTTCAGAAGGGTTTAGATCAAGCCATAACTCATTTTAAAATAAGAAGAAAAGAGAATTCCACTGTGCAGCAAACAATGAAAGGGAAGAATGGTAAATTAAATTATCTTTTACTTCTTACTCTATTCATATGCTCATTAACCAAAAACTTATTTTACTAAAAAGCGGGTTGTTCAAAGTCAGCAGCAAGCTAGGCTGAACTCCTAGCCCTCAATAGAATTCTATTTTCAAAGTAATGCAAATATTCACTAATTTCAATATATAACATTTGTAATTGAAAACAGAGAATGAATATATCTGAAGACATAAGAGACTGACCTTCCTGTCACAGCAGCCTTTTCTCTATTCTTTCCTACAGTGTCAAAACTCATTTAAAATAAAATTGACTGGATATATTTTGTTGTTTGTTTGCTTGCTTGTTTGTTTTATTGTGGAAGTAATGCAGCTTTCTTGTACAGTTTAACAATGTTGTTCTAGAATGAACAACAAGACAAATGGGAACAAAGAGTATTATGAAAGAATCTTAATCTCATCCACCATTGATCTCATAAATTCTAGAGATGGTCATTGAAGCTGGAAGTCTGAACTTATTTATAAGAACACATAATCAGCCAAAAATATCTATATACAGTGTAAAGTATTTATAATAATTAGTAAACAGTATAATCTAAAGTACAAAATGCTGTACATTTGCAGTTCCAACAACCGAGTTTTAAGATTTTTAATTTACTTAAGAAATATTGCTTACTTATTCTGCCAGAAACTAAGCAGTAGAGATGTAAAATATCTTTTTTTATCTCCATTTTGGGGCCTCAGGAAAGGCAGTTTTACTCCTTTCTCTTTTTATTGTTACATGCATCCCTAAGGAGTATCTCAGCCTTTAAAAGCTTCAAGACAGAGTTTAACGGAAAGGATGAAGTAAGAAATCACTTCATCATATTGAAAATCTGTATAGTCTAGTTTGAATCTGAAGATGGTGTGTCTAGAATTTCATATGGGACTACAACAAGTTTGGCTTTGCAGTATGGTTCCCTATCAGTGATACTTTTAAAAAGATTATTTTTTAAAAATGAAAACCTTTCGAAATTAGATACCTGAAAGAAAAGTTTTTCTGTCTGCCAAATGTTCCTGCTCTTTACCTTCACAATCAATTTTGAACTGTACCTGAGGAAAACTGTAAGAAAAATAAACCCATGTTGAAGGAAGAAAAGAGAAGAAAATAATTTCTTGAGTGGTCATTTTAGAATTTGACATCTGAAAATATTTTATTTCATGCCTTTAGGAGAGATTTTGACTTATTTATAAAGTCTCTGAATTCTAATTTTGCATTCATTTCACAACCTTGTATTTACTTTTTTACTTGTTTTCATTATCTCTTAGTACTTTGGAAGAAACATTAGCATTAAAAGCAGTACTGGAAAAAAAAAAAACAACAACCAAACCTAAACCAAACATATCCATTTGCTCTTGTAGGTGCTTCAAAGTTCTTCAGAACTAATGATATTTCTTATTTCCTCTCTTCCTGTGTGTATTCTTTTCTAGGCTGAAGAGAGAGGCATTTGTGGCCTAAACACTTGGGCTAACAGCAATTTTAAGAGATCAGTCTATCATAGGCAAACTTCTTTGTACCATGAATAATTCATAAACAGATTAATCCCAAGGTGTTTAAAGAGGCAATTGTCAAAAGTACTTATGCAATTTAGAAGCTCAAGTTTTATCCAGGGAAATATATTTTAGAAATCCAACTTTAGGATATACTTTTTAAATGTGTGATCTAATGCTCTAGTTTGCTTAATTTTTCTAAGAAGCAATAACTCATTTTTTTTCGTTAAAAATGGTGGTTCATCTGCTTCAAAACCTCAAGTTTAAAACAATGGAAACTTCTTTTGCCTTATTTATTGTCTATAATGAAAAGACCAATCTAGAGGTCTAGAAGTGTATATCACATCAAAGCTTAAATAATGCCAGTAGGCAATGCTGAAAATGGATTTAGCATGGTTAAAGGAAGTAATTTACATTGTGTCTCCATTACATAGCCATATTGTAATGAAATTCTGTAGTCTACTAAAAATATGTCTATCAGTGTAATGTCTGCTTAGCATGGAAGTTCAGTTTCCCTTACCCTTAAGACATCGACAGGACAGCACACTCTATGCTTCTTTTAAATAGTCTGATATAAAATTGTAGTGGACAAAACCGAATGCTTAAACAGTTTATAGTGAAAGATGTAAGAGTTTGGTTTATCAGGAAGAAATAATGGAGGGTTATGTCATAGCCCATAAGCAAACTTCTATGATGTAGAAAATAGGCACAACAGTGTCTTCAGTGATGGAGAGACAAGAAATTACTCAATGAACCTCAGGATTCTCTATTTCTGTAGCTGTAAATAGGGCTATATGTCTTTCTAAAAGGACCTCTCATGCCCTTTTGTCTACAGAGAGACAGACCAAGTTAAAGTCCTTTAGTCATTGAACTCTACACGTGACATACTTTATTTATCACTATCCTTGTAAGTGTTCTAAGCAAGCAATAATCAAAATATTCACCACAAATATGCAGGTTTTTTTACCAGTAGTAAACAGAAGATCTCAATGCTGCTATTTAAAAAGCAGGTAAATGAAAGGTCTACCAAAGCTGTGTTCTATAACACTAAAAAGTGAAAAGTATGAAAAAAAATCTAAGCCTAAATTAAAAGTTTTAAATTGAAGATGTATCTTTTGTGTGGCAAGGTTTTTGTAGCAGGGGAGGCTTCCTCTTATGTCCATCAGAACCAGTGTCAGTCGACTCCAAGACAGACCCAATGCTGACTGAGGCCAAACCCATCTGTGACAGTGGAGGCATCTCTGGGGAAAACAGATTTAAGAAGTGGAAAAAGTTTTTGTGAAGGGTCAGTTGCAGCAAGAGAGGGGAGTGAGAATATGCGAGAGGAACAGCTCTGCAGACACCAAGGTGAGGGCAGAGAAAGGTGAAGGAGGTGCCTCAAGGGCTGGAGCAGAGATTCCCCTGCAAGTTGTGGTGAAGACCATAGTGAGGAGGCTGTCCCACTGCAGCAGATGGAGATTAGTGGGGGTGCAGAGATCCACCTGCAGCCTGTGGATGGAGAGAGGACCCCATCCTGGAGTAGATGGATGTGCCCAAAGGAGGCTGTAACCTCACAGGAAATATGTAATTTATTCTCTCCTTGGAGTGAAAATTGTGATAGGTGGTTTCTTTACTCTTGTACAGCTTGTAAATGTCTATGAAATATGACTTTTTATTAAAAATTGCCATGTAGTTGAGAATTTAATATCTGAAGTGTAATATTGATTATAAACAAATCACAGAAAAATTTCATCTGAAAGGATCTTTAGGAGCTCATTTTTCTAACTTCTGTTCAAAACAGAGCTTCATTCAAGTTGTTCAGTCTTGTGAAGTAAATTTTTCAAAATTTCTGAATGTAGATTAACTTATCTGGACAACCCTTTCTCAGTCCTTACCCTCTTAACCAGTTCTTCCATTATATTATTTTTATCTACTAAACTCTAATGAATGTTTTAAATGCAGGCCTGTCCTTTTTTTTTAGGAGAATAGCTTTAATCACTTCTTTATTTGTTTCTGCTCTTTCTTAATGGCCAAAATCATGGCATTTGCTTTCTAACTCATGTGGCAATATGAGTTAATATTGCTGTCAAGTTTCCATGTTTATTCCTAACCTCGGTTTGCTCATCTGTAAAATATCTATAATATAGCAATTTCTACCTTCACAAGGGTGTTGTAAGGTTTAATGAGATAATGATTTGCACAACTCAAGATCTTCAGATAATAGATCACGTGTAAGTGCAAAGTATTAATTATTTTTACTTCTGTCCCATTGAGCATCTCTTAAATTCAAAAGTTATCCACATGAGGATGGTTAGGTTTTTTTTACCAACTTTGATTTTTATTACTTTTGCTCAGCAGTGTACTATAGGTCTCATATATCTCACCTATATTTATTTAGTTTTCTAGTTTTCTCTTTGTCCTTCCCAAATTCATGCCTTATAATAAATTAGAAAAAAAATATGAAGATAAGGCCAAAATTCTCACTATAAATTTACCACATTTAAGCAAAATAACACATTTAGGAGGTAGGAGTGTTTCCATTCAATAAAAATTTTTAAAAAAAAAATTTCTTCCTATTTTAAATGTATAAGGTTTTATTCAGATAAAGGGTCTATGAAAATTAATCTGTCATTATTAATTTGATGGTTTACTACCATACCAAAAGAAAAGAACTAGGTTCCTAACATTGTATGTAGGCATACCTGCTTCCACAACCTTTGGCCATATTTTCTCAAACTCCCTGTATGAGAGATATTTTTCAGTTCCAAGTGTCTAAAAGGCTTGAGAGCTGCATTTTAACCTGACAAAATTTTAGAACCTAAATACAGCAAAATAACTTGAAATTGGAAATATATATTGCTTAGGTTAGAATACAATATGAATGCGTGTGGGCACATTTGAGAGCAGAGCCTTCTGCTATTATCACAGAGGAATAGGTAAGTCTGAAAGACCCAAACGAGGCTGTCTTATTAGTGTTGTTTTTTGGGAGAAGTTCATGGAATAAATTGCCTCAACAATTAAACCTGAGCCTTGATTTGGAGACCTAGAGACAGCCAGGGAACAAAATAAAGACCTGCAGATAATGACCTCTAGGCATCCTATAAATCTGTTCTAGTTTTCCAAAACTATGTTCTAGCCTCCAGAGGAACTGGAAGAGGGACCTCCTCTGCCTCAGCTGACACTGGGAAGAGCCAAGAAGGGAGTAAAATGAGGATGATGGGAATATGACTGCTAGTATGAAGAACTGGATATTAAATAGATAATTTGGGTCTTGTGCCACTCTTTCTCATTAAATGTTTATGAGGTGAAAAGAAGCAAAAGGCATAATAATAATTAAAACGTCATATCAGTGATAGCAATGAAGCTTATCAGAACACCCAAAGGTGTTTTGACTCTGAAGGCTCCTAAAAGCTGTTATGTCTGAAGGTATTGTGGCTTTTTAGTTTCTATTCTTAATGCAGGTGAAGGATGACAGACTCTTCAAAAGCATTGTACAATTTATTTCTGGAAGAAAACTGGGAAAGATTCAGGAATATTCTGAAGGAGAAGGGGCTCAGAAAATAACAGCAGTTTCATATCGAAGTGTTCAGAGTCAGCAGTGTTGGATGGTATCCTGATCTCTAGACAGGGCAGCTGGAAAGGCACTTTCATTCACTTTGTTGAAACTCAACTTGTAGAAGATCAATTGTAAAACTGGGAACAAAGTTGTTTGAATAATATTTTTTTTCCTAAAGTACATTTTATCTTGGCTTTAAATCTTCCCTTCATCTTTTTATTTTTAAAATTATTATAGAATTTTATTTTGAAAACAATACCAAATACACTGCTGCCTAGTACTGAATTAATTAACAACCTGAAACTAAATATAAAGGCATTAAAAAAGAAACAGTTTGCTTTCAAAGTGTCCTTATTTTTGTTACACACTGTAGCTATTAAGAATATTGCTCTTGTGCTTAATTGCTTTGTCTCTCCAACCCAGTCCCTACCCTTGACAGCCAATGTGTTAATTATACTGCATGACACACTGAGTGCTGTTGTCAAATACAGCTGAAGAACTGGTACTTAAAATAATTCAATACTTTAAAAATCTTATTTGTTCCATTAGGAAAATTACCAAGTATCAAACTGCATTACTCCATTTCTTGTGAAGTTACTTATAAAATTTTATATAAAATCATATTCAATGCATTCAATATATGCAAAACTAGTTATAATTGTTAAGGCATATATACCAGTATTCTGCAATGCATAATATTTATGAGCAGAGTTTGTAGAATACAGCACAATTCTTATGGGATTTTTATTCACTCTTTCTTCTTTTTGTAGTTGTTTAAAGGGATTTTTTCGTAATTAAACAGTAAAAAGTGTTTCAATAATTTTCATTGTCTTTCATATCTTCAAAGCAAAACAAGACAAGAGACATTTAGAAAATGGATCTTCTGAAGCAAAGAATAAGCAGTACCACAGTTGAAGACTCATTCACATGTTCACAGCATGAACAAGTCGTAATAGCAAAGGCAGATAATAATCCTTCTCTTAAAATCTATAGCATAAACACATTTTAAAACAACTTTTGAGCTGTTCTTCTGAGCTGCCTGTCAACATTATTATTAGAAAACAAGAAACTCCCCAGCCATCACCAAGTATAGAAATGTCATGAATGCAAATGTGTTTTAAAACATATCTTTGAATATCTTTTGTACTAAAATGTTAAATTTCCAAACACTTACAGGTCTATTTTTGTAGAATAGACCTCTACACAAGGATTTCTTCTTTCTCTCTATTCTGGTTTCCTAAATCTTTGTATCCACAAAAACCCAAACCAATACCAAAAACCCAAACAAACAACCAACAAACAAAAATAACCAAGAAAAAAACCTAAGGCTCTTCACCTACTCATATTTGTCACTTCAAGCACTTTAGAACAGCCTGAATAATTCCACATATTGCCATGCAGCCCAGAATTATGCACTCCTTCAGAAAGATGCTGCCTTTATTTCTAGGTACAGGAATGAGCATCTCATCAATATATAACCAAGGGAGCCAGTAAAACTGGACTCTGATGAAGTGAAATAAACATCACTCTCATGGAAGGAGGTCTTTAATTTATACCTTGCTCCTACCTATGGTTAAACGAAAAGGTTTGCAGCTTAGCACTATAGGAAATAAATTGATTTTGCATGAGGAGACAGAGGACTCTTCTCTGTCTTTGTCATACCATAATCACATAGATTTTTTTTCCTTTTTTTTTTTTTTTTTTATGATTGAAACAACTCTAAGTCAGGATGAGAAAATGGACTTGTTAGTTTTACATTTAATTCTTGTGTCACTGTTTTTAGCTATCTATAAGGTTTACTGTTGTGTTTTCTTCATTCAGATTCAATGAATCTCAACTGAATTGACTTTGTAGCTGCACCCCACTAGTAGACTAAGTGTTCTTTGGGCTATTAAAATGCCTGTTGCCCTGGAGATTTCTGGAAGTGGATATCAAGTCCAAATAGCAGTTGGAAGACACACATGGAAGCTAAATTTGAAGCAAAGGTAGTTGCTGCTTCTCTAAGCTTCTAGTTATATTTACAGTGGAATCTTAAGAGTAGAGATGAAAACAAAATTAAATTATTCCGTTTCCAAGTAGCCTTTCTCTCATTCTCTTGGATATATATTAGGAAAACATGCCTCAGCTGTGAGAGCCTCCACCCTTTCTACAGAGTTCAAGCTCTTTGAGGGTAATCTGGGTTCTCTGGACTTTCAGAGTCCCCTTGGTTTTCCATATCTATCTAATTATTTGCTTAAAACTACTACAGAAGCAGGCAGTGAAAGAAATTTTGGACTATCTCTGAACTAATAAGAATCAGAGGCAACTTCTATTTCACCTGAAATTGTAGACATAGTGGGCTAGATTCTGCTGCTCTTGTATGTATATATATGTGTGTGTGTGTATTTTCTGCAGCATCCCTTGAGTTTCATGTGATATTAAAAACATTTATTTTACAAGTAATGAAGCTTATAAGATGTGAGTAAAAATGCAATCAGTTTTTCTTTTTTTTTTTGTTTTGTTTTCTTGGTTTTTTTTCTTGTTTTGTGTTTTTGGGTTTTTTTTGGTGTGTTTTTTTGTTGCTTTGTTTTTGTTTTGGTTTTGTTTGTTTGTTTTTTGTTTGTGTTTTTTTTTAATAATTTGTAAAAAATCTTGCAGGGGTCCCTTGTAATCTCATTTCTAAATTACACTTTTCACATTTCTGATATTTCAGTTTCTGATATTTCACTGGGGGAACAAACACCAAGACCTTTAAAAGTAAAGTCATAGATTTTGTTAAGTTATTAACTGGTACCAGTTACTTATTTCTGTGTGATGATTCAGTCCAATCCTCTGACCCTGAAAAGTGGCTGTGATTCAACATTCTTTGGTAAGCACTCAAAAGCTTCAGAATATGTACCTGTTTTTCTTTCATGGAGGAATGACTTTCACATTAATCTTAGGAAAAAAAGTGAAGCCTCATTCAGAGAAATCTGTCTTGGTTGATTTAGTATTATTGTGAGCTAAGCTGATATTTATTTACCTGCTTGTACCATTGTACAAGGGAAAACAATTTGATTTTGGGTTTGGTTTGATTTTGTTTGGGCAGGGTCATTTAAATGACTCTTCATGTCAGTGATATAATTTCTAAAAGTTTCATATTGACTTTGATTAATTTTTCTGCTTCCAATTCAATCCTTGCTTTGCTGTAGTTTTAATGTTTGAAGACAATTGTAATAAATCAGATCTATGATACTTTGTAGTCTGTCTTTCTACATTAACAAATGGTCAAGATTATAGTTTTTTCCCTTTCTTTTAGACTATTCAACTGAATTTTGAGGTGAGAAATGCCAGCACTTTGGTAGTCTTCTCTGTGAAGTTTAATAATATACTTAAAATGAGAAGGTTAATTTCAAATGAAATTTTCAGCATATGATGGCAAGGAGTCCTCACCGTGTGAGCTTTCAGAATGGCACATCATTCAAACTGGATTAATTTTTTTCTATCACTCTTTTACGGTAAACCCAAGAGCAATACATAAGATGAAAACATTTAGCACAAAAACAGAGATTTGTGATTATAAAGTAAGAATTATAGTCTATTTCTACTGGATAGAATGTATGCAGAACTATATCCAAGGAATGATGAACTTTTCTTCTAATATTTCTTTCAAGTCAAAGACTTTGGAATTGAACATTGGAGTGCTCTCAAGGTGTAAGCCTTATTACCATAAGGATAGTCTGGAAATTTCCTGTCAAAAGTCTGTTTATGAATTCTGTTCTGGTTTGTAGAAGCCAAAATTTTAATACAAATATCTTTAATTCAATTAGCCTTGTTCTGTGGCCTATCCTACACTTGTGTGACTGGGCTTTCTGCAGTTCGCCTGCTCATGTGAAACTCAGGTTTGTAATTCTCCTGAACTAGAAATTGCAGGTTAAAATAGGTAATCTACAGATGCACCAGAATACTGAATGCTTGGACTTGTCAGTGCTGCTTGATTTTTACAACCAACACTGACTTGGCAAGCCTGGTGGCTGTAACTGTTGAAGTTGACATGACATTTGTCCTCAGCATGAATGAGAAACAGACTTTTTAATGCATGTTATTAGCAAATTGTTCTTCTTAAAATTTTGCCTTTTTAGAAGGCTCTTGTAAGTTGAGATTACTCAATACCCACTAGAAAAAATAAAAATTAGTCAATGCATATTAAAAAAAAAAAAAAAGAAAATAGGCTTCATACATGCAATAGCAATGATATGGTTAATTTTCAAGTTTAATTAAATGGATTAATTTTAAGAAAAAAGTATCTCTTCATGACATGTGTCCTGTATTTTATTCAAAATTAATTACATTTTTGATTGATATCTTTATAGTCAAACATAAATACTTTTATAATAAGAATATTTTTACTTTTAAAGAAGCCAAGCTTTTTTATTGTAGATATAGTTGTTAAAGTGTTGATAATTTTACATTTTTACAATTACTGTAGATGGTTATTTTCAATAGATCTAGCATTATAAGATGATGTTAACAAATATCAGCATTTGTATCCATTCTGATAATCTTTCTTACTTTTTCTTTCATCTTCCTGCCTGATACAAAGCTACTTCACTGTGGATGCTTTGGTTTATGTTCTATTCTCAGCCTTAGACTGAATAATTTTATTAAAATCATTATATTGTCTGTTGAAATGCAACATGATTTTATTAAATAATTAATTAAATAATTAATTTTAAGATAACATTTTACCCAAAAGTTTGATGCAACCTTCCATAAAACTTAAGTAAAATATAGTGACATTAAGTAATGAAGGGGAAAATGTCATGTAACTTCTTGACAAAGAAAAGCAGCAACATACATCACAGAAAGAACGGATGTTAAAAAAAAGATTGGTGGCCTTTTGTCTATGTAAAGAGAGAGTAAGCGAATCAGGCTTAAATTGCATACCTACAATATTATTTAAAAATCTATTTTTTAATCTTTCATCAAGAAAAGACTATCATAGGGAAAGAGTTTCAGCTTTTTTGGCTGCACAAGTATGGAAATGGTCCTTGGATATAGCAACATACAACAGTGAACATCGAATGAACATGTTGAGGAATTTGAGATATGGATACCATCAGCATGATTTTCCTTACATCTTAATCTTACTTGAAATCTCTCCATTGGTCTTTGTACAGTGTGTGTTTGTTCATATGTGTGTGTTTTTGCATATTTGAGTGAGCATGCACACATACAAAGGGTATGCATATGTTTATCCTTCATGCTTCCACAAATAGAAAATCAGAAAATGGATTTGCTGTGAGTTGCAGCTCAACGCCAGTAATTCCACTATCTTGTAAGAAGTTGGTCCTCCTCTGTCCTTTGCTACATTAAAAACCTGCTTGGAATTAATACATTTTACTGGTTTATCTATTTTTTTCAATTAAATTTTGTAGCTTATTTTCATAACATTTTTGATAATTGCTACTATTTGGCGCATAATTTGACTAGCTCACTAAAAATGTGGAAGGTTAATTCTTTGCTAGTTGCAAAGATTTGAAGATCTACAATATTATATTTTTATAGAATAAGTAACATTGTAGAGAGGGATTTTGAATTAATTAATTGGTTATTAACTAATCAGTGTGGTTGACTAAAGGATACTTATATTGACATATCTAGATGAAAATGTATTCTTGAATGTCCAATGTAAGGAACAATGAGCTATGACCAAACCTTTATCCTGATTCAATATTCAGCATATCAAGAACAAGAAAGAGATCTTCGAATTTTCCAATTGCCAAACTGTTTTTTACTGTATTGTTACTAAAAATCAAGGATTCTGGTTTTATCAGTCTTGGGGTCATTGCAGCAGAAAAAAACATTGGATAAACTAATTATCTTTTTTAAAAACTACACAAATACTTATAAGTGATTTAAGATAGGTTTTGCATGATTTCAATTTACATTGTAACCTTTCAATTGCAGATCTATCTAAAGGGTAAAAGAGCATAATTTTGATTTTTACATTATCCAAGGGCAAGGTTAAAGTGCTTTTGATTCTAAATAAGATTAAATTATTTTCATTACAAGTGTTAGAAACAAACTAGTGATTAATGAAATATAACTAGTTCAAGATCAAGTATCTGCCAGTAAAAATATTTTTCAAATATTTAGATTTCTTTAGAGACATAGATTGCATTCAATCTGTATCAGTACAGTCTGGGTGATGAATGGGTTGAGAGCAGACTTGCAGAGAAGGAGTTGAAGATGCTTCTCGATGAATCAAACTGCATGATTCAGAAATTTGTACCCCTTAGAGTGGTGAAACACTGGAATAAGTAGTCCAGAGAGCTGGTAGATGCCTCACCCCTGTAAACATTCAAGGTCAGGTTGGACAGGGCTTTGAGCAACCTGGTCCAGTTGAAGATGTCCCTGCTCATTGGACTTTAAATTGGACTTTAAAGGTCCCTTCCAACTCAAATCAATTCTATGATCGTGGACTTCATAACAAGTGTGGTCAGCAGGCTAAAGGAGAAGACTGTCCCTCTACTCTGTTCTTGTAATACCTCACAGGGAGTACTACCCTGGAGTACTCCCAACTCTGGGGACCTCAGCACAAGACAGACATGGGCCTATTAAAACAGATTGGGAGTTTGTCATGAGCATCATCCGGGGGCTGCAACACCTCTTCCATTAGGAAAGGTTGAGAGAGTTATTTAGCCTGGGAAAGGGAAGACTTCAGGGGCTTTTGACTGTGGTTTTTCAATACTTCAAGAGGGCATATAAGAATGGTAGAGACAGAGTTTTTCAGGGATTTGCAGGGATTTGATGAGGGATAGTATTCTTAAACTGAAAAAAGTAGGTTTATAATACATATAAGGAATAAATCTTTTATGATGAAGGTGATGAGACACTAGAAAAGGTTGCTCACAAAATTTGTGGATGCCCCATCCCTGGAAGTGTTCAAGACCAGATTGGATGGAGCCAGTGTAGTGAAAGATGTCCCTGCTCACCACAGAGGAATTGGACTAGATCTTTTAAGGTTCTTTCCAAACAAAATTGTTCTATGATTCTATGATGCTATCAGTAACTAGGTGATTTATCAATTATTAGATTGTCTCTTCCATTCACCTTTTTCTTTCTCTTGCAATTGCATTTTAATTTCAAATGCTTAGAGTTTAAACAAAAATTTTCTACTGCATGTGCTGAACATATTTTATCTGTGATACAATCTCTTTTTTCCCGTGTGAATGTAGTCCCTATAAAACTATGTAAAATAATTCAGAACATCGTACACACTTTGCAGAGAAAGAAATGACTGTACAAGCTTTTAAGCAATAGATAATCAAGTTCACTTTGTGCTGAATAATATTTTGCGTGCAGAGACCTTGCCAAGGAGCACTCAAACTTTGTTAGAGAAAAATGCAACATTGTTCATAGTAGTAATCACTACATATCCTAGTATCTGTGACAGCAAACAAATTTGCACAATTCTGAATGCAAGACAAAGAGGAAAGGAATGAAGATTAATCCTTATTGAACTGAAATAAATTCTGATAAAGACAAATTTAAGTGTTTCTAAAGAGTATTTATGCAGAAAAGATGTCTGCAATTATAGCCAAACTGAATGAAATTAACTCTACTATTCTTTCCAAGATAAATTTTTACAGGGATGTGGAACAGAATGAAGCTGCTGCAATCCAAATGGAAATGGTCAGTGACCTGCTACATCACTTAGATACACAAAAGTCTGGCTTGGTTCCAGGCAAGGGTACTGAGGGTGCTGGTGGGAAAGCTAGCCAAGCCCCATTCAATCTTTTACTGGCAGTCCTGGCTAATCAGGGAGGTCCAAAGTGACTGGAGGTGAGCGAGTCCAATCTACAAGAACAACCAGAAGGAGGATCCAGGGACCTACAGGCCTGTCAGACTCACCTTGGTATCAGGGAAGGTTATGAAACAGATCATCTTTAATGACACCAAACAGCACATGCAGGACAAGCCGGGGATCAAGTTTGGATAGATTTCATATTAGGAAAAAATTCTTAACTGAAAGAGTGGTCGAGCATAGAGATAGGCTGCCCAGGAAGGTGATGGACTAGCCATCCCTGGAAATGTTTAAGAAATGTCTAGATGTGATACTTGAGAACATGGTTTAGTGGTGAAGGTGGCAATGTTAGATTAATGGTTGGACTCAATGATCTTTGAGGTTTTTGCCAACCTTAACAATTCTGTGATTCTATAGCCAGATTATCAATCTTACATTTTGGCATCTGTACTTTAGATAACCTTTACAGATGCAAAACAAAAATTATTTTCCTCTCAAAAACATTGATAGTAGAGTGTTGAGGCACAAAATATTTATATTAAAGAATAATAAAAAAAAAAACGGATAAGAAAATAAATGTAACAGGACCACAAAAAGATATGGCCAGAACAACTCAGAAAGTGTTAACAACTTAAGCTTCAAGAAGGAGACTGGAAGGTGTGCACATAGAGACTTACATGAATACTATTTAAATGAGAATAAGCTTACCCAGAATGGCAGATAAGCCCAGTGGGAGTGATGATCTAAGAAAATATTTGTTTCTGCCAAATGTTCCTGATGCTGTTTTGCTGTCTGTCAATAATCTCTAGAAATTCTTCATCATATATGAATATAAACTCCACTTTCGATTTTTTTTCTGATTGTGAGAGCAAGAGGTGAACAAGAAAGGTTATACAGAATTTTATACTAGAAGGTATCACCAAAATGTCTGTTTCCACTTTCATATTATGGGCTCTTATCTTCATCCCACCTCTTGATATTGATGAGTAAGATTTAATGTCAGTCCTCTGGTAAGGTTGTAGGAGACAGCTTATAAAGAGAAAATCTAAAGATAAAAACAAACAAACAAACAAAACCAAACCAACCATAAATTTCTGTCCATGTTTTCTTCATAGCTAAGAAGCAGGAGAGTATGAACGAACTTTTTGCAGGTGATCGGGAAATTAGTGTATTTGGCTGGATGGGAATTTTGATGCCACCCTTCTTCTCACCAGCTTTAGAGTAATCTGTATCCAACAGGATGACCAGGATCACTTCCCAAAACCAAGTCCACAGGAAACAGTATTATCACTTCAGTAAAAGAGCTACAGAGTAGTCAGATATGAAGCTTCTTTAGAAAACAGAGTGAAATGTTGAAAGATCTTGCTAAATGGTTTCACCATTAAAATACCTCTTGGATGGCTACATGGAGTTAAGATAATGTGGCAGTAAGTTTCTGCCTTAGTTGTGTCACTGCATCTTCCTGGACGCCTGCATCACTTACTCTGTTTTGATTTCCCCAGCAATAAAGCAGAGACTGTGTGATTTCAAGACAGTGGAATATCTTAGTTCCATGATAAACACAATAGGAGGACTCAACCCAGGAACTTCTAGAAGACAGTTTCTGTTGTGATTCTTGGGGTGTTTTGCAGAGGGCCAGGAGTTGAACTGGATCATCCTGATGGGTCCCTTGCATATGCAGCATGTTCTATGATTCTGTGAGTCTATGCCTATTCAAGGCATGGACAAAAATTCTGAGAATATAAAGAAAAACTGATCTCAGTCAGTCCTTTTAACAACTTAATCATGTTTATTCTTTTTATAAATTCCTCACCCAGTTGATATTTAAGTGAATCTGACAAAAGAATATCTGATTTATTGGAATGAGAGTCTGTTACCCAGATAGTAAAATGGTAGGAAGGATGCCAGACTGTCTTTAACTATGGCTGATATTTCATACACTAAGAATGATGTCTCTCAGTGATCATTTATGTGGAAAAATTATATACACATAGCTCTTGGTTTCCAGGAGTTTGGCATGGTTAACCCCTAGCAACCTGGATTTTACTTTCAGAAAGGTTTTGTTTGGTTGGTTTGGTTTGTTTGTTTGTTTGTTTGTTGTTGTTTTGTTTTGTGTTTTTGGTTTGTTTTATGTTTTTGGTTTTTTGGTGTGGGTTTTTTTGTGGTTCTTTTTTTTTTTTGGCTTTAATATTTTAAAAATATTTTGAAATGGATTTCTCTTGCAAATCTATGTAAGATAGCCAAAGATTACTTAAATTGCCTTAATACATTAACCATGGAGTTATGGAAAATTCAATAATCTTAGGGAGTAACAGACTCTAAATATTTTTTCTCTTTTGAAAATAATCTAACTCTACTGAAATATTTCTATAAATATCACTTGTCTATCAGAATATGCTTCAAGAGAAAATGATTCACAAATACTGTTCTCACCAGGAAATTTTAACTTATTTGGCTTACAATTTCTGTATACTATCTTTCATTTATATTTTTTAAACCAGTAGAGAAAAATCCCAAGATTCCTCTCTCTCCTCGTTCCTGATTATTTTCAGTCTCTCTCTGCTTTGTAGCATTTCACAGAAACAACCAGATGTTGGCTTCAAGGCATCAGCTGTTCTCCTTTGGGTTTATGTTCAGGATGACTGATGTTCAGTTTGTTCAACAGTGTTGTGGGTCTTTTTCAGATGACATGGAGGACTTTCTCCTCAGTTCTGTAGACAATATCATTCTGTGCAGTTTTGAGGCATGAACAAATTCTGTGGGGAAAAAATGTCCAATTTAGAAATTGCGGGAACATAATCTATTAATTTCATAGTGATCAGAAGACTATGATTCAGGTAAAAATGGAAATTCAGGTTCAAATGAATAAACCTACATAAGAAATTTGATGTATTCCCTACTGTCTGTGATGATATCCTGACCCTGTGTTTTTGAGATTTCCTTACTTGTTTATTTCAATAATTTGGCCAAAGTCATACAAGCTATATGTTAATAACAAAAATTACTTTCCTTTATATGTTCCAGTTCCTCAAAACCATGGTGATCTGACATTTCATGGCATCCAGTCAAAATCCCTTCAGCACATATTCCCTATACTCTCTCAGTGCCTATGTAATATTTTCTGTCTCACTTGAACCCTTCCAGAGTCTTTGTGTCATCCTCCCCAATGCCCATCATATAATCAAAAATCCTTAAAAAAAAACCCTTCTCATAATCACAAGAAAAGCAACCTGTTCCCTTTATCAGTGTTGCATGAAGGTGGTCTAGAGCCTGTCCATTATATTGTTTCTGTGCAATTTTCCTCACCCTGTTCAGTTTACCTCCTGGTACGAAGGAGAAAAGCAGGGCAGTAAGTTCAGATGGCCCTGTTTAGTTAGTTGGATTGCTGAACACAGAGATAGTCTTAGCCTAGGCCATCATTTTTAGTGTGATCTGACCTCAACAGATGCAGCAGGATGGAGAGAAGCAGAAGAGATGAAAGAAGAGCTGAATGTTATTTTTACATAGTTCCTAATTTTTTTTCATTTTCTCCCTGCCCCCTTCCCCCATATTTCTCACTACTACAGCAAAAAGAACAGTGACAAATGTAGAGTCTGCCTTGTCTGCCCCCACCTTGACAGCCATTGGTGACAATACAGTGTGTTTTCTACTTATCCTTTGTTCTGATCAGTAAGATAGAATTGATTTCTACCTTATGCATATTTTCTTTATGTAGCAACAAACAGACATGGACATCAGTAAAATTCCCTAATTTATCCTACCAGAAGTGAGCTCAGACATCTTTTTTCACCCCATCATGTTTGTAGTGATCTCCTCCAATGAGACCACCACAAGTTAATGGCCATTTTGACTCATCAAGAGTTGTTTCTGTGGGTAAAGTATATGAAACACAGACATGTTCCTACCCAGTGACCTAGGCACAACTTGATATCAGCAGGGTAGGGATAGAGGGACACTCAACCACTGTGAATTGCTCAGCCTGACTAATAAAGCTAACTTGCATAATTTGTAATTTGACAAATTAATTTATGCCACAGTACCTACTCAGTATGATTTTGGCAAAGTGATAATTATGCTGCTTCCCCATAGCAGCATATTAGTTCCTGTTTACACCGTGATGACCTTTGACAACTCTTTGCCCCAAAGTGGCCCTGTGAAATTAGTGATGTTCCACACACATGCTCTTGGAATTTGTTCATGGCTGATCTCTGTTGTTAAATTCTGTGCTACTGCACAGCCTACCCAGACATACAAAGACATTTGACACTATTTGAGAGCCCCTGGCCAACTTTAAATTCAGATCAGTTCTGTTAATCAAATGCAGATTTTCTCTTTCAGATTGGTGGAAGATCTATATATCTATTTCTACAGTTTTCAGTTATAAGAACAGTGTCAAAATAAAATAAAGGTTGATAATTAACATAACACTAATTATTTGATTAATATGAGGTTGAAAATTAAACATACGTAAAAATTTTAAAAAATCAAAAGATATCCTTATGAAATAGGTAGAAGAACGATATTAAAAAAGGATTTGCATTGACTTTCAGTGGTGAAGTGTTTTTTAGAATACTTATCTTTCATGGATAGATAATGTTTGCTTTGATTGCCTATTAGATAAAGATTCCCAGCTCTAAACATTGCAAGTTTGAAAGTTTTGTGTCTTATGTGCTAAATAATTGCAGTAGAGAAGTCATTAGTCATATGGTTTACATAATTATTCACACAACTTTCAAAATGAAGCATCCTAGAAACATTTAGTGTATTGTAACACCTGATTTAGTGTTAGATCAACAAAATTCATAAAGAAATGCTTCAGTGGATTTATGATTATATATATTTTGCTTGAGGCAAATCTGACACCCTGCATATTCATAGTGCAGTCATCTCTTCTCTTTCCTCAAACAATTAACTTAAGATACATGCTCCTAGCACACATTGAAGGAGAATTGTCATAGGTTTTTATTTTCATTGCTTTAATTTGTTTTTATTGTAGCCTGCAAATACTTAACTGTCAGGTTTATACTCGCACCTGACACAGCCCACTTTGTAGTCAATTTGCTGGATATTTTTGATTTTCTAATATAAAACTCTTCATGAAATGTTTTTCACCCTTGATTAAGCACTTTCTGTGTAGAAATAAAATGAAATGAGGAAAAAGAATTTCTGGCAATTATACAATGGGGACCTAAACAGACTTCAATGTGAATAGGGAATGAAGAATAATGCCCTGAAATGCAAAAGCTGTGATTATTCTAGATACTTACCTGCTACTGAGCTGTCAGGAGGAATTAAGATGAATTTCTGTTGATACTAGTAGAGAAGAGACTGAAATACTTGAACTACCATAACTAAAGAAATTATTGGCTTATACAAAAAATGTCAGACAACATATATCATGATACAAGACCTTACATTGTTTCTATCTTAATTTTTAGACATATATCTTACAAAAATAGTAATTAAAAGAGTTTTGAAGTGTCATTTTCTTCACATAGCTAATATTCTAAAAAGCACCAGGGAATTTATACCTGTGTAAGTATTCTTGAGCATATCTCGTTCAAATAGAAGCAAAACTGCAACAGAAAATAATGACCTTCCCAACAAGTTTTATGAATAAAAAATAGACCATCTTCCCTATATCTTCCATATGTAGTCATCACTAAATTCTGTCTAATGAGTTTGGAGATGTTGTCACAGAAAGTATCTTAAATATGAGAATGTGTGGAAAAAGTTGAAAGGGTGTGGTTAGTTAAGTCATCTTCTAACATTTAATTATGGAAAAATCTCTTTGTCTGACAGATGATTTTACGCACAGTTATAACTATTCTGAATATAAGGTGGAGAAATTCAAAATGAAAACAGTCCTTATTATAAAAAGTTTAACAAATACCTCTCAATGAAGTACTGTGTCTTCTTCCTGATCTTTGGTTATGTGTCAGACTACCAAGTGAAATCCTCAGGATGGAGGCCTTGACTTAGGGAAGTTAAGATCTGAGCCAAAACCAATTTAAATCAACAGTGAGAATCCTATTGTCTTCAGTGAGATCAAGCCTTTGGAGAATAGTCTAAAGGACTCCAGTTCCAGCCAACTTACCCACAGCTCCCCAGGCTGGAGCTGTTGTTTTCCTGCAGAATCATCTAGCTGGCACTCACAAGCCAGTTGGCACTGGCATTGTCAGACAGGGTAATTTTGTCAGTTTTCTCAAATAGAGTGTAAAACCAAATGTACCAAAACCTGCCTCATTGCTTGCTGTCTGTTTATGCCTCAGGTTGGAAACTCTTTTCAAGTATCTAAAGCCTTTAGATGGACCTTACTGTATTTTGTGTTTGTTCTGGTCATCTCAAACTGATTAATGCTTAGACATAATGACTTACTAGCATTCCTGGAAAAAAATATGCTAGCCACAGCTGAAATATGTGGTAACACAACCTGGGGTTTTTTTGTGAACATTCCTGGAATCAGAACACGATTAGTATTTCTGCCTTTATAAAACATGTAATTAAATAGCAACGATCTTAATTTTATAGCTGTTCTGATGAGACGGAGGAAAATTTCCCTAAATCTGACATTAAAAGGCTATTGTTGTGTGACTGGAAAAAAGTGGGTTGCTTTGTAGATATTGCAAATTACCCTGTACAAACAGCTATCTCAAACTGTATAGTATGATAGCAAGACAAAAGTATAAATCTTCTTTCTAAAAGGCTTTAAGGTCTTTAAGCATTTAAAACTTAAAGTTTGACTTTGCTATATCCTGCAGCTCCTTCTGTTTATACACTGATTTTTATTATAATAAAATAGAGTTAAAAGGAAAGCTAAAAGCTAATTTTGAATCCAAATGAAAAGGGAGTAAACATAGTGACAGATATGACAAGAGCAATAGCTATTTTCAGAATTCATAATTTAAAATATGTTGATTGTAAATATTTTAGTAGAAGCAGTAAGGCTCCATTATAAAACAATGTACAAAAAATGTATGTCATACAAATCCTTACAAATTTTCAGACAACCCAAATATGCCACTCATTTGCAACATAAAAAGTAAAAATGAGGAAAGATAACTGTATTGTAGTTAACCAGTATTCAGCAAGGGTGTAGGTAGATGTAGGTATAAGAGAAACAAACTGTAAAATAAAGCTGTAAAAATCCTGGAATGAAGAAAATTACATACAGGTCAATGAACTGAATAAAGCTGTCTTCAGTGTTTACTTCCACAATGTTTACATTTTAGGCTTTTTCTTGCTGTTCAATGGTTTTATACATTTGGTTGAACTATGGTACTGCCGCTGTAATGCTTATGTGCTGTAAAAGATCTAAAAAAAAATCTGGCCGTGTACACATATTCTGTGTTTAATAGCACTTAGCCGCAGTTCACATGCAATAGAACATATATTCTACCTTTTTTCTTGTCTTCAAATAAAAAACAGTTGTGGCACATCATATATCTAGGTGTTTTATCTATTGACAAATGTTGATTTTTGCTGGACACTGTTTATATAACCACTTGCATAAAGCCATGAGCCTCAATCCAGCATATGCAGGGTCTTGCTGCAAGTGGCTAGGCCTTAAATACTGCTTGTCTGAAAACCTGTGACATGGAGAACAATATTTGAACTATTTCTTATTAGTCTTTGGGTTACAGCAATTGCGAACTGTATATGCTTCATCTCTGTTTATACATCTTGCAGAGATATTCAGCTGCAACATTTTCATCCGTGGTTAATGAGCTGAAGGGCAGCCTGCTAGCTGTCAGATTCCTCTTTTCTCTCCAAAGGCATTGTACTGAATTTCTCATTTTCATTTCTTATTTGTAAAAACAAGTACTAACACTGTTGGAACTATGAGTGATGAAGGTGAAACTTGGATTACCTTTTCAATTGTGTGCAATATGTGAGAAGTTAATTTTCTTTTTTGTGTGCCTGTTTCCATTTCCCACCTTTGACTTGTCTATGTGGGGTTCTAAGCTACTAGAATTGTACTATTTGTATATGCTATCTGTACATATAGAATCATAGAATGGTTTGAGTTGCGAGGGACCTTAAAGATAATTTTGTTCCATCCCACTGCTATGGACAGGGACACCTCACACTAGAACAGGTTGATCAAAGCCCCATCCAACCTGGACTTAAGCATTGTCAGGAATGGGGCATCCACAACTTCTCCAGGCAACCTGTTCCAGTGCCTCACCACCCTTACAGTAAAGAATGTCTTCTGTATATATAACTAGCATTTAGGTAAATTAATTTAAATCTCTGAACAAACTGGAATTGGCAGCATGATTAACTAATAATGAGAAAACAATATTGTAAGAGAAAGAAAGGTTAAATATGGAAACACTTTGAAAATCTCTTATCAACAAGATTACTTCTTTGGATGTGAAAACTGCCTCAAAGAACTTTCTAAGTACTTCTCTTCAGTTTTGGCAGTCATAAAACTTTTTTTTTTTTTTTTTCTGACAGTTAAAAAAAAATGTTTTAAAACAGAAACAATAGAAACATGGTGCAAAACTGAGAGAAAACAAAAAAAGAAGAGTGAATGGATTGTGGTCAGTCCTTGAGTGTTAACTATTACTTTGAATAGAACTTCATGAAAAGTATTTCAGATAATTATTCTAACGCTAAAATACTCAATACAAAGATGTAAAATTTAAGGCATGAAATGGCTAAATTCCAAGAGTAAGCATAGGTATTTAAATTCTGTAGTAACTGACCAGTTCTAGACTCACAAATAAAAATGGACTAGATGAGAGTAATTACAGTCTAGCGCTGGTGTAGCTATATCTTCATTCCAAAGCTATAGATCTGTTAAATAAAGTTTAAAGAAGTAGTGCTGAGTAATTTTCTCACATAATGAATTATGCAGTTAGGTATATTAGTTATAATAACCAGAATTAAAAAAAAAAAAACAGAACAATTAAATTACTAAATTTTAAAACTTAACTTTAAACGAGTCTGTCTCAGTAAACTGCTCCAGCCATTGCTTGTCTTCATAAAGCATTCAGCAAGTATTTCTAAAAATGGGGGGGGGAAAAAAATACAAAAGGTGGAGGCATTTGAGGTTGAATCATATCAGATAAAAACTCAATACTTTCGATTTTCTGGTAATCTCAGAGGGAATCTTGTTGGGTAAATTCCAAACGCATATGCTGAAATAATTTACTTATAGCCCCTATAAGCACGTATGTGCTAAAATGCTACAGCATTCTTAAATTAATGTCACTAATAATGTTTATGTAAATATTTTATCTGTTATTAGCATAGACTTTTAACACAGAGCTTTAGAGACCTAAGACCCAGCTGGTTTTTCACCTGTTTTCAGTAATGTCAAATGCCAGCAAAATATTATAATGTCCATGCTATAGCTTCACCTTCCATTTTGAACTAGAATTGAATATTAGATGTGGAGAAATGGTGAACTGATTATGGTGACCAACACTAAGATGGAGCAAGCCCCACACAGTGTGAGCAAGGTTTGAGTAACCAGATCCTGCCCCAGGCCATCCTTCTGCCAGGCCTATTTCTTGCTCTTATGTACAATCTTACAGGATATCCTCCCTTCCAGACTTCAATGACACATAGGGACTTCGACCCCAGTTCTGAGTGGCATGCTGTGTCTCCTTAGTTGGAGTCTGAGGCCCTGTGCCACTTCCTCATTGGATCTCAGAGAAGCCCCATAAGCATCCCTCTAGAAGTAGGTGTGCACACCCAAGGGCATCCATCTGGAGACAGGACATCTGTATTTCCAGTGTGCAACCCACCCACTTATCCACTGACAGCCCCTTCTCAGCATACAATGCACAAAATCTCCCACTTTGAAATGTTAAGAAATCAATTTCCTGCATTCAGTCACTGACTTCTGCAAGTTCAGTGACTGAGATAATTCCTAGATTTACACTGGGAGTGGCCTGCTTGAAAAATAACTGTGGAGGAACTAGTTGAGTTTTGATTTTTTTTAAAGAGATGCTACTCAGCCATGATTCTCTTTGTCCATGTGATTTATTTTGTAGTTGGGCTGGTGTTCTGTTTCTGGAAATGAGTGTAAGCCCACACTAACTTTCCTATTTTGACAGCTTTTTGAGATTTTTTTTTTGTTCTGTTGACTCTGCATTCTATATAAAGGTGAATTTTATGCCATGCCAATGGGCTCCAAGTCCAGTAGAGTATTTAGTCACTCCAGTAACTCTAATTATATAAGTGCCTGCACTGGAATCCATACCAATCCTCACATGCTTAAATTATCCCCCTACTTAAGTGCTTTCTTGGATTTTGGCCCAAAACATTGTCATTACAAAACATGTTTCTTTGTATTTCAGAGAAGTGTAACTATAAAGGTGTATTCTGGAAAACTTTCACATCTCAGATGCGTGCTTATTTTATAAGGTCAGGTTGAGTCAGTGGATCACATTAATAAAAATTATAAACAAACAATGTGCAATTTAATATGTCTATTGATTCCCTTTAAGTAATTTGCAAAGCCTGTTCTCATTACAAGTGTGGACATATTCAAGTAATATTTTTTCTACATACTCCTGTATGAATTTAGATTAATTATAATGGAATTTTACGCAGATTTCATTTAGACCTGAAGAGAATGATACAGTTTAGTGTTACTGCCATTTTTGTGAGCCCAAGGAAGAACTGCTCCTTGGCTGAAAGACAGAGTTACAAATTCACATCTTAGAAGTAAATATCTAAAAATAAACAGAATCTGTAACAATCAAAAGCTATCACGACTACTAGAACAGAAAAAAAGTGTACATGATATGATATTTGCTGCAAGAGCTTGTCTTTTTCATCTTTGTATTGTATGTAATATTTCATATTTGTTCAAATTACATTGACTGAGGATTTTAAGATTGTCTTTGCAAGAAAAAGTTCTAAAGACCTGAAGCCTTTCCAAATCATTTTAAAAATGCTAACCCAAGGACTGGGGTTGTCATAAATGTCGCACTGTCACCTTCCTATTCCCATTTAATCTCTCTCACATTATACATTAACATCTTACAATGTTACAGGGGTTTTTTTAATACATTAGGTCTTTGTAGGTAAGTCTGAACTGCATTTTAATCCTTAGCTTCAAGTGTTGCCTACATTTTAGTTTAGGTATTTAATTGTGGAATAGTTTGCTCAAACAATCATTTTACAAAGTCATGTAATTTTATGACTTGCATGTCTACATCAATACTATTACTTTTTTAGCCTTATTTCCAAGGGTAGATTTTGATAATAACTATAATTATTAAACATCTTTAGATGTTTAATTAAACAGAACATCTTTAGACCAAGGATATATCTCTTTATATCTGACTAAAAAGTTTCTGTTCTGCAGCCATAATTACTTGTGTCTCAGCTAATTTTAATTTCAGTAAATCTAAGGACCTCTTATTTTGATAACATCAATGTGTTTTTCAGAATATTTTATGATACTAAGCTCCCTAAAAGTACAGAAATGTATTTCTACTGGAAAGCTCCTTGTTCATGATAGGGAGGTTGGAACTAAGATTTCTTTCAACCCTAATCATTCTGTGATTCTATGATGTTTTTGTGTGTTAACATGCTTTCTCTGTGTGCTTGTCATCATGCCATAAGTGTCTTTTTTTTTATATTGCTTATTTTCCTAAAATAATGATCACTGATGTCAATTATATTGTCGTCCTTTAATTTGTCTCTAAGCTCTATCCAAATCTTGCTCTAATTGTTTTCTGGAAGTACTGTCAAGCTAACAAATCTCAATTTCTAAGAGCCCTCTTATTAGGATTTTTAATGCAACATAAAATGTATCTCGCTTCCCTTCAATCTTCTAAAGTTTCTGTGTTATTTCAAGCTTTGGTATAATTAATATTATCTGTCAGAGGTGATTCAAGTAGTACCTTTAATAACCTTGAATGAGGATTCTATGCCGCCCTGGACTACAAAAGGTAGTAAATTGAATACTTGCCTTTTAGTGTCATCTGTAATATGAAAGAAATAGTAAATATTACATGATCACTGTATAAATAAAAATAGTTCATAAGTTAAAAGTAAAAACTCATTGTGTCTCTTTAACTTCACAATATTTTAAACAAATGCTTTAACAATGATAGGGAAAAATATGCTTGCATGCATTTAATGAAAATTTTGTAGCATGTCCATATCTAAAACATTTTTTTCCCCAGTATTTTATTATTTTGACCAATTATTTTCCTTATTACTAGTTTAATATTAATCTTAGTTTTACATCTTTGTAATTTAACCTAGATGAACTAAAATGGATATACCAGTAAATTCCAAAGAGATTTTTAACATGATTCCTTGCATTTGCAGTGTCATAAGTTTAGTGTCATTTGTTTATGCACTCAAGATGTGACACTATATTGGAGAATAACCTTCAGTGCTGATAGTAAATTAGATAAGCTGTGTTGTGAACATTTGACGAGGAAAGATTATGCTGAGATTTTAACAGATTGACAATATCTTATAGCTGCACACATGCTTCTTGTAAGCAGGAAAGGTAATTTACCCTCCACTGTGACTATTTATTAGCTTTTTAATTGTCTTAGACTACTTCTGAACAAGAAACCATTAAATCATTGTAGAAAAGAAAGGATGTGCGTGGTGGGTGAGAGCATCTGTGTTGTTACTTTCTAAGTAAATAAATATCACCAATTTGAACAAATTTCAAACACCTGCTCAAGAGAAATTTAAGCTAATATTATATTCTTGGTCAGTTACTTGACAAGCAGTTGTTGATGGAATGGATTACTGAGAAGGACAAAGCAGCAATTTCGAGTCACAATTTCTCTCAAGTTTGTTGTAGGAATACATAGAGATAGGCATTTAGATTTGATTGCCTAGAAATAAATTTTGTCTTTGAATGGAAAAACACAGCTTTTGAGAAAAAAAGTTCATAAAAAATAGTATGTTCTTCTGTTTTGTTTCAGTAGGTGCACAAAAGCCTTTATAATAAACCTGCTTAACGTAATGGGTGGAGTGGCTTCACTCATAAGAGAGAAGTAACAATATGTTTATTGATATAAAACAGCAAATTAACCAAGTTTGACTGTAAATGTGACAGTGATTTGACCAGATTCAATGGCAAGGTACACTTGATTATTTATTGCATAGACAACAAAGTCAGAAAAAATTATCAGGGAGACTTCCATTTTGAGTCATGAGGTTCAGGAAGAACTCCCTTGCTTTCTAAACTCTTTCTCATAGAGGAGTTTAGGTGCAATTGGATCCTTTACTGGTCCCAAACTTGGTCAATATTTTATGTCTAAAGGATTAAAAGTGCACAATCAATCATTTATATCACTTAATTAAGCTTTCAAAGTTTAGCATGCTGTGAATCACTTACACAAGGATCTGTTGCAGCAAGGAGTCTCTCCAACTCAAGGAGCAGCCTTGAGACCTATCCTTACTTAGAGGGAGATCCTGTTGTGTGATCTACTCCTGTGCAGGAGAGCTAACAGTTTCTATAGACTATTTCATAGAGGAAGATAATTGACTTATAGCCATACTTGCATGCTGAACACAGAAGTTAATTTCTATCGAACTCGTCATGAGCCAGACCTTGGCCATTTGGTAGCAAGAGGGGTCTCAGATTAGCTCTTGGCTATTGTGTTGTTTTCTGTCTCCCTAGAATACACTATGATTCCAATGTAGCCATCACAACCAGATACATAAATTACAACCACCACTGGTGGATATGACTGAGCAGAGTTATGGGAAGTAAAGGTCAAGCTGGGGAGTGGGCAGCACATCATCACCCACAAGAAAAGGTTACTGAATGTATGTGTGAAAAGTAAATTGAAGTATATACTCTTTGAATTAAAAAAAACCAAACATAAAAAAACAAACAAACAAAAACAAAAACAAACAAAACCAAACAAACTAACAAAACCAGAAACATAAACTTTATCCCTAAACCAATCCTCATGGAAATCAGCTCCCTATAAAGGATTTAGTTTAAGTCCTTGTAAAACAAAGCTAAATTCTTACATCCCATTAGACTACAGAAGTATAAAGGAAGTGGAGCAGATCTGACTATCTTTGATTGTTTTTCTATTTTGTGTGCATAACTCATTCTTCTCAAACAGATTTTGAGAAGAACAGAAAGTGAAATTTAATATGAATCAAATCCTATGTGAATGATGCAATATACAAATTACCTGCCTGAGCATCCTCTTGTATTTCCATTTGGATGGGCTGTAGTTCCTGACATTACCTTAGACTATTTGATTTATTAATGTCTCATTTCTCTTCCAACAGACTATAGTGAATGTTCTCAGATATTTATTTTTTTTTTAAATGTATGGACACTAGCACATTAGCTTTATTCTGGGCAGCTGATCCTTGATATTTCTCACAGCCTTAATATTACATTTAGGCACATGAATTTACCTTATGAAAAATACTTCTATGATATCTCAAGTATGAGAAGCTGTTGAAATGTTCTTTTCTTTTTTCTGTCTTCAAGGAGATAGTTTGAAAACAACCTTAAGAACATAATTGCCTGATTTTCACTGACTTAATCATATTAAACAGCTCATTTCCACTCACAAAGTAGGTGGGGAATAACTATCACAGGTAGCTTTAATTTAGTTTTACTGAAAGTAACACCACAGGTCACATACCTAAGTAGCTTAGTTTATTAATTATAATCCAGATTTCTTCCTGTCAGGTTCTTTTATAAATATTAACTATTTTTAGCCTTGATCTGTAGCACAGGCCATCTTATCTAACTGCTGTTACTGTATCTAAGACTAATGTGAACTTTTTAAACATTACATTCCAACTGCCCCCTGCTTCCACCCCCACAACTGATTTTTCAGGCATGGGTCCTAATTTTATGATACCATCTTGAAAACATTTCTGAAGAAAATGTCAACAGCTTTCAGGAGTCAGAAAAGAGACGATAACTGATTCAATGACTTCAGTAGTTCCTGACAGTTATATATTTCTGTGACTTAGGCAGCTTCTAAAATTAGCTGATTCCCACAACATTTCTGAGGGAAAAAAAAGTCTTCTGTCTTTCTACAATCTGTTATTAACTTCAAACTACTTTTATTTTTTTAAATTAAGAATATTATTAGTGTAAGCTGATTAATAACTCGTATAGAACATGGTCAAAAATCTTTACGCAACTGGTAGGAATCCATGTTCAGTTTCAAAAGTCAAAATGGGTTATAATCTGTAGATATTTTGGTTCCATTATGGGCTATATATATTTTTAAGAATTCACTTAGAATGTTAAATTTAAAATGAAATTTAGTTGTAGGATGTGTGTGGGCAACAACATGCCAAGTTTTGTCTGTCACATCCCAAACCTACATTAGCATTCAAGGGAACCTTTTCTCCCTGATACTCTCTTTTGATTTCCTTTTTAATTTAGCATGTCATGCTTTCCTACTAGGTACTTTCAATAATAAAGTATAACAGAAATTGGAAAATTGAATTAATTTTTACTCTCAAAGGAGGTCCTTCTAAAGCCTGAATGAGTCACATTGTTTAGGATACCTATGGGATGTCATTGTACTTAAGTGCCTGCATTTAAGGACAATGCTTGCCCAATATTTTTACCTGCACTAAGCTCACTTTTTAAATTAAAATTTTCTAACTACATAATGAAGAAAATACAGAAGTATTGGCTTTTCAAACTCCAATGCTTTGTTCCATAGAATAATACACTTGAGACACTTTTTAGCTATTCCCATACCTCTTGTGGAAACAAGCATCCTTGCAGACAATATCAGAAAGTTATTTTGTTACCTGGCAGAAGAGATATGCAACAATGCTGCATAAGTTTTTCATGGTGTGCAAATTTATCTTGAACAGGCAGACTTCTTACTATTTTCTTCTTTGTTGTTCAGTAAATAAGGACATTCATGGTAAGAAATAAAAGAAGGCAGAAAAAATTGGCTAAATACAAATTATGCAGGGATGAAATTTAAAATGAACTCTAGGAAAATGGAAAAGGACAGAGGAGTGATCAAGAAAATTTACAACTTAGAAATAACATGAAGAATATTTTTAATTGAAAGTCCTGGAAAAGACAGGTCTATTAATAAATTAAGTAACAATAATGTTGACTAAAAATATTTCAATTTTTTTGAAGGACTTTTATGAGGACAAAGAAAATAGCTTGCGATCAGTGAGTAAGGACATACTGCTTCTTTAAAGGAAATCACCGATCATGAAGGTATAATAATAAGATATTAGGAAATAGAAGTATAATTACATATGTAAGTACAAGGAAAAGAAAAGCTCAAAATTGCTTTGTTAACAAAGAACACAGATTGCAGATATGTAAGAATAATTGGATTGGAGAAAGGAAATGCAAATTTGAGTAAATGAAGAGTAGGTACTCTATTTTTTAGAATCTGGAGACAGATAATTGAATTTCAGTGATATTATTTTGTTTATTTTATCTGTACAAGGTGAATGTTGAGGGATAATTTGAAAAGAAATATCTTGATTTAGCTTAAAGAAAAAATTTTTACACTTAGTCAATAAGGATACGTTATTAACTGAAGGTATTTCTGATCATTTATATCAAGTTCTCTTGCATTACATGTGAATAAAAACTTTGTGGTTAGGCAGTTTTATTCAGTACACAGAAAAAATAGGCTTGCATTTCAGTTGCTATATATCATTAACTCATGCTAGAGAATCACTGTCATGCAGTACAAATTTGAATGATTTTTTTCCCCATCATAATTTCACACTATAACGCCAGAATGATAGACTCATAATGGACTCCCTATAGACACATACAGAAATAATTTTATCATGGTTATCTCACCTTGTAACAGCATTGAAAGCAGTTGGTCTCCATGGTCTCACATTAAACTGTCACATCATTGTTAAAATTTGCTGTTTCAGGAAATGGTGATGGTACATTTTGAGTGCTGTGAAAAATACCCACACTCCGTGGTTCTGTAAAATCAGATAACTCATTTATTCATGAATGGGAGGGGAAAACATTTTTCAATAGGAAGTAATCATAGAGATCAAACATTTTCTTTTCTTGTTTAGTTGTCTTGAAATGATCAAGTACCTCCCCAGTACTAAATTTTGCAGGGATTTTCTTTTGTACTTTAGCTTGCCCTGATTTTTAAGCCATTGTAAATATAGTCCAAACACGACTTTTTTTCTTTGTGATTATCTAATCTCTTATATCAAATACAGTTCAGCTACTCCCCTCAGAGAACACCTACTTGACTTTTTAAAATTTCTGGGTATATACTTTTTAATGTTTTTTTCTGATTTTATCCTGATCATAGGTACACACCAGTTCACTGAGATCCTAGATGAGAGAGACATTTATGGTGTTGGTGTTGTGAGAGAAAAAAAGATTATTCTGATTTGAAGCATTTGGCTCTAAGGTCAAATTTTATTTTTTTTTCTTTTTTTAATTTAATAACAGCTCCCATTTTAATCATACAACTAGAACGCTGCATTTATCTGTACCAGCAAGGTATGATAATGAGATGGACTATGAGTACTTAGCAGACAAAATATATTTGGTAGATGAAGAGCACAGTCAAGAATGCTAAATACAGTGTACTATCTAGTATGCTCCTTTTTCATTGTAAGTAAAACAACATTCTTTGTCAAAGAAAGTCACATATTCCAAACCTCTTCAAGATGCCATGTATGCTGCCAATCCAGCCATGGACACGGAGGACAGTGTAAATAACAGTAAATAGTGAATCTGTATAATGGGTATTGTTTAGGAACAAACCAGATCAAAGCTCTTACCATAACTAGTTTCCCACACACTAACCCATTTACACCCTTTCAGTGCTACATTTACCATGGTTTGATTTTGTGGGAAGCTCAGGCAGAAAGGCATCTTGGCTCATGCTGAGCCTCTGATCAAAGTTATCAGCCTTGAGCATTACCAATGACAGTCCCTGTACATGCCCTGGCTTCTATTTTTGCTTTTTTATTTTTTTCCCCTCCACATCTCCCTGATCTCCTGACTCTTGCCACACTCCCAGGACCTTTCTTCCAGTCAAGATCTTCAACTTCTTCCTTATCAACCCCTTTCTCTACAACATTACTTCTTGTTTTCAGGACCTACTGTGTTTCAGCACCAACTCTTCTCTCTAAAAGCTCGATCATCCACAGTTCTCTGTCTCAGTCTAAACAGTCCTTGTGCAAAAGCACAGCAGGTGATCAAATGGGTAATGCTCCCAGGTCATCTTAACTGGAAAAATTCAAGACATGTAGCCTTTATGTAGTCCTGGTGTTATGAAAATTTACAATAAGGCTGCATGATGACTGCAGCTAATGAGTTGCAGGTTTTTACTTGATGTATTTCCCCACACCCACATTCACAATTATCTACAATCTGCTAACATTTACAATTTAGGCTTATATTTTTCAATTTTTCCCTCCTCCTCTGATAGTCACATTAAGGATTTCTATTTGTGATGAGAAGTTGCCAAATTCCAAGGATGTCAATTCAACCAGCTTCACTGGCAGTCATACTCAGCATCTTTGCCTCTATAAATTCTGGGAAATTAGGGAGCTTCACTTAGTTCAGGTTTTACCAGCAAGAGGCAAAAATTAACATTCAAGTTACTTCAAATGCTACATAGTCTGAGCTATTTGTCATTTAGATTTAAGTTTAGTCTTGAGATTATTTCTAAACTTATGTTTGAGTTTTTCATAGGGTAAATTTGTGTTTTGAATACTTGGCTTATAAGGGCAGCTAATTTAAATAGACGAGTCTAAGGAATTATAAAATTATTAATAGTCTGCTGAATTATTGAAAAGAAATTAACAATACCGCATGTCTGCTGAGATACTTATCTGGAAAAAAAGGGCATCGGTGTTGGGCATCTTCCAGGCAATGAGAATATCACAGTTACATGTATGAGAATTTTAGTTTCTTTGAAAAAAAAAATGCCCCTTTTAGTTACTAGAGTCCAGATATATAATTATTATTTCTAATACCATCTGTTGAGTCTATTTCTTTCACAGTGAATTAATCAAGAATATTTTAGTTTGACGCCAGTTTAAAATCTGTTAGAAAAATAAATAAT